>CM031918.1:47348009-47573833 GCA_018703695.1 Prunus fruticosa | reverse complement strand
ATGATCTATTCCCATATAGAAAACAGTTGGAACTTGCAATGACAACCATCATATTCATATTCATTCAGATTGGACCTGCCAATTGCCGAATATGTAGCAGCAGCCAAATCATAATCCTCCGCAAGCTAATATGAAACTTGTATAAAATAATAAAAACATCAAAGGGAAAGCAAATATGATATATAAGGGCATATCCGCATATATTCAATATCCATAAGCCTCCATGACCATGACATTTTAAAGTGCTGCTGGCCGTGGTACGTAGAGTACTAGATACTAAAGAAGCAGAAAAAAAACCCACCTAAAAAAGAAAAATAAAACAAAGTGGGGATATGGAGGGAATTATGTAAAATGACAAGGGTATGTGATGAGTAAACAGAGCGGCAGAGCCGAAGACGACTAGGGGGCACTGGATCTCAGCACTGGACACTTGAATTGAAGCTCTCAACTCTCTCCAGCAAAGCAATGGAAGCCCTCCCCAATCTTAACCCCCAGAAATGCCCAAAATTACAATCATAAACCCTAACCCGCCACCACCAACCCAAACGATGAGCGCCAGCACCGGTCTCAGATCCCCTGCGACAATCCCCCACCGTAGCAGCCCAACGACCTCACCCTCATCGCTCCCCTTGGTCGTCACTCTCAACTGCATCGATGACTTCGCCATGGAGCAAGACTCCTTGTCCGGCGTCGCCGCCGTCGAGCACGTGCCTCTCAGTCGCCTCGCCGACGGAAGGATCGAGTCGGCATCCGCCGTGCTCCTACAGTCCCTTGCCTACCTCCCGCGCGCCGCCCAGCGCCGCCTGCGGCCCTACCAGCTCATCCTCTGCCTCGGCTCCGCCGACCGCGCCGTCGATTCTGCCTTGGCCGCCGACCTCGGGCTCCGGCTCGTCCACGTAGATACATCGCGCGCCGAGGAGATCGCCGACACGGTCATGGCGCTCTTCCTCGGCTTGCTGCGCCGGACGCACATGCTCTCCCGCCACGCACTCTCGGCTTCAGGGTGGCTTGGTTCGATCCAGCCGCTGTGCCGTGGGATGAGAAGGTGTCGTGGCTTGGTTTTGGGGATTATCGGTAGATCTGCGTCGGCGAGGTCTCTGGCTACGAGGAGCTTGGCTTTCAAAATGAGTGTGCTCTATTTCGATGTTCAAGATGTAGAGGTACCATTTCGATCATATTTACCTCTCTCTCTGTCTTTCATAATTGGGTTGCAGTTGATGTTTAGTAGCTCAAAATGTGCTTCATTTTGAAGTTTGTGAATCGAATAAGGTTGAGTGGTTTAACACGGAGTATCTAAAATGTGAAATATGTAACATTTGAATGTGCCTTCATAGTTCATATTAATTTTTTCGAGAGACAATGTTCTTCTTATGCTTACTGAAGCATAGTTTGATGGAAATGTGGTAGAATTTATGTTTGTGCTGTCCTAATCTATGTTCTGAGCTTAAGATGGGAAAAAAAAAGATTACATATATTCATTGTGATGTTTCAAGCTTAAAGTGCGCTTCTTTAATATTTATTTTGGGACGGATTTGGGTATGTCTTATCGGAGTAGAATGCATTACTTGTGGAAACTTAAGAAATTTTGGACTTTTTTATTGGGTGTTTTGGCTGCTGTGTAGTACTTGCTACTAGTCTCAAATTCATATGAATTCTGAAAAGTAATTTTTTTTAGTATCTTTAAATATTTTTCACTGTATATTCGTCAAAATTTAAGTGACCTGTGAACTTTATGAAACTTTAAATGGAAATAAACTTGTTTTTTCCACTTTCATTGATGGTAATTGAATAAGATTGACATTGTGTATTTTCTAGTTTCAAACTACCTTTTGCGTCTCACATTTGATTCTTAAGGTTGAATTTTTTTTTTCTTTAAACTTTTTGCCTGAAACATGATATCTCAGGTGAACGGAAAAGTGAGCAGGTCTTCTATAAGCTTTCCTTCTGCGGTCCGAAGAATGGATACTCTTAATGATTTACTGGCTGCAAGTGACCTTGTCTCACTTCACTGTTCTCTGACAAATGAAACAGTTCAGATTCTCAATGCTGAATGTTTACAGCACGTAAAGCCTGGTACATTTATCTTCATTTTGGTCTGTGTTTAAGGAACTTTTTGGTCCCTTATATTTTATATTAACGTGGAATGATATATAGTTTTCTTGTGCAGGAGCATTTCTTGTAAACACGGGGAGCAGTCAGCTATTGGATGATTGTTTTGTGAAACAGCTTTTGATTGATGGAACCTTAGCTGGGTGTGCTTTGGATGGTGCTGAAGGCCCACAGTGGATGGAAGCATGGGTATGCTAACTAGTTATGGGTTATGGACTTGCAAACATAGGCTGTGTCAATTTCTGGGCAAATACATGTGCTTGATTGCTTCAGCATGCTTTTCATTATATCCACTTAGTTTAGTTCCTTTTTTGTTCCATTTCCGGAGTTGTCTCCTGCTTTCTTGTCTTGTTAAAGGGTCTGGACGGGCTCATCAAATAGCTTTGGAGCTCTAATATGTAGATCAAATTTTGATGCAAACTGTCCATGCTGACATGCAAAGTATGTGTCTGTCTGTGGATGTTTTTGTTCTAGCCTTGTACTATATCTTCTCATTGATTGCCACCTCGCCTAATTGTAGGAAGAAAAAATTGTTTCTCATCTCTTATCAGTCTTGGGTGCTTGATATCTGAATTATTGGATGTGGCTTGTGCTTATCAATGTAGAAAAATTGCATTTGCATTGTTAGCAAAACTGTCTTTGAACTGACACATGGCTCTATAGCCCTTGCTATGAAACCACATGGTGTTTGGTGGACATGCGATAACTTAGTGGCATGTGCCCTCTGAAGGGGGGAAGGGGATGGGAATTTTACTTGCTTCTGGATGATCGTATATTCTGATAGTATTTTTCTTCTTTCTTCCTCGTTGTATATTATGGCTACCCATATATGAGTGGTGCACTCCTGGAACATCAAAATTTGATATATCAGGGTGATGCTAAGATATCTTGTCATGGGTGTACTTCAGGTAAAGGAGATGCCCAATGTGTTGATTCTTCCACACAGTGCAGATTATAGTGAAGAAGTATGGTTGGAAATAAGGGAGAAAGCTATCTCCATATTGCAGTCATTCTTCTTTGATGGGATTGTTCCAAAAAATGCTGTATCAGATGAGGAGGATGAAAGTGAAATAGGTGATGAAAATGAAGGGTCAGATAAACTGGACAGAGAAAGTAGCTTGCAGCTATCCATTGTTGAGCAACCAACTGAAGTCATTCATGCAAGTCCAGAAAGCTCTCAGAAGAAAGAAGCTAATCAATCCAAGGAGTCTCCTAGCCAGCACCAAGGTTCAGGTTTGTCTCAAAGTACTGCCACTCGATCTGATGGAAGACGAGGCAGAGCAGGTAAGAAAGCCAAAAAGAGGCACGCACATCAAAAATCCAGGCAAAAATCCGATGACCCTTCACAAGAAAAAGAAAGTACCTCGCAGCGGGAAGAAGACACGGCTATGAGTGGCACTGATCAAGCATTAAGCTCCAGCTCTCGGTTTGCCTCCCCAGAAGACTTAAGAAGTAGGAAAACTCCCATAGAATCAATGCAAGAATCTCCTTCCGACAAGCTTGTAAAATCTAGCAGGAGGCTCAGTGGAAAGCCTGGTGAGCTGTTGAAGGATGGGTATGTTGTATCTTTGTATGCAAGAGATCGTCCTGCTCTCCATGTCTCAAGGCAAAGAGTTAGAGGTGGTGGTTGGTTCCTAGATACTATGTCAAATGTAACGAAAAGAGATCCAGCAGCTCAGTTCCTCATTGTTTTAAGAAGCAAGGTTAGCATGCAAGAACTTATTTCTTTTCTTTTGGACCTAAATTGTCACATATTATGCAATCTATGTTGGTTAGTGTGACTGAATTTTTTAATTGCAATCTGATTAGCTGATATGAGAGCATTGATTTCTTATTGTAGGACACAATTGGTTTGCGATCTTTTGCTGCTGGTGGAAAGTTATTGCAGGTAATATTAGTTTACTGTGGTTGAATTCGAACTCCCTAACATTGCTTTATCAACTGTCACTCCAGGAAGTCCTTAACTTTGAATGAGATTACAAATGGATCCTAAAATGCCACAGCTCCTGTTTGGGATTAAAATCAGGTTCCATTTTAACATTGCAGATAAATAGAAGAATGGAATTTGTATTTGCCAGTCACAGTTTTGATGTCTGGGAGAGTTGGATGTTGGAAGGTTCTCTGGAGGAATGTAGGCTGGTTAACTGTAGAAATCCGTTGGTAAGTTCCTTTACTTTATTTGTGTAGTTATATTATATACGCTTTCATGATAAAGTTGGCTCCTTAAGCTTGACCAAACATGTTCCCCCACAAAAGAAGAAGAAATTTGCTCATGGTATTTTGTAGCCATAGATGATTAGATTTGATACTGTAAAAATTTGCCTCTCATTTCTGATTCCATGCTATAATTGTTATCCCATCCTGGATGTGCTAAATTGCGAGGGCTTTGTTTGGCTAGTTAAATTGAGCTTATTATTCAATGAAGAATGATTTTCTGATGATTTGTTTTATATGCCTCGATTGAACATTTTACTGTTATCAATTGCCTTGGTTAATTTTAGTGCATATATTCATTTCATGTGAAGTTCATAAAATTGTTATTATTGTTGGCAATTTCATTCCTCTCACCTTTAGAATTCTTCATTGATGCAAACAAAAAAAAATGTAGGCTGTTTTGGAAGTAAGCATCGAGATTCTGGCCACCGTAGGGGAAGATGGGGTTACACGCTGGCTTGATTAGACTCGAACATGAGAGTATAAGAAGCCGAACATTATTATTCTCTTTTTATTTTTTCCCTCTTCTGAGGTTTGTATAATTTTTAAACAGCTTGAAAGTTGTAAAGTTCTTTTTTGTTATTATTTTTGGTTCCCTCCACTTCCATTTTCGGTTTTTCTGATATAATATTATGAGCTAGTAGGGAGATTTGTGTCGTGGGTTTTCAGCCTCCGGATATGAGATGCATGTATTTTATAATGTACAAGGTATAATATCCTTTGGTTTCCTCCAAGGGATGGCGGTTGTATAACTCGTTCCTCAAGGAAGTTCAAGTTTCTGTTGAGTGTTATTTTATGACCTAAATGTGCCTAAGTGCACCAATTTGCAGATTTGGGATGTGCACAAATCATTTCTACCTTCCTGTTAGAATTTCTTTGAATATGTTCGAAGACTTGAACAAAACTCGTATTGAAGAGTGGAGATGTTTACCATTTACGAACGAGATCGAGTCCCCAACCTTGCAAATGTAGGGTTTTGTTTACGATTGTAATCACAACACTATCAGGTGTTCAGATGGAATGTCATTCTAGGGGTATCCCAGTTTGGAATACCATTTTATGGAAGTTCTTTCAGGGGCGGGACCTTGGAATGCTGTACAATGCTTTTGGCAACTCTATTGTCCGAGGACCACCAAAGAAGTAATAATGAGCCTCATAATTCAATTGAATTTCCCTTGCAAATTGTTATAAATGCATAGCCAACAATGACCACCTAGCTTTTCCTTTTAATTAATCATGTAGATTGCTTGGGACACTGATAATTCCAATTAAGACGTGATTACATGATTCACTTTTGATTAACTCATATTAAATTAACTAATTAGGTTTTGCTTGTTTAGTACGTGTTCTTTGACTTTGTTTTACCAAAAGGAGTGGGCCAAGATCTTCTTGGTTAACAATGCTGCTGTCGACAAACGCTAGAAGCTCTGGATCCTTCCCTGTACCTTTCTGCTTTTGTTGGTAGAATATGATAATATTATTATAGTTTACAGATGTACTTGATGTCATTTCTTAGCCGTTTTTAATTTTTAATTGTCTTTATACTGTTTAATTCACTTTTTAGCCGCTGAATTGTCTCAAAGTTTAAGATAGATCCAACCACAATTTATGCAGTATTTAATCTCATTGCTTTGGTATTTCAATATCTCAAAATCCCTTAAACACATACCTAAAATTTGGCATTCGATGAGTTGTCATTCTTGTCTCAAAATAAGGGTATGCTCCTAAATTGGGGTTAGAGTTTTGGTATGGGTTGCAAAAGGAGACCTTTCTGTGAAGTTAGAGATCTATCCATTTTCAAATGGAATTGTATGAAAAAACTTAAACAAAATAATGAAAAGAAAAGAAAGAAAGAAGATCAAGACAAGACTTTTCCTCATACTTGACAACCGTCAAGAACAATGACAAAGTTGGACAGTGTTGGGCCACCTTGGGGGAGAGGGACTCTTGCTCATGTCACTTACCAGAGAAAAAAACTAAAGGGACTGTGGCCACGCCCTTAAACTCTGACCAATTGGATTGTCCCACGTAGCTAAAAACTTGAGGAATTTAATATTATACGGGGTTGGCACTTGCCACGTGCCCCTTCCCGTATGCCCATTGCGCAGCACATAGTCTGATACCGTATCGAAATGTCGCCACGTGTGCGGTCGTAGGTAATATTTTTAGTGTCCCTACCTAAATTAACAAAAATGTATTCATATTACAGCTAAAATAGAATAGATATAAAAATATATCAATATACTGATAATTTTGATATGGTAATTAAATTTTGTCACCTAAGGCTTTAAGGTTTTAATTATGGCAATTTAACGTTCAAATAGAATAATAAGCATGAGTTTTTTTTTTTTAGGTAAGATCCAAGGGGTATACACTGCGACAGTAGTGACTAATCCTTTCGTGATCCTGAGCTCTCCTTAAGGAGGTGGGCGGCTATCCACGAATACGCTCCATTTCCCAGTGAACGGGATTCAACCCCAACCACACCTGGTTAAGGAATGAGGTGAGCTACCACCACACCACATCTCATGGTTATAAGCATGAGTTTTTTTATTGTTCAGGATTAGACAAAAATTGGGATGCGTCCTTAAATTGTCCAAATTAAAATTACGTGGACCAAAATGGAGAATCATCAAATTACAAGGACTTCTTTTTTATAAATAAATAGTTAAATGAGGTGGAACTGCCAAAGGCGGTTTCATTTCTACACCACATTTTCCTACCAAAACGAAAACCCCAACACAAACCAAACTGTCAAGCAACAAAAAACCCACATTTCAGAAATCAGAGAAAAACGCCTTCACTTTGTGTGGTTTGTTTACAAAGTTAACAGCTTTGAAGGTTGAAGCTCTGAAATTATAGGCCGCTTCTTGTAGCTTATGGTGTCTGTGAACCCAAACCCAGCTCAAGGTTTTTACTTGTTCGATCCCATGAATATGGGCCTTCCGGGTCTCAATTCTATGCCACCGCCGACAGCAACTGCTACTACAGCTTCGGCCTCCACCAGTACGACTGCTTGTACTGCGTCGTCCACGCCCACCAACGCCACGTCGTTGCTGGCGGAGGATCAAAGCAAGAAGATCCGGAAACCGTATACGATTACCAAGTCCAGAGAGAGCTGGACGGAGCAAGAGCACGACAAGTTTCTCGAAGCTCTTCAGCTGTAAGCCAGCTCAATTTTATGTTATTACTGTTGTTTTTGTGGTTTATGTTTACGAATTTGGGCTCTGTTTTGTTGCTCAAGAAAATTGGGGACAGGGTATGGAAAATAGATGTAAAAGCTTGGTTTTTTAATATTTTGTTTCTCAATATAAGAATTAAATGGAAAAGCTTTGTTTTCAAATTAAATGACTGAACGATTGGGGTTTGGAATGTTTTGTTTTTTGTTTTTTTTTTTTGGGGTAATGGATTATTTGTTTTTCCTTGCATTTCTTACTAACCAAGTAGAGAATTGGAGTTTATTGCGGGTCATTCGGTTTTTGGATATTTGGTACTTATAATTATAGATAATTTGGTGGGTTTTACTAGTCAATTTACGCTTAATATATTAATTTGGCTAAGTTGGAGTTAAAAGTTTATCCCAAGGGGTGAGTTTTTTGGGTTTTGGGCTAGCGGGGTAGCAGCTTTCAAGTATAAGAGAAATGAGACCTTGTATATTTTTTATGTTGTTTTGTACCTTAGGTATTTGAAATTAATATATCGGTTTAGTTGATCCAATTGATCGGATTAGGTTCATTTAAGTGATGAATTTATTTTATACAAGTTTCAAATATTGAACATTTCTTTGATTTTGGAATTTCATTCTCGATACCAATTTTTTGGTAGTACTAGGTGCTTTACTTAGTTTGGTATCCAAAAAAATTGAGATACAAAAGTGGTGAGGGAAAAGAAACCAAAAATAGTACTAAGCTCGTCTAAGTGGAGTTTACTGTTTTCTCAAGTCGTAATTTTTTTATGGAAGTCTATATTTAGATTTGTTGAATAGCAGGACTTGCCTCTGTAGGTCGCCCAAAAAAAAAAAGATGAGAGTAGAAAACTTGAATGATTGTTTAATTCTTTTCATGCAAGTCATTCCTCCTTGTTTATATTTTCTTTTCAAAAAAATTCGTCCTTGTTTATGTTTCATTCTTATTTTTGTTTACTTGGCTCAACTTAGATTTGATCGTGACTGGAAGAAGATTGAAGCATTTGTTGGCTCAAAAACGGTTATCCAGGTGACTACTTATTGCAGTCAAACTTATCATGTATTTGCAGATAGAAAATAAACAAAAACGTAGGATAAATATAATACCTTTTTTTTTTGTTATGAGGTTTTTTCATTGTCTTTCTCGGGTGTATAGGAAAGAGTCATATGGATACTGGAAGAATATCAAAACATTTTGTAGGGTTCTGCAAGAATGCCTCTTAAAATTTCATGGTTGTAGCATCTATAAGTGATCATATATATCACTTACCTTTAGTAGGCCCTTTATCTGCTTGGTGACTTGGTCTTATCAAATTTCTTTTGGCTCCATTTCAATTCATATATGATATACACGTCTTCACTGTACTAAAGGTAAGTGATATTCCTGTCAGATACGTAGTCATGCACAGAAGTACTTTTTAAAGGTTCAGAAAAAAGGGACAAGTGAACATGTACCTCCACCTCGGCCTAAGAGGAAAGCGACTCATCCATACCCACAAAAGGCTCCAAAAAGTGGTAAGCATAGTCAACCATTGTTTTATTGGAAAATTTTCTTATGGTTTTAAAAGAATTCTCGTTCATAAGTTAATTTCTTGCAGCTGCAGTTGTATCTCAAGTTGCTGGGCAATTTCAATCTTCATCTGCTTTGCTTGAACATGGATATGTTTACCAGCCAGATTCTTCATTTGCCCTTGGAACTCCAGTTACCAGTGCAACTTTATCTTCGTGGAGTTATAATTCTGTGCCTCCAGTCAATGTGTCGCAAATAACTAAAGGTTTCAGCTTTTCCTGCCTGTCTTTGTGACTTATTCTTGATTGATTTAACCATAATAAGTTGTTCCTCTATTTTGTTAAAATATGATTTATTTTTTTGTGTGTTATTTCTTAGACGATGGAAGGTTAGCAGGGCCAACTGTTGCACATAACTCTTGCTACAGCAGTAGTAATGAAAGCAACCCAACAACTTGGCAAATGAGCGAGAAAGTTGATCAAGCAGATCCTGGCCAGCCACATAGAGGTTTAAATTCTCTCTCTTTTTTTAAATATGTCTTTGTTATGTTTGAATTAGAAAGTTTTATTCTTGTTAAAATTATATCAACTGCTTAAGGAGGTGATATTGGAGTGTAGCCTTTGACATCTACATTCTATCCTTAACCAGTTTCATACAGTAAGATGTTGCTTGCATGAAACTCATAATCAGATGTAGATTCTTCTCTGGTACTGCAATGTTCATCAGCTGACCATGACATTTGTTTCAATTATATTGGTATTAAATTTAGTTCCTGTATGTGCAGTTTTGCCAGATTTTGCTCAGGTGTATAAGTTTATCGGCAGTGTGTTTGACCCCAATGTGACTAGTCATTTGGAGAGATTGAAAGAATTAGACCCCATAAATTTGGAAACAGTAAGTTGATTTTAAAGTCTTTGTAACCAATTTTATTTATTTATTTGGCCATTCATGTCATTGAAAGAGTTCGCATTTAGACTCTAGTTTTAGAAGAGTTGTCTGGTCTTGCTCTAACAGCTAAGGAAGGTGCTGATTTACTCAAGAGTGTTATTTGGATCCTTCCCAGGTACTTTTGCTGATGCGGAACCTCTCCCTTAATTTGACAAGTCCTGAATTTGAGGATCATGTAAGTTTTCTCTTTCTCGGCTAAAGCATTTCTTTCTTGACAGACGCAACATTCCAATTGTTTGTCTTCTATGGTTTTAAAACTTTGGCATGAGTGAGTGGAGCATACTCCTTGCATCTCATGATAACATTTTCCTTTGTGTTTGGTAGCTACTAAACTGAACTTTCAATAATGCACTATTACACCTAACAGTCTACTTCATTAAGATAACCTGGTAAATTCTATTTAGCTCACAGATAGGTTAGGTTCGTGCTTACTCTACATGGTAATAGTTTATTGGTATTATTTCATCATGGAGCTTCAGAGTACGAGGAATGGATGTCTCTGATGAGAACAAAGTAGTTGTTGAAGAATTTCTGCCCTTATTTGTGCATCTAGCATCACACAGAAGTCTCCTTGTTGAAATGTGAAATTTATTTATTGATTGCTGATCCAACTATAAACCTTAAACATGATGCTTTTGTTCACAATTCAGCTATTGCCTATTATTCCCTACTTACAATTGGCAAGCTGGTTGCCACACAAGTCAATCATCTACTTGGTTGAATTTGTAAAATGATTATACGAGACTTACATCCATTTTGTTGCATAAGAAGATTGATAGTTTAAGAATGTATGCTCTATTCATCTGAAAAAGTGCTTTAGTTTCTTCTAGCTTGGGACAAACTTTTCTATGCTTTGCTTGTCTTTGAGCCTTACGGAACAAGTCATGTCAATGCTTTTCACTCTTCACTTTAGAATTAGCGTCTTTCCTAGCAAACATATTAGATTTTACTAAATTTATATTATGATTTGCATATTAACGGCTCTCTTTATCTACACAGAGAAGACTACTTTCATCATATGATGCCGACTCTGAGAAAGCTAAATCTGATAGCAATTGCAACTTTTCTTGCATAGGTAAATCAGAGAATGCCATCCTATCTGCTTAGGAAATGAAGGTAAATGGAATTTCCTCTCCTTTTGTTTTTATTTCTGAAAAAGATAGAGAAGGCAAATGGAACTTTTCAACTCCTCAATATTTGCAACTAATATCTACCCATTGTTGAACTCTTAACAGTGGATTCCAGGGCAGGAATGCTGAGCGACCAAGTTCACTAACAGTTATAGTGCAGAGAGGCTTTGTATATATGTAGAATGCGCGGTGATGAGTTTTCGAGAATATATCAGTTACTATGTAGCTTGTCGAAGGACCAACCCCAGTTTTGTGTGCATACCATACTTTGAACCTTGTCATCAAGGAATGTGGGATGGTACAGTCAACTTCAATGTTTGTCCCGGAGGCTGTCTTGTATATGGTTTCGAGTATATGGTTGTAATATTTGTTTTTTGTTCTTTGTTTTTACATAATGTGGAATAAAAGTAGGAGCTCAAAATGGTACCAATAAGAGAAATCTGCTACCTGTATGGTTCCTGTTCCTCGTCAACCATGCAAAATGGTTCCTTAACCAAAAGTTCTCGCCTTTTGGGTGTTCCTCGTAGAGCTTTCTGCGCTTAAATCAAATTTTGTTTTAGAGCTTATAACACTTCAATATTTCTTGCATATGCAATCTGTTTAGATCATCTTGTTTTCTGACCAGATCAACGTTCACTTTCAAATGTGCCAGACAGGTTGTAAATTGTGCTACGGGTGTATTCTAAAAATCCAAGGGTATTCAATCAATATTTCAAAGAGTATAAAAATCTGAGTGTATTTAATCACTCCTACGAAATCTAGCTGTATTAAAAAATCATCATTCTTTGAAGGACATGCATAGAGTGATAGAATTTGGTGGACTTTAGAGGGGATTTCAAGCGAAAACAAGCCTAGCCTTCCCCAAGATATTTTGGTGGATTTCAAATATTTCCATGGTGCACCCACCCAACCAACCCGCCAATACCCCCTTACCCTCCCCACCACCACCACCACAATCGTAACACCTCATACGTTGAAAAAATTAATAAAAGTTTGTACTTTGTAATAAAAAGACTACAAATCCATGAAAGTGTGTAGGAGTCTAGGATTCTCCCAAAGTCCTTGTGGAATCTACAGGAGTTTATAGAAATCCATGAAATCTTGTTGAATACACCCCTAGGTATTTAACTTATCTTGAAGGCAAGTCAATTAGGAATCATTAATATGGGTCGTAATTTCAACTACAGTTTCGTTCCACTTAAGTGCCTTGCATGCTCTCACTATGAATGGGGTTTTATCTTTTATTGATCTTCTGGAAATTCCTTTTGTTCTTGTGACCTTATCCGGACATTTTGAGAGATTTTATTCCAATCCAATCTTGTCCTTATTTGGGGTATCATTCCAATTGCAAGCTGCGACAAGCCCTGGAGGATAGAAAAGTTTACGCAGAATCGGGCATTCATCTCTTAGTGCATCAAACTCCTGATATGCTTTACTAAGTCAAAATGGGTATTGAAATCATTCTAATTTCTGATTTCCTATTTCCTATGTGTTTATTAACTAACGGATACTAGAATTATTCTAATTCATGATTTACCATGTGTTTACTAATACATAATAAAAAAAACACGAATCTGCATTAAAATTCGTAATTCAATATCAGAAATTAGTTTAGATTGATTAGGGGAGTAGTTGATCCCATATCCTCACACTCCCAATTTCTGACTTTCACGATTCCTACTTTCCTCATTCAAGTATACGTGCAATCAAATTAATTGCCAAGTGAAAGGCTAATTGCAAGAAAAATCCATTAATTACACTAGCCTCAAGATCCCATTTGAAAGAAGCAATATTACACACATCGCCCGTCCCTTGAATTGCACATCTGGCCACGAGACTCTCAATACATTGAGATATGCACAAGTTCAAACATCTGAGTAAACTACCTATACCCGAAACCCATGTCAAGTTCATGTCCGTACATCCCTTGAGTATGTCCACCAGCAGCAAATGGGCGAATCTGTTTCGAATTTGACCTTAAGTCCATCTCCATGAGCCTTTGGAGTACCTCTGGATGGTTGCTTCCACCAGCAACATCAGGAGCTGAATTTTAAAGAGCGTCAGTATATACCACATGCAATTTCCAAAATATAGCATAGCTTGTTCAATGTTTATAAAGCATAAAACTGAAATTCCAGCAAAGGAAAGAAGATTTCAATCGATGTTGAACTATATAGAAGAAAACAAGAAAATTTACTTATGCAATTTTTGGCCGTTTAAGAAGGCTGAATATGAAAGGGCTACAAATATATTGTCAGAAACTTTGGGCTTTGAGAGGAGAAATACAAGTAAACGTGCACAATATCTGTCACAAACCACTTAATGGATGCATTAGCATAAAAATTCAGAGTATCATGCAGACGCAATAAAATCAACCAGATGTACTAACAACAGATGCAAAGAGAAGTGCTTTACCGGGCGACGGCATTCCATGACCACCAAAGTTGGGCTGCCGGGGACCATAAAGAAAACCTGGCATTGGGTTCATTTCTTGCATAAAACTATTAACCTGACTGCTTGGATGAGCAGGAAGAGGTGCACCCCGGTTGGGATGAGGAGGCAGGGGTTGAGCATTGGATAATCCTTGTAGCAGGTGAGGTGGAGGAAAGTTGCCTGGTAGGTGCATCTGTTGCAACATAGGGTGATGGGCGTGAGCATCAAACCCAGATTGCCCGGCGTTTGCATGATGAAAAGGTGGACGAACCATATTTGCATGAAATTGATGATTTGGTGGAGGATCACTTCGGATAATGCCCTCTGGCGCCATAAAATTCATCTGAGAATTGATATTAGCGGGATGAGAATCTAATTGATGGAACAATGGCCCCCCATGATTCAACTGAGGATGATGGAGCTGTTGAGAAGATGGCTGAACATGAAGGTTCTGATATGGGAGATCAGGCTCTCTCATATCATAAGGACCACGAAGAAAAGGCGGACCTTCTTGGCTTACCATGATATTTCTTTCATCTTTAAAGGCCGAATTCATAGCTGCCAATTTTTCAGCAATGTCAACTTGTGTGTTTGGGGAGGAGAACAATTTGTTTTTCACTAGATTCCCAGAAGACATAAAATTTTGGATGTTCAATGGTTCACTGACTGTAATCAAGCTATCCTCTTCGGGAAGTCGAAAATCAGCAGGCCCATCAAAGACACCAATCTTAGACCCCAAGTCCGTTCCGACCTGTGATGAACCTAGTTCAATTTGTGGATTGTCAAAGCCTAGCCACCGCTCTTCAATCTTATCTGATTTTGTCTGCTTCCTTCTATGTGCTGTCAAGTCATTACTACTATGGCTAGTTGTGTTCGGTCCAATTTCAGTTGCAGATGGAAGAAGACTGTTATCTATCATGGGAAAAGGTAACCCCTGAGGCTCCACAACATCTACCCTTGCAGACCCAATTGGGCCCCTTTTAACAGAAACCGGAGCTCCAACTGATTGTAACTCTTTCATAAAAGCAGTTCCAAAGAGTGTTTCAAGAGTCAGACTCTTCCCTGAATCAGAAGCATTTTCAGCATTGTCCTCTTTTGAACTGTGAACTGCACTGCCAATAGTTGTTCCTTCAATGTCATGTAATTTTTCAAAAAATGTTGTTTCTTGATTAGGGGATGGCTCCATATCTTTCAAGCCTGTTCCTTTCTGCAACAGTGAAAGTAGGTGCTGGGATGCATGATTATCAACATTAGCTTTCCGCTGCTCGGGTTTTTTACCAGGTAAAGCCCACCTTTGAACAGGGGGCTGCAACTTTGGACCACTTTCACTAATTTCAGACAGAATCGATTGTTCAAGGTCTTCACAAGTAAGGACAGCCGAAACTGCCTCTGGTTTATTTTTTTTAAATGGTTGCTCGGTGTTACCAACTGTTGGAGATACTAAATCTGATGTCATAAGCCTGTCTGCTGGTTCAGAGTTTTGGGAAGAAAAAGCAGGAAGACTGTGATCATGTATCCCATCAGAAATGTGGGGTCCACCTTTTTCACCACCAACGATCAATGAAAGTAAGTCATTTCGCCTTCCAGATGCGAGATCATCACCAGATTTCTTTTCTGCAGTAAGATTGAACTAATTAGAGCTCAAATGTACATTTCCCATTCCAAGTATAAACAATTGATGTTGGAAAGCATTTTGAACTTTAAACTCCAAAAGATCAATGGAAGCAGACCTTCTTCATGAAACCAATGAGCAAACTTGGAAGACTGGACAGTGTCAGGGCTCCATGTCTCATCTGCTTTACTATCATGATGCTAAACAAGCACAAAAGATATAAATGAGACCCGTGATTCAAGCTAATGACTTTGTTTTCATTTAAATGAGGAAAAAAACACAAATACTGACACATATGCCAATAAGCATCAGATGGATGTAAAGCCATGAATTGCACAGTTAAAAGTGATGTGAGGGCCCTTCCACTTAACCAAGGAAAAGTGATGTGAAAGAGAACAGGTAGATGGATGCTTGCAACTAAAAAACAAGAAAACTCACCTGGACCTAAATTGGACCCTAAGAACGCCAAAATGGAAAACTTCTTTGCTAAACATAATTCTAATGGACCCTATCAATAGCAGGTCTCAGTACAGTAATAGCATGTTAAATGCTTGCACAGATGCAAGATAGATACTGGGTTCAGGGGGATCACATCATGGTATGACTTTATGGTCATAAAAACTCAGAACAAATCAAGACCTTTGTGAACTTGAAACTCGTCCTGAGTAGTAATCTTTGCAAGTATTTATGGAAAATCTATAAATACAAAAAGAAACACCATTGGACACCACAATTACCTCACTTATCTTAGAGGAGGCAACACCATTTAATGCTCCAGCACTGCTAAAGAGCTTTTCCAGTATTGATGTAGAAGGACCTTCATTGGATTCACCAACAATCTTATTCCCGGCCAGCTTTTCAGCATTGAGATCAATCACTTCACTATTTTTGGAGGCTTCTAAAGCTTGCGATGTATTCGATGTATCGTATATTTGACTATCAATGCCAATCATCTTATTATAGGCACCTTGGGGTGGTGACAAATTTGGATTCTTCTCACTCATGCTATCAACCGAGGCATCAGTACTTGCACTTCCATGTTGCTGCTTGCCCAACACCATTTGTTCAGCTGATTGTTTCTCCACTTGATTATCAGAAGTCCCATTTAAAACAAGTTTACTTTTGGCATGCAAAATATTTTCATCAAGTTCAGAACTCCCAACCTATCACAAAGAAGCAACAGATATTCTATTCATAACGGAACCCAACTGAAGGAACATACAAATATTAGGAAGATTCAATCTTGGGTTGGCATTACTAAATGGTAATTTATCAGCACTATAAACTACATGATGCACTGATCAGCAAAATTAATCTAAATAAAAAAACCATAGACAAATTTTCAACTATTAGCTCAACATCACATGCAAGTGACAACAAAATGCTTCGGCATTCCTCAACCTAATATCTCTTGGCACTTCTAGCAAGATTGTTAATATTTTATTTCAATAGATAACATGACATATGTAATCCTTGAAATCACCACCTCTATTAATGTTATGCACAATGGTTACCTCCACTTCATGGGGATGGCTCAAGGACTTTGCTCCAAGATTTCTTTCCAAGACTGTGCTTGCAAAACCTGGGGGTACAAGAGGTCTGGGTGCAGGAGTTTGCAAGAGAAAAGTAGACTTTTCAGCATCATTATTCGAAGCTGGTGGTATAAGAGGCTCCTCTATTTCACTGCTTCTATGCAAAAGTCTCTTCTCATCTTTGGAATCATCCAACAGTGTGGCAAAGTCAAAATCACCTTTGTTCTTCTCTGGCTTCAGCTTCTGCTTTTCTTGAAATGCTTTCTGCTGTTCTTTTCTCATCAATTCAAACGAAGCTGGGAGGAAATTCATCAAATTTCAAACTTGCATTTAACTGACAGAAAAAACATACTGACCCATACTAGAGACATATGAAAGACTAATAAGAACAGAAGAAAAGTAAAAATCACTTCTTCTACCAAGCAACCTCAATGACAAGAGCAAGTACCTCTTCTCTTTCTTTCCTCTTCTGCTCTATCCTCACTTGTAGCCTCAGACGAACCAAACGTTTCATCATTCAATGAGTCCGTCATCTCCCTCCGTGAGTGAGGTGCTGCCTACAAATTATAGTAAGTTAATGAAGAATAACTATGAGGCTTTTAATTCGCATTATACTGTTCTTCAAGAGAAAAACTATATTATAAAAAAGAAAAAGATAGATAAAACTATGCAGCAGCATTTTAAAAGTGGTGGATACTTAAATCCACTACTGCAGGCATTACGCTTCTGAAAATTGTTTGCAAAAACATGTTCGAGCCACAAATAAGTAAAAGGCTTGCCTTGTACGGGCGGGGAGGATGATATGGCTCGTTGGTTCTATTGAGCTGGTACGCATCATTAGGTCGAACTTTTGGGGCTGATATCCCTGCAGTAAACCCAGCAGGTCTTGGAAAGGAACCACTTCCGAGTAGTCCATCATGCTCAGGAACCTGCCAAGACCGCTTCCCATAATGCCTTCCAGAATCTGTATATCGATACAGTAATTCAACAGGGCAGAAATACAAAAGTTCAGAATTGATTTTTCTAGAGAAATAGTCTAGTCTGATATCAGCACTACAGGGGTGGAATAAATGACGATATTGCCACCGAAATGAGCATGACACAGAATGAAGACAAAACATAGTTCAATCGGAAATAAATTTCTTGATTGTTTCAAAACAGGAAATGAACATATTTTAAATACATTTGTAGTTCTACAGAGAAGAGAAATCCATATCAATCCACAACTGGACGTCAAAATTCCTATATCAAATACCAATATGAGTAATCTAAAACTTTACCTGAATCCCTATCAGATTGCGAGTCACTATCTTTATCACTCCGTCCAGTTGAACGACTTTCCCACCTTCCAGGGATTGCCCGTGAATAACCAGCTACATCCCCTCTCGTGGGTGGGGACGAACCATACTCATTTCGCCTGAAACTATGTGATGACAAACCACCAGATATCCTTTGCCGATCTTTGAAAGCATCCTCGAACTCACTGATTTAAAAAGGAAAACAACTTAAACTAAAATGAACAAGGCTTAATATGATATATGAGTAAAGCAATATTAGTAACCAACCAAACGACTAAACCAGGCATCTATAATACAAAAATGACTTAAGAAATACAAGCTAACAACCGAACCAATCAAAAGAGGCATATCACCTTATGATTGACTGGTCGAACCCACTTGGTAACTTCTTGCAGCTATCTAATTCACAAAACGACAGTAGGAATTCTCTCGTATATAATATTTTCGCCTTCCTGGATCATAAGAGGAACAATATTGTTATAGTTCACCAATGACAAAGGAATGAAAAATTCATGAATAGATATACAAGAAGAACTACATCAATAAGTAAAACCAGAAGTGCCAAAGACAAATTTATTACTTTTGAATTTCGTTATCCGTTTCAGTAGGCTGATCTGGTGAGTGTGTGTCTTCATTCTCTAAGCTCATTCTGCAAATAGTCGATGCAAACAGTATATCCCAACTACAAGCTAATCAGAGTGTCCTCCCAACCGTAAAAACAACCACTCTTCAATCAACAGTCACGACTCCAAGCTCAAAAGGCAAAGCCCAAAAACCATATCAAAATCCAAATCAACACAAGGGTTTCCTACCTCCACAGGAAGCTTCAATTTAATACATCCACTAATTGCCTAATTGCTACACCAATTCTAACCCAGAAAGTCAATTTGATACACAAAGTTATACAATTCAGTGCAAGCAAATTAGTAAGCCCAGCTCAGGCATCACCCATTACCAAATCCCAAATCCAATTTCTCAACTCCCGAGCAATACAAATCAGCCAAAAAAAAGTCTAAGCCACTGCCACTAGATCCTAAAATAGAGCAAATCCATTCTCTGATCCAGCTCAATCTAGAACAATATCCAATACATCCAATATTCCAAAAACCACCAAAACTCCCCCTAATCAATCTTTGTCCAATTCAAGACACCGAAGCACAAATATATACACATACTAGTATGATCAACCTATTCTGCAAATCCAAACTCGAACCTTGCGTGGATTTCAAGAAATTTTTATCAAAAAAATCCTCAAATTTTGGTTGGTATAAGCATCAGATGAGCAACAAGCCTAGGGTTTCTTTGCCTTCAAAATATATTTTTTTAAGATCTTACAAACCTAAGGTATTATTATGGAGGAACTACCGGGATCCAAATGAAAAGAAAGGGACAGACAGAGAGCGAGGGAGACAGATTCACTGAAAAATTAGGGTTTGATTTTCTGCCTTGTTCTCCTTTCGATCGAGATGAGAGAGAGTATTAGTGGGAGATTCAGAGCGCGAGAGAGTTGTTTAGAGAGAGAAAGAGAGAGAGGCAAAGAAAGCAAAGGGTCTCCTGTTGCGGAAAAGACCACCTTCACCTTCACATCGCTAATAAATATTTTTGAATATGAAATACATGTGACGCGCTTCTTTTACTCGTGACCGCACGCTCTCTCTCTCTCTCTCTCTCTCTCTCCCTTTTTGTTTTTTTGTTTGTTTTAATATACCAGATTTTAGATTGATACACGGATACATTGCTTTCACCTCTTTGTGTTGATATAGTCTAGTCTTAGCTAGCTCTACCGTCCCTCGCATTTTCCTTTCTTTTTCATATGTTATGATAGTTTTATAGATCTTAAATCGATCGAATTGAAAATTATTTGACCATTTAAATAATAACAATTAGGTGATCATGAACGAATCCAAGATTTTCAAACGGATTGAATTGGATTTAGTTAAATTTGGTGAGAAAATCGTTTCTCAAGTATGAATAATAGACTTTTGAAATACTAATAATGTTTTTAATGATATTTTTGGCGGTTTATATTCCTTACATATTAAATAAGCAAACAAAATTTTATGAGATTTTAATATAAATTGAGTACTTCCTCATTTACATTGTAAACTTAAGTAAATTGAGTAATATAAAAATAAATTAAAGTAAAAAGAGAAGACATTTATTTAAATGTTTGGAATGGAAATAAGGCAAGTCAATATACGGAGGAAAAAAATAAATGAAATGGCAGCCCGGGTGGCTTGGCCTAAAAAACCCCGAGAGGCTAGAATGAGGAGCTAATTTGAGGAGGTTATTTGAGGAGGTGAAATCTCACGATCAATAACCAAAAACAAAGTACATGTGGGGGGGGGGCATTGGGGGTCCACACCCCTTTGATGGTGAGATGGGGGTTCCTCAAATAGGTCTCACTATAAACCCTCATTATAGAAGCTTCCCAAAAACCCACTTAAGCGAGGCCCAATGGGCGGACTTGGGTCGATCCTTTTCAAAGCTCAACCCGGTTTGAAAAATAAAAAGTCCGACAAGGCCCTGACCCTAGCTAGCTATGTCTATTTGACTAAATAGTTTTTTTGTGTGTGTAAAGACTACATCACATCGTAAAATATAATTTTTAAAAATCTGTATGGTCTATGTACTCTATATGACTAAATAGTTTTATTTTTATTTTTATAAAGACTACATCATATTTAAAAATAAATAAATAAAATCTGTATGGACTACGCACAATGAGAAGGTAAGTAGCACTCTTCTTAAGTTCATATCTAGTATCTAGCTTTAATTGTGAACCATTTAGTACAGTGAATTTAGTGTCCACTACATTGGAATAAGTTTTAAGTTTAAATCTTATAGACAACAATTATAAAAATAATTTTTTTAAAATATTACTCAAAATCAAACTTATGAGTGTATGAATCCTCTGCTTTGTTGATATTAGGAACTACAAAAACACAGGGTGACCAATTGATATATGGACAATATATTCATCAAATTGCAGAACTGAAATACTTTAATTGCTAAAGTGATTCATAAAATTGAAAGTAGAAGATTATATTGTGTTTGATTTCTATATCAACTATCAAAGCTGACTAAAGATAGTGAAAGTATGTTTAACCTTTATCATATGTTTTTTTTATTATTGAGAAATTCTGGGATTGCATTCATAATTCAACCATAAAGGGCCATTACAGGAAACGTAGCGATCTAACATCAAAATTAAGACAATTTGGTGCGGCTCAACTAACGATCACGCATGATAAAAAACTTTAGCATAGCATCCTAACTAAGATTGCAAACTCAGAATAATTAAAAAGAGATAAAGTTTGAAAAAACCAAGCCATAACAATACAAATAAAACTCTCACAAATGAGAAATGAAAAGCTCTCACAAAAGGAGAGGTGAAAACTACACAGAACTTAAAGAGTCTCTCGACTTATTCCAAACATAAAGAAATTGCAAAAATGATGGTGGTGGAGATCCAATGCCGAAATGCCGGTGGAGATTCGATATCGAGATGCAGCTCCCTGTGATGATTGGAGGAAAATCATAACAAAATAATGACAAATAGGGGAAACCTTATGTCTTTGAAAATGGGAGAAGAGGAGAAGGGAGGAAGAACAGTGGCTGCCTCCCCCTCAAACTGAAAACATCTTTATGAGTGATTTTTGAGAGAGAGGGGGCTAGAACCTTTAACGTATGTTCAACAACAGTGAGATTTATTGAAAATGTATATTGAATATTAATGTCAATATAAGAAACATTAAAATTGAAAGGAAAAAAATCGATAAAATAGTGATGTAATCAATTAAAGCTGTAGATACTATATAATGGAAATTTTGGAATGAAATACTAATCTATCCCAAGTGAGCCAGGTGCCTAATTGGGTTTTTTAGGGTTACAAAAATGCTTTTAATCCATATGTTAGCTTCTTTTGATTTTTTTTTTCTCAAACTCATTTGTGGAGGCCCATTGTCTTAATATTAATGTTAGATTTCCTTGTAACTGTAATGTAATGGCATTTGGTAACTAGTTTGTACCAGTCCAAATCTCTTGGATCACAGGGGTCCAAAGAGATTTGTGGTCACTCACCGTTAGATGTAAATTCAACGGTTCACTCACTCTTGCACTCATTTTAAGAAACTTTTTAAACCATTGCATTAATATCCAACGGTAGGTGACTACAATTTCTTGGACTATTGTGGTCCAAGAGAGATAGGGACTGCTAGTTTGTATTGGTCATTTTGTGACTAAATATTTTTTTTTTGCTGAATTATGAATGCAATCCAATAACATTCATAATATAATCATATCAAAATTAAAATATATCCCTAATAAATTGAAAACCCTAAACTTGGAGATCAAAATAGAAAATGTAAAGACCCACTTCTCACTAAGTTAGGCTAATAATTTTGGGCTGCACGTGTTTTACCATTGGCCATGGCTAACATATAATATTAATACTTGATCGTTTTCTTCTAAATGTACCTTACCTTATCCTATTTCATTCACAGAAAGCCAAATCCAGTAATCACCCTCACTCTTGCCCAAATTCACAGAAAAACCACCTCACTCAACACTCTTACAGCCACTATCGTAAATAAGTTCCAAACGAGGTCCTTTCCTCACCTCACACCCTAAACCCCTACTCTCTGAGTCTGTGTTCAAAGAACACACAGACACTGAAAGAAGGGAGATAGCAATGGCCTGCCCTTCGCTCTTACGCTCTGCCACGTCGTCGTTTCACGGTCAATTCCCAGTTGTTGTGTCACCTCCACCTTTACGCCTGTCGTACGGAAACCCTAGAAATGGGGGCGGATTGGTGATGCCGGTGAAGGCCTCGGCGGTAGTGCTGGTGGAGAAGTCAGAAGCAGAGAAGGTCAGTCGGCTCAAGACCACTTACCTTGAAAGAATCGTTCCTCAGCTCAAAGAAGAGTTCTCCTACACGAACATCCACCAGGTGAACAAAACCCACCATTTTAATTTTGATTTTGATTTTGATTTTTGTTAACATTATTTTTGTTAATTTTAATTTTCTGGATATGGGTCTCTTCAGATTTTAGACAATGTATCTGGGTTGATTTAGAATTATATTGGTTTTGCATTTTTACGTGCAATGGTTGTTAAAATAACGAAATGGAGTTTGTTTTTTTGGTTGGAAAATGGCTCAGTGTGTTGTTTTGTTACTCCAATTTTAGGAACTAGGTGCGAACTTGAGTTTTTAGATTATAAATTTTCGGCTTTCAGAGGGTCATCTTTTCGGTTTTCAAGGTTCAGCGCTTTACTAATGTGTTATATTTCTGTTATTTCTGCAATGTGGAACTTGGGCAGGTTCCGAAGGTTGAGAAGGTTGTTGTGAACTGCGGTATTGGAGATGCTCAACAGAATGCTAAGGGATTGGAAGCAGCAATGAATGACTTGGCGCTCATTACTGGGCAGAGACCCATAAAGACACGAGCAAAGGTTTCCCTTGCTACCTTCAAGATCAGGGAAGGCCAGCCACTTGGGATTGCTGTCACACTTAGAGGAAATGTGAGTTTGCTCCCTTCCCCCTTAATAGTGAATCTTATCTTCTGCTTGATTTCGTTTACGTAGGTACTAACAAGACTGATTTTTTATTTATTGCTTGTGAGCATGTCTCTTATTCAGGTTTCTTATCATCTCCCTTTCAATAACTGAAATTTTGTTAATGAAAATTTAAGACAACACTAAAAATCATGTGGAGGCCCATCTGGAAGTTCTTTACATTATGATGGTAACACAATACTAATATCTTGTTGCTATTGCGTAACATATCGTTAATAACGGAACCAGAAAGGAGCAGCTTCTTCATTTCTATAAGGTTACCATAGGCAAAGAGTGCCTATGATTGAAGAGCAATGAACTACGGTGCAATTGTTGGTCTTATATGTGCTCAAAGGATTTGAACCAGTATTTCCTGTGGCAATACTTTCAAAAAATGTATCCAATCTCATGCACTAGGCTTACTATTCTATTTTGTAGGTGATGTACTCATTCCTTGATCGGCTGATTAACTTGGGACTTCCTAGGACAAGGGATTTCCAAGGTCTAAACCCAAATAGTTTTGATGGAAACGGGAATTATGGCGTTGGCGTTAAGGAACAGAGTGTGTTCCCAGAGATCCGGTTTGATCTTGGTAAGGGCAGGGGAATGGATGTTTGCATTAAAACAACTGCTAAAACAGATAAAGAAGCACAGACACTTTTGGCTCTGATGGGGATGCCATTTAGAGAGACCGGCCCTGTTAGTGCCGTGCGCAAGAAGAAGCTCAAGTCTCACCATTTCAGTTCAAAGGGAAGAGGACGAAGATGAGGGTTTTGCCTTTTCGAGAGGATGACATTTTGCTGTTGTTTTGTATTCCTGCCAAGTTAAAGCCACCAACAACAGTTCTCTATGTTCAATGAATATCATCTTTATTCTTGTTGTGTAAATTATGCAGCTGTAAATGGCTAGTTGCCCATTGCTTAAAACAAAACCATTGTGTCGTAAATTGTGGTTAATAAAGAAAAAGAATCTCAAAACTAAAAGAGTATAATTTATTTCACTATCAATCATAAAATAATTCTGATTTAAACTTAACATTTTCCTAAATCCTGATAAAATATATCGATCTTTAATAAGGACGTAGATTCCCACCAAAATATTTTTGTCACGTGTGAAATATTGAAGTATTTGCTAACCCAATGAAATATTAGCAACAATAATAATAATAATAATAAAGAAAAAAAATAGAAATTATCTCCTAAAGAGTGAAAATAAATAGAAATGACTGCTCTGTTTCACACTGCTACAGAGTGTGATGCACAGGAGAAGATTTGCCACCATAAATTTACGCCTGTGTGAGAAATCTCATTAACTACTTAACCCTGTTTTTGTTTTTCCTGCAAATCGGAGAAACCGCATAATTAAACCCAAAGCATAAAAAAGAAGAAAAGAGATGAGCATGAATCAGATAGCATTTGGAACTGGAATAGCAGGGGTGAGAGTATCAATGGCGAAACCATGGGCTGTCAGAGCAGAGCTACCCAAGGCTCCTGATCTATGTGCTGACCGCTCCATTCTTCGAAGTGGGTCTTCTTCATCTCGCCGTCGTGACCTAGTTTTCGTCGTCAATCCTAGCGGTCTCTCTCTCTCTCTCTCTCTCTCTCTCTCTCTGTTTTTGTGGTTTTGTGTGTAGTGGGTTTTGTTGATTAGAGAAATGGGAAATTGGAACAGGTGCTAATGGGAGGACAGGTAAAGAGTGGAAGAAGCTGCTGCCATATCTAAGGTCTCGCCTTGGTGCCGATTGCAATGTGAGTTTCTTTTCTCTCTTTGGTTATGACCTAGTGATTGCGTATTTGAGCTTGACCCAGTGATCCAACTCTAATTAACTAATTCGTTGGAGGTTGGAACTTGTCACCCACTAATTTTTTGTTACTGTTGGTTGTACATCCATTGCTTGTGTTGTATTTGTGCCTTGGCAACCAGTAAGATCACTAGGGATTTATTTCTTCCACGAAATATCTATTTATCAACTGGTATTATGCTTATTTAATTTGAAGGGAAAACATTCTTTAGATTATGTGATATGAATTGTGTGAACCCATAAATCATGTATGCCCAGGAAATTGAAGGCTTTTTTTTTTTGGTAAAGCATTTTTCTGTGTTATCATTTTTCATTTTTGTCCTTCATATAAAAGGGTGTTCATTATTGATGGTTCTCCCAAGTGCTCTGTGGGTTGAAGAACCCTTCGTCTTATTTTTTTACTTTTTGGTTCTTTCTTGTAGTGAATTTGGCGATCGTGTGTGTGTGCGTCTTTGTTAACTCAATAGGTGACATTGACCATATCACTCTATTCAATTATTCATTTGCAGCCTGTGCTTCATCTGTTTTGATTCTGTATTGAGGCACACTTGCTAAACTTATATACTTTCACTTGTTTATGTTATGGGCAGATATGTGAATCTTTAACATCAGGTCCTTCTCATGCAATTGACATAACGAGAGAGGTGGGCTTTGGTACTTTTATTATTTGAGCTTGACCTAAATCCAGTTTCTTGAATAGAAGATTGGTTTAAAATGGGCTCTATCATTTGTATGCATGCAGGCTATAAGGGAGGGTGCTGATGCTGTAATAGTGGTGGGAGGAGATAGAACTTTGCATGAGGTTCAACTTTCTCTGAGATTATAAAATTCGTGGAAAGATTGTGTCAACTAGTCTCACCCATCTACATTGGCTTGTAATAAGCAGGTTGTCAATGGATTCTTTTGGGCAGGAAAACCTGTTACTAATCATGATAGAGAGGTCACCCATTCAACTGCACTCGGTGTAAGTGATTACCATGAGAGTCTAGTAATCTTAGTTTCAAATTGTTTATTGTTGTATGTAAATGAAACTTCATCTGCGACATGTTCAATTGATCCTTTAACTACCTGGTTTTGATGCTTTGGATTTCTGAAGAGAATGCATAACTTATTTTGTGCTTTTTACAGCTCATTCCTTTGGGGACTGGGTCTGATTTTGCCCGAACTTTTGGCTGGTTAGTTCATGCTTTGCAATCTGGTATCATTTCATAAATTTCTCTGAGTTTGGACTTGCTCTAAATGGTTGAATGTCTGTTGTTTTATTAGGAAAAATGATCCTCATGAAGCCATTGACCGCATAGCCAAAGGTTCTCTCTCTCTCTCTCTCTCTCTCTCTCTCTCTCTCTCTCTCTCTCTCTCTCTCTCCTCTGTGGCTTGCTTAGGAGCTTTCACTTACTAATTCTGTATATTTATATTGTGTTTGTCATTTATAATATGGTAAAAGGATAATTGTTTTTTGCAGGGCAGAGATCACGGATAGATGTTGGTGTTATTAGTGGAGAAGATGGAGAACCTCATTACTTTGTTAATGTTGCTGACATTCATTTGTAAGGTTAACTTGGAAAATTTGACAATTTAGTTTCAAAAAAGGTACATGCTGATCTTAGAAAGTCTTGTTGCCATTTTTGGGGGATATTTTGCAGGAGTGCAAAAGCAGGATACTATGCTTCTAGATACAAGAGATTTGGCAACTTGTGCTATGTTATTGGTGCTTTGAAAGCCTTTGTTGGGCACCGTAATCAGGACCTTAAAATCAAGGTCAATATTTGTAATGCATTGTGCACTAGTAGTCGGTAGCCTATTGCTTGCGTGTTTATTTTCCATACAGACACTCATACCATTTTTTTAGCTTAATAGAGTGTTTTTAGTTTAGGTCAATGAAGGGGAGTGGGAACTATACTCTCAAGTAACAGCCCTTTGCATCGGAAATGCAAAATTCTTTGGCGGTGGCATGAAAATTACACCAAATGCTGACCCTCACAGCGGCAATTTTGAGGTGGATTAGTGTTTTCTGCATATATCCTTCCTAATTATTCACAAATTTTACTTTTTACTTTTTTCATATTTTATATAAGGTACTTTATATACTGCAATGTTTTCCCAGTATGTTTGATCTTTGTTATAAACTTTCTTGGCAGGTTGTGATTCTTCAGGACTTCAAGTGGTATGACTTTATTCTGAAGCTACATAAGCTGTACAATGGGACATATCTAACAGTGAAAAATGTATCTTCAAGAAGGTAGGTCTTGTTAGGTGGAATACAATAACATACTGTTTATGTTCCTTGCTCTCTCTCCCTCTCTCTCTCTTTTCTCACGCATACATTTTCCCTGTTTCTTTATTTGTAACCAACGGTACTCATCACATCAGGATGCATACATGTAGATTTCTGTTTTGAATTGCTTAAGACGTCAGGACTCAAATGATTTAAATTGGCTGCTTGAGTCAATTCATCCGCAGCTATTACATGTAGTGATTTGTCTTTGGATTCCTTTTATACATTTGTGTTCTTGTTGCAGTGTGCACTCTATTGAAGTGGAAGACGTCTCAGGCAGTGGAAGCATTTATGTTCAATCTGATGGTGAACATTTAGGATTCCTGCCTAGGAAATTTTGTATATTACCTTCTGCAGTCGAGATGATATGTTGACATGAACCCTGGAACTTGTAGTCCTATTGAAGAAATTTAAAAGTTTGCAGAGAAAGCTAAGCATCAGTTCTAATGCTAGAGAGGAAATGAACCGGGAAATTCCTTTTTGTTGAATAAGTAATCAGACAGACAGTTTATACATACAAGCGACTAACATTACTGAAGCTCACAAACTGTAATGGAATTGCAGCTCATCATAACGGATCACTAACTTCTAACTATTCATACAATCTCCGATAGTCACGCCAAAGCAGCTGACATGTCATCAGTTCTGGTGTATGCTGGTGTGTTGTATGTTAGACTACACTCTGTTTTGCTGCCTACTGGCATAATGTTCCGTATTCCGGCTTTGCTAATATTTTGGTGTTCTCCTAGCTTATCATCCCCCCTCAATCTGGAGGGAGAGGAGTTGTGACATTCTTTTAATGCATCAACTTTTATTGGTAACTGCAGCAGGAGCAAAAGTAGCCTGAATAGAAAACGCAGCACAGCAAGAGCAAACTGTGTTTCTCTAGAAAAGGAGAGGCGTTTCAACTGCAGTAAAATTTTCTTACAGTGATGAAAAATTTAAGGTCCGTGTCGATGTGGTCGCCAGTTTGGTAGTTGCAAGTTGAAATTGGCTTTAAAGGGCCTACAAGACTGAAACTACATTCATCAATTTATTTATGGCTATCATTCACCGTGTTCCTTAGATATTTAAGTGAGACTCTGAGACAAACTTCACAAAACTCAGTCCAACCACCATCTCTCTCTCTTTCTCTCTCTCTCTCTCTCTATGGCAAATATTTTCTCCTATGCTTCCATTACACCCCACCTCACTTCCCTGCACAGCAAGAAGTACGTCAATTTCCAGCCAAACCATCGATACAGTGTCTACAGATTTTGTTGCAGTGGAGAAAAGTTAAACCAAACAAGTGATTCACCAACTGATAAACAATCCCAACCTGAAAAGGCACTGCTTAAGGTGGCTTGGTATAGCTCTGAGCTTCTGGGAATTGCCACGTCATTTTTCCGGCCACCATCGAAAGCCGAAGCTCCTGAAACTGCAGCTCTTGAGCTTGCAAGAGATGGGTCAGGAGCAGTTGATCGAGCCATGGTAGTAAAATCCATCAAACAAGACTTTGAAAGATCGTACTTTGTCACAGGTTTCTGAGAACCCAATTGAATTTTGTTGCTCTCTTCCTTCTCTTGTGCTTTTTAAATGAGTGTTTGTTTTTGTTTATGCTAACTAGTGGGCAATCTTCATCCTTTAATTACTAGGGAACCTTACCCTTGATGCATATGAAGAGGATTGTGAATTTGCTGATCCAGCAAGTTCATTCAAAGGGCTTCAGCGTTTCAAAAGGAACTGCACAAATTTTGGGTCCCTTTTAATGAAGTCCAATATGAAGCTCATGAAGTGGGAAGATTTTGAGGTAACATCACCCTTTAAAAATTCCACATTTCCTTCCATGTGTTCCTCATTATATATGTATATAATATACATACATATATATACATATATACAGATATTTATAAAGTTTTCATCAAACTTTTGGTTGCAGGATAAAGGAATTGGTCACTGGAGATTTAGTTGCATCTTGTCATTCCCTTGGAAGCCCATTCTATCTGGTATGCTTTTAGCTTTATCCTGTAGGGGGTCAAAAACCATTCAGCGAGCTAACAAACCAAGAAAAAAAGTGCTTGTTCTAATCTGAATTCTGAACCAAATGTTGCAGCAAGTGGATACACAGTATTATTTTGATGAACTCTCTGGGAAGGTTTGCAGGTAACTTTGTTACAATGAGGCAACTGTTTCTTATCTTTCCTAGTTTCCAACCTTGTCACTTAACTGGCTCTTTGTGGAAATTTTCAGGCATGTAGAGCATTGGAATGTTCCCAAAATGGTTTTACTGAAGCAAATTCTAAAGCCAAGCAGAGGGTTTTGGCTTAAGAAAACAGGTGGATGAAGAATTTGCTGGTGAATAATATTAGCTAATTGTTGGTTTCAGAGACATACTGTTGGAAAAGTAGGTTGAATTGAATCAGACTCCAAAAATGGAAAGGGAGGTCATCGCTGGCAAGTTATGCCTAATTTTTCCCAAAGTTATATGATCAGCAGTTTGATGGTTTATGTGGAAAACAAGTTGTATTTAGTGAAGGATGTGGTGGTTGTCATTAATTAGGCATTATTGGTTATTTTGTAGCCTCACAACATGCATGTAATGACAGTCTGCAAGACTCTAATATACGACCCTTAATACACAAATTTATTGTCCGCTATGATCACGTTCACAGTTAGATATATGTCTCCAAGTCACATAACCATTGCCCAAAAATAATAATCGAAAGTAGAGTAAGAAAGTATGAAAGTGGGAGAAGAGAGAATCATGTTGTGGTTGTATATATCAAATGTGAAGAGGAATGACTTTTTATAGGCATCCAATACTTGTAACATACACATTGAAATTTAAGTTATTAAATATAAAAATAAAGACTGAAAATTAAAATCTTATAAACCCACAATCAATAAAATAAAACAACATTTAAAATTCAATTTTTTTAAGGGAGCTTTAGTAATATACCCAAAATAGGGACTGAAATTATAAAAAAACCCTACATGAAATGCACTTTAGAAACATACCCAAAAATCATTTACTACATACAAAATGAGTGTTGAATTTCCTATAAATTACATGACTGCCACTAACTAACTTAAAAGAAGCCCAATACAAAAAACACAAAAATACCCAAAACAAGCCCAATTCAGATTTTTTTTTTTTAACCAAACCTTTTTTTTTTGGATGGAAAAAAAAAAACCAAACTTAAGTATTAAAAAAAAAAGCACGAAAACCCAGGGCACCCTTCCTTCTCCATCAAACCTCTATAAACCATGTCATAGAAGTACATTGTTAATACCATTTCATACCAAAAAAAAAACATTGTTAATACCATTTCATACCAAAAAAAAAAATCATTATTAATATTAATACCATTTCATACAAATAGAACATTGTTAATACAATTTCATACAAAAAGACATTGTTAATACCATTTCATACAAATAGAACATTGTTAATACAATTTCATACAAAAAACCATTGTTAATACCATTTCATACAAAAAACATTGTTAATATCATTTTATATAAAAAAAAACCCAAAAAAGCCCAGCAAGACATCCGATATCATTTGCAAGAACCATCTCCAATTGTCTACAATTTCACCAAGGAAATACCTCTACAAGAAAAAAAAAAAAAAAAAATACACTGTTAATACTATGTCATAGAACTATCTTCCTAGTAAAAATTACATTCTGCATATCATAAACTTGAAGTGCACAGCTATATATAGAGCAAAATATAGAGCATGTTTTGTTACTGAAAATATGTTAATACTATGTCATAGAAGTACACTGTTAATACCATGTCATAGAAGTACACTGTTAATACCATGTCATAGAACTATCTTCCTAGTAAAAATTACATTCCGCATATCATAAACTTGAAGTGCACAACTATATATAGAGCAAAATATAGAGCATGCTTTGTTACTGAAAATCTGTTAATACTATGTCATAGAAGTACACTGTTAATACCATGTCATAGAAGTACACTGTTAACACCATGTCATAGAAACCAAACCAAATCAAATCAGATCCGTCCATCAAACTAGTGCAAAATATACTTATGTGAAACAAAACTGTTATTTTCTAAATTTTATTTCTTGGTGACACAGTACCTGTCCAAAATTTGTTCTCTATTTATTACCAAAAATTATTTTCTCAAAGTTAGATTTAACCCCCAAAAATTAAAAAAAAATCAGAACAGAAGAATTTAGTTATAACTGCTTTATACCTCACTATCCACAAGCAATTGCTCCAGTGCCTTTGGGAGGTAGGGAAAAACAGATGCTCCTAGAGTGTCCACCATGCGGTGTACAAATGATGTTACCTGGATACCACATACACTAGCATCAGGTTACAAGCGCAGATGATAAAATATCAAAACAAAGTACTTCTGGTATCCCACACACGACTCCTTACCTTACTGCGCAAAGTCTCTACATTAGGAAACACAACAAGTACTTGTAGGAGAACATCCAATGTCTGGATAACCATGGGAAAAGAAACACATTGTTAAGACATGAAATATTTAGACAGCTTCTCCACAAGTATGGAAAGACTAGTTCCCATCCATATGCCAACAATCACTAATTACAAGGGGCTGTACTTAAAAAGGGAAACAATAACATCAAAATGTTATAAAACAACATTGAAATATCAGAGAGCCCACGAGTGCTAATCATAAAGTTCATCAAATAGGCAAACATCAAGGTGTAGAGACAGTGAGTCACAAAAAACAAACAAAAAGGCACACATAAATCCCTATATCCACAATTTTAATTCAGAGAAACAGGCATTCAGAAAAATTAATCAGACCATGTACTTGAAGGAAGGTGAACAAAAGAAAGATATAGATACTAAACTGCTTGAACATGAGACCTATTGCAGGGCGACTAGCAGTTACAACTTACAAGACGCTCACTGAAGCCCTGGATGGCATATAAATTTCAGTAGAGTAATTTCATGTATATAAAAACAAATCTCGAAGCATTCAAACAAAGTGAATTTTCTGAGACGATACAGCTTACTAAGCAGGACTGGCAGAAGGGGTAAAGGACTCTGAAGACTTTTAATATAAGTGACAAAATAAAAACTCCTCTTTTACCAGATCTTGTAAGCGAATTGATCAAGAGTTTTATAACTTTTTTGGGGGCATATGCTATTTTACATATAAAGAAATCAACCAAGAAACATGTTAACTAGAAGGTCAAAGGATGTTGAAAAACCTTGATGAGAGAATTAATCGCGACGATTATCTACTAAATATTAGCAAATTTTTGAGGTGCCTCTTTAGGAGTCAATACTTTGGCATTCCTGAGCAATGCTTCAACCTAGACAGTAGGAAGACCACGTCAAATGCTTATCCCACATTCTCTATTAAGAATACTTCCTTTCTTTCCTAAACACACTCATGAGCGCACATAAAAGGTATAATAACAGATGTCAAAAAATATTAAGTGAATACCTCAAAAATATGATTACCATCTTCAGATCCCGAAAGCTCTTTCGATGTATAATCCATACTTGTAAATCCAACGACTGTATCTTGTAAACTCTGTAAAATTAATTTAAATTAATTTAAAACCCTGTAAACTCTGTGAAAAAAAATGGTAATATGTATAAAGCAATTCAAATGAGATAAAAGTAAAAGGCGAAAGCAAATTAATGAGGTCTGGAGGAACTGAAATGTAAGTACGTGGATATATAGGAATGTAGCAGCCAACTATGATTACCCGGCATATATTCTGTTGTACAACCAAGGCACACTACAAAATAATGTAGGTCTCTGTGTTACGACCGTCGAGGTTCTGGTCGTTCATGCCTTCGATCGCGTCCCTCATGGCCTTCTCGTTGCTGAAGGTGACGAAGCCGAAGCCGAAGCCCCTAGACCTCCCGGTCTCACGATCGTTGATGATCTGGAAACACAAAAAGAAACCAAATCAAATCAGATCCGTCCATCAAAACCAAAACGCCTGAGTATAATCAAACAAATACACAATAATAAACAAAAATGAAAAGGAATCGATCGATCTTCAATCTTTGGGAGAGAAAGATCAAGTAACATAGAATGATGAGGCCCAGGCGAGCCCTCCGACAAAGCTTAGAATGATGAGGTTGAACAAAAACTGAAAATTGGGGTTGAAGATGAAGATGAGAGACTGGAGGTCGTGAAATGAGTTCTGATCTGGTGTTGATTAGAATTCCAATTTACGTTAAAAGGGTAAAAAGGTATTTCATCTTAATAATTAAATTAAAAAATATACAGCTGTTGATTTTTGGGTTTATTTTGGGTGTGTTTATATACATTAAATAATATAAGGTATTTTTATAATTTTATGTCTAGAAATGGGTATTTTACTAATTTTCTATTTTTTTAAAACCTTTTAAATGCCAACAAGTATAAGTACAAGCTTTCACATCAATGCCCATCGGTGTATACCTTCTCGGAAATAACTACCACCCCATCGGTGCATGCATGCTAAATAAAATACAATGCAACAACTTTACAAAAAGAAGTGTGTAAACATAATTATGTTCTGTTTTTCTTTGCAGAGGAAAAAGTCTTTTTTTGTTGGAAAAAAAATGCTTTATTAAAACCCAAAAAGAGAATCATAAGATCAGACAATGAATCTGACCAACGAAAAAAGATCAGACAATGAATAGGTCATACATAAATGAATAATTTATTGAATGGCTTCTCGAGTGATATATTTGTTTTTGTTTAGTTTAGTTTTGGGCATTTTTTTGATACTCGGGAAGGAGATTCGAACATAAAATCTTAAATGTGTGCACCATGTGTACAATCTCTTTATTAAACAATATGAACTATAGATTAAATCATACTGCTCAAATTAATAATATGAGAACATAATCTATCTATATATATAGCAAAAGGCAGAAAATGATAAAACATTCAAAATACCAGAAAATATCATTGGTTAATGCAAACATTAAGAATTGAAATTATTAATTAAATGAGAATAATATGGTAAATTCACACTGTTTCATATATAAAAAAATTAAAAGAAAAATCAGATAATTGATTCTATTTTTATAGAACACAACTACCCATTATCTTTTTTAATTCTAAAATAAATTTAATTTTTTTTCTTTTCAAAAAGCTGGCTAGCATATAGAATGTTTGTTGGGGCTAGTGATTTTTTTTACTTTTTATTATAAATGCTTCTGAAAGATAAGAAAATTGATTAATAGGGTTTGCTTAAGCATTCGGGTCAAAAAAATCGAGTCGGGTAGAAGAAGATCCGGTTCGTTTGCTTCTATTTATTCGTACAAAACACGACTTCATCTCGTCAAAACCTCTCTCTGTGCACCGTCTTACTCAGCCATGGTGTTCCCGTTTTTGGAAGCTGTTATCGGTACTTATCCATTTCAATATCTCCTTCCATTTATTATCAATATTTGCATTTTCTTTGTCTTCTTTGATTTTTTTATATTAAGTTTCTGAACTGCTTGCTTTTAATTGAGAGTCATCTTCTTCTTCGTCTTGTTGCCTGTTATTCAGATAAGTGTGTTGCATCAAAATTTCGTTTTGTGAGTACTCATTTGCTTTTTGTTTCTTTTTGGACTGAGAACTCATTTGGTTCATTTTGTGGATTGTGTTTAAGTTTTTTTTTTTTTTAAAGAAATATTTTTATCCAAATTTTGGTTTTAATGAAATCCTAGGGCTTTTCAAGTTGAAGTTTTTATCTTTATTGTCTAACTGCGATTGTTGTTATGAGCTTGGTGCGGGGTTTCTTTGTGGGTGTTTGGATTGGTTTTCATGTTTTCAGATAGAAGAATTTATGTTTGGGAGTTTGAACGGTTGGGTTTTATCAAAATGTGGCGTGACAACCTAAAATGGTTTACCTTTACCGCTTTCTTTCCCATGAAGTATGAACACTTGGGCTTAAGATATAGTTTCTGCTTTATATACTCAGCTTTGATTGGTATCTAAAGACGGTTAGAAAAATAGTGGTCATCTCAATAGCTAACAGAGTCATCAAACCACTCATTAAGAAATGGGAAGACTTGTCAACTACACTCCCCAGCCCCCCTCCCCCCTCTTTTTCTTTTGTCCCTTTTCTCTCTCCATTGTGGTCATTCTTTCTGTTAATTTTCTCGTCTATGCTGCGATTTGGTAGTTTTTCAGTTTCCTTTCAACTTGTGATTTGATTGTTTCTTATTTCACTTTCTTTTGAAATGACTCCCGGCATCTTCGGAGCTTCTTCATCTTTGTTTTCTCTTTTTCCTCTACCCATCCTGTTTCATTGCTTGTAACTGCTTTTACTTTCTAATTTATATTACAGGTTTTATGATATTAATGTACATCTTTGAAACTTATTTGGATTTGCGCCAACATACTGCTCTCAAACTTCCAACCCTTCCTAAAACTTTGGAAGGAGTAATCAGCCAAGAAAAATTTGAGAAATCACGAGCCTACAGTCTTGATAAAAGGTATATCTTCCTTGCCATTCTCATTTATAATCTTAATGGACGTAACCATGCACAGTTGTGCTTCCTTAATGTATCTTTCTTCACTTTCAGCCACTTCCATTTTATTCATGAGTTTGTGACAATACTGATGGACTTGGCAATTTTGTTCTTTCGGGTGTTGCCTTGGTTTTGGAAGGTTAGTAATTGGTAATGTTGTTAGTGCAACCCTCCCTTTCTGCTGTACTTTCATTGCTTAATTATATTTGTTTTTGATTTTCAATAATCACAGAGATCAGGAGACTTTGTGACTTTGGTTGGCCTTAATGCCGAAAAATGAGATACTGCATACACTTGCTTTCTTAGGTGGTGTTATGATTTGGTCACAGGTGCGCACATGATTTTCTTCTCTCAGCATGTAAGATAATTTTTTTAGCTTAGTGCCCCAGTTGTGCCGAGGCTTGCTGTTAATGGTGTATTCATTACCTTGATGGTCTGTACAAGTTTTTTGTCGTTATCTGAGCTAACAGCTAGTATGAAGGCTCTTTTAATAATTCCATAGTGGATATAGTTTTGGTTCGTACAAGGTTGGTAACATTGTTCCATAAGAAACTAATCGTCATGTTGTGCTTTAACATCATGGCTGAAAAGCTGAATGACTTGTGGTGGCATTGGCTTACAAAGTTCTGAGCATTTCTTAGCAATTCCAATAGTGTTTGCATTGCCATGATTTTGAAGATCTATTACTTTATTGGGTTACAATCAATAGTTTGTTTCTTCTGCAGATCACTGATTTGCCATTCTCTCTGTACTCCACATTTGTGGTTGAGGCTCGTCATGGTTTTAATAAGGTTTGTATGTGTAATCAGACTTCCTTATCATGTTGCATCTCCAATAAGTTTCTGGTTACTCATGCTCTCTTATTGGATAGTATTAATCTTACTACTGCTGTACTACCACTACTACTATCAGTTTTACTACTACAACTACCACTATTATATTATTATTTCTTAGGTTCTTCGTCCATTTATTTTCTCATATCTTGTTGCTTTTTGTATTGTTATCTGTTTGTTTTTCAGCAAACGATATGGTTATTCTTCAGAGACATGGTTAAAGGAATCTGCCTTGCTGTTATTCTTGGCCCACCTATTGTGTCTGCAATCATTGTAATTGTACAGGTAAAGCCATATCTTAGCATTTTTGTGAGCACCTTTTTATTTGCAGTGCTTGGTTGATGTGCATTGATTTAAATTGATCATTGTGTCTGGAATCTTGAGATATTTATGGTTAGAGTTATTGTTCTACCCTTTTATTTTGAGGTTGTGGGGAAGGGGAGGTGGGTTGGTTCTGCTTTGTCTTTTAAATACTTAAACTTTAAGTTATGTGCACTCTAGTATGACACAGTGCAAACAATCTCCACTGATTGGTGTTATTTCATGTTCAATTGTGTGGTTGCAGAAAGGAGGTGCTTACCTGGCCATCTATCTTTGGGCATTCATGTTTGTTCTCTCTCTTGTGATGATGACGCTTTACCCTGTTCTAATAGCTCCACTCTTTAACAAGTTCACACCTGTGAGTGTTCCAAATATTTGTCATTATGAAATTCATTTCTCCTGTTTTTATGTTTGGTTTCATCATCTTGTTCTCTTTGCTATGTGAGAAAATAGCTTCCGGAGGGTGAGCTCAGGCAGAAAATTGAGAAACTTGCTTCTTCTCTGAAGTTTCCATTGAAGAAGTTGTTTGTCGTTGATGGATCTACAAGGTCAAGTCACAGCAATGTGAGGATTCAAATCTTGTACATTTAATGGTCCTTTCTAAGAAGAAAGATGTATCGTTGCACTTCTAGTCAAAAGTGTAAAACTTTGTGTTGTTTTCTACATGCTTCTTAGCTTTTTTGTTAACTAGTAGTAGTAAGGCAAGGCATACTCCTAGTAATTACCATTGTTAATCTTCTTTGCATTAAGAATTAGGAATAAAGAAACTGCAATTGGGGAGCCTTAGTAAGCTAGATGATAATCTTATTGCGCAAATTGTTTCAGTGGGTCCATTCATATGCTTTAATAATGCACCGAGGGCTTAGTGGGAATGATCAGGCGCATGGTTTACTCCCATGTGGTCTGAGGTTCGAAACCCCCAAAGGTACCTACCCATCTATTTGCTACTGTTTCCTGCCTCCCATACATTGTAGGGTTTGGCAGGGGGCCCCAGTTTCAAAGCTGTGTCCGCTTTGCGGATGGGTGGATATCTGGGTATTAAAAATAAAAGCTTTAATGATGCACCTACATCATTTTGTTGCCTTCATTCATTTTTGTGATATTTACTTTGTTCTGAACTGTGTTTACCGTGGACTTACTCATCTTTACCAATCACGATTCAGGCCTACATGTATGGATTTTTAAAGAACAAGAGAATCGTCCTCTACGATACATTAATTCAACAGGTGAGGAGGCATTACTTTTTGAAATGTTTGTTCTTTGTTTTCCAATAAGTATTTTATCCCTTTATCTTTCAGTTTCTTGAACTTTTTATGGAACAAAAAGGATAATTATTTTTAAGGTTGTTGCTAATGGGACGTATAAATATCAGTAAAAAATCATCTTGAATGCCTTCTCCCCAATCTCTTATCTTTAATTGTCTAATTTATTATTTGGTTACTGTGGCTGTATAGTCCCTTTGAATGCAAAAAGGTATTGATGAGAATATTTGATGGCTTGCAGTGCAAAGATGATGAGGAAATTGTAGCTGTTATAGCTCATGAGCTAGGCCATTGGAAGCTTAATCACACAATGTATTCATTTATTGCTGTGCAGGTATGCTGTAAATTTTTGTGCAAATTGGATCACTGTTTGATCAATTTTATTGATAATTTGGAATGCTCAACTCCAATAACCTTATTTTTTGGTGATATTGAGTTGGGTGTGATGGCCTGTCCTTATGTGAATAGCTACTCACCTAGGCCACATAAGGCAAGCGGCTAAGGTTGTGACTAATAACCCTGGCTTACTAGCACAACCCTTACATAGGGTATTGTAGTGATGATCAAACATGTATTGTCTAGAGAAGGACAAGGGGCATGTGTCCTCTTAAAATATTTCTTATTTATTTATAATTTAACCTTTATTTTTTTTCTCTAGTTGTGCCATGTGCAGCATTTGAATGCTTAGTTTAGAAACTAATGACTTTTCAGGTTGAATCTGAGTAGTAAGTTCTTTAAATGATGTTGTCGGGTTGCTTTATGATTTTTCTCTTTTGGTGCAGATCCTTACATTTTTACAGTTTGGGGGATATACTCTTGTGAGAAACTCAAGTAGTCTGTTTCAAAGTTTTGGGTTTGATACCCAGCCAGTAATCATTGGACTTATCATATTTCAGGTATGCCAATTTCCTTGTATTCTTCTATCATCGTGATCTTTTGGTTTCTGAATACTTAATATTATAGAAATTGAGTACTATAGACTGCATGTGTGCATATAGTCCAGTTTTTACTCTTTTGCGAACATGTACAACAGTACATCATCCTTATGGAGTTCTTGACTCGTGAGAAACTCCTATAATTTGGCTACTCTTGAAGTAGTCAATTATTTCTCTGATATATTAATATATATACTTTTTATTTTATTATTATTATAAAGTATTATTTCTCTGTTGAAATGACAAGTACAAGATTTATATATTAGGGAAGATAATGTTTTATCCCAACATCTGCATAATATATTTTGACCCCACGTTGTTGTTTGCAGCACACCATAATACCTCTCCAGCACCTAGTAAGCTTTGCTCTTAACCTTGTGAGCCGATCATTTGAATTTCAGGTAAATCTATACTTTCATCAATTACCTCTTTCATTTGTTTTATTTTTCTCCTTGCATCGCTGGATCTTTTATTTATCATATTTATTTCTCTGTAGGCTGATGCTTTTGCTAAGAAGCTTGGTTATGCCTCTGCACTGCGAGCTGGTCTTGTTAAACTACAGGTAATAAATCTAATTTTCCCCTCTCATTTAGACATTAATTGATCTGTTCTATTTATTGGATAGCTCTGCACTTAGAAGGCTGTGAACTCAAAATCATGAACGGCATTTCAAAGTTATCCTGTAACTAAAACTTATATTGTGATCCCTTTTCACATTGTTGATTTTTCTGAGCCATTTTATCTTCCATGATTAAGTTCTGACTTATGGTGATGCGTTGGCCAAATAGTACAGACAGATGAATGTGCCCCAAATAAATGTGGCTGCCAGGATTTATTTATGATTGAATTATATTTTATCATTGACAGATGAATGTGCCACAAATAAATTTGGCTGCCTGGATTCATTTATGATCGAGTTATTAATATATTTCTGTCATCTACAGTGTTTCTAAATTAGTTGATTTAGGTGACTGCGTTTGTACTTTTACATTGTTGCTAAAACAGTTTGCATTACTGAGTGGGGTTTAATGGTTTTGCAGGAAGAGAATTTGTCAGCCATGAACACTGATCCTTGGTACTCGGCATATCATTATTCTCATCCCCCACTTGTTGAAAGGTTGGATGCAATCGATAAACCGGACAAGAAAGCAGACTGATGCGGGAAACCTTATGGATGATGAACACGGATCCAATTTATCAATCTCAGTTGACAAAGCTGTTTTGTATCCACATATCCGTAGCTCAAGTACTCTACCGTTTTTACTTACTAGAACAGGATGGGGTTTACAGTGAATCAGTGATGGGGGAGAAGAATGAACGAATATAGAAGTAAACCAGAAACAATCGAATCTCCTTAGTGTATAATGTTCGCATGACCTAACAGTTAGAACAGCTCTTATAGCAGTTGATTTCTGCCCTGTTGTATCTTGATATTTTATTTTCCTAGAAATTGCACGATAGTATTTGTTAAGCATGTGTTGGATTGGAATTCTGAAGTTTTCCGCAGGCATTGTTGAACTCCTCCTTTCACGGGTGCTCTGTATTTTCTGTCCAACTTGTGCTTAAAATGCTGAAGTGAATTGAAGAATAGATTTTCTTTTGAGGTTCATGGATAACACGAGACAGAGACAGCAAACATGTGAAAACTGCAAATTGATTTTCTTGTCTCTTTGGTGCATCAACAATAAATTAGCTGTGACCTTAAGTGTTTCTAGATGAGTGCTTTTTGAATTTTTAATGAATTTTTTGTTGTGCTTCCAACAAAAGTACTTATGAGCGCATAAGTATTCCGAAACGGGCCGGCTCTAAGAAACACTTAAACTTTGAAGATTGAAGCACATAACGATGATTATTTTGAAGTGCTAATAACAACTCTATTTGCTATTCTAGTCGAAACAATGTGTGAATTTTTGGGCCACCAAGGAATCTTGAAATCCAAGGATGAAATTCCAAATGTCAAATCCCAAATCATGCTCCTGACTGATTAATAATCATAAAGGAGATGATCATCACTAAAATTAACAATAAAGAAAGAGGACACTTTGGGACAATCATTAGTCATGTCCAATAATCCATCTTCATTCAACTGTCACAACAAGACACAAAAATAACACAGAAAAAAATCAATTTTCAAATTCCATGATGGGCCATTATGCTGCTGTCCACGCAATTCCAATAGGGATTTCCACTATTTAGTGGTGCTTATTAGCTTTTGTTTCACAACTTTTTTGTTACCTTGTCTCAACTCAAATCAATTAGAATATAAGTATAAGATTCTCATTACACCACTTGCAATTTGCAACATGCCCTGCAGTCTTGTTGCAGTGACAGAATAGCCATCAAGCACTTTCTCAATCCATGAGTAACTCTGTCTGTGGTGATAAAAGTCATGTGTGGGACTCCTTTGTGGTACTTTTGTATTAATTTATTTTATAATGATTGATTCTGATAAATATGGAATAAACTTTTTTTTGGGTCAAATAATATGGAGACTGAAAAAATGCCAAATTTTCTCACATGATTTCTAGTGATTAATCAACCAATTTAATTAAGATGATAATTTGTAAAAGATTTCAAGAAGAAAACATTACTCAATACATCATAGTTTATGAAAGAAAAATACTTCTGTTATACTTTCATGCAAATCACAGTTTAATGAATTATTTTTGTATATATGCTAAATAGTAATTTGCAGGAAGAATGCGTGTTTCTTTACAAATAAAGAGGGAAATAGTTTCCTTCGTGAAATTGTATTTAGTTATAGACCTGTAACCTAGCGATAAAAAAAAAAAACAAATTGGACGAATAGTAAACTTACAACTTACTATGGTCAAACCTTACCAATACAAAGCACCAAAATTTAAAGGTAATTGCATGCGTGCACAACATATCCTAATGCCTTATAAGTGAAGTTAACAAGTCTTGAGAGTTTTTATTGCTACCTAAAAACATTTCCAAGAACTAATTTAAAAACCAAAATTTTTATTTTTTATTTTTATCAAAGCTGCATGATGATAGATTCTCTGTCCGAAACTTCCAACACAAGAATACTAAACAGTTCCATGAAAAGACGAAAAAACAAATCCTTTGCTAGCCCAACCTAATATGTACACGTATATATAACGGTCACTTTTTGGGCATAGATTACCTTGTCCTTTTTCCCTACTGAAAACTATAAGTAGGTGAGAGTGCATTCATTGACTTTGTTGCAAACTCTCCCTCTGATTTGAGGCTGAAATCATACCTAATAATTAACAGTTTCACTAACAATTACCCTTCCTCAATAAGGAAACATTAGGAGTGCAATTTCGGTAGACTCAATTTCCGAAAAGAATACATTTGGGTTGTCCCAATTTTGTCCAAAGTTTGAACCTAGTCCTAAACTCAAATGAATGGTTCAATGGATAATGAAAATGAATCAAGAAGATATTGACTTAAACATACTCGGGTTGAGAGGTACTTTTCGTTTCCTAATGTTAAAAGATATTCACATTTTGATTGAACCTTCATTCCTAATTAACAAATTAAAAAGATAAACACAATTTCAGCTTAAATTGAAAGTTGGTATACATTTCAATCCATCTGATCTATATTTGAAGACACGCAAGTCAGTTTACCTTTTAATTAACAAGCATAATTGGTCACGAATCGATATTTGAATACACACAAGTCAATTTACCTCTCAATTAACAAGCATAATTGGTCACAAATCGATATTTGACTACACACAAGCCGATTTACCTATCAATTAACAGGCATAATTGATCACGAATTGATATTTGAATCCACATATGATATATTTTCATTAATATTACATCCCTTTGAAATATAACTTTTAGCACCTAACTTTAATGCGTTTTGAAAAATTCAAAAGAGTTTTTTTCCAAATCATAAAATCCATCCATCAAGACTAATACAAAACAAAATCCATCTATTTCAAAAAAAATCCCTTCAAATACAATTAATGTTAGTAAATGCTTTGCTTGATTGCTCAAGCTAAAACTTCACTCTACAATCACCATTTGGAAGCAAAGCCAGCAACGACCCAAAAAAAAAAAAAAAAAAAAGCGCCAGTGAGGCTCGCTCTGTCACCTGTCTGAGTCTCGGACAAGGGACACACACGTCATTACATAAAATCTGAAGGACTTAAAAAGACCAACCTAAAAAAATTAAATTAAAAAATAACACACAGATTGACAGATCACTTCTTACATTTATACACCTCCCACTAAATATCGAGCTTCCAAAACACTCTCTCTCTGAAAAACTTGTATGATTCTCCGATCGCCGGAAAATCAAACTCCGGCGACCCAATGCGACCAAACCCACAACCCAAGCATCTATCTTTCTGAGCTTTCTTCTCAATACCCACAATGTCAGTGTACGACGCTGCGTTTGTGAACACGGAGCTCTCGAAACCGACGTCAATCTTCGGGCTCCGGCTCTGGGTCGTCATCGGAATCCTAGTCGGGTCTCTGATAGTCCTGACCCTCTTCCTCCTCTCGCTCTGCCTCACCTCGCGCCACCGCTCCAAGGCCCACAAGGCCCAGCCCAAGCCCACCACCGACTCGCCCACTCCAGTGACATCGAAAGAAATCCAGGAAATTGTTCACGACCTCCATGTCGAGATCGGGAAGCCAGACCATCGGGTCGTGGTGTATTCGGACCGGGCGTCGAGTGGGGACAGTAAGGGGACTTTGAATAGTGGGGGTGAGACGGCGTCGTATGGGAGTGGGAACGTTGTGGGGCCCGAGGTGTCGCATCTGGGGTGGGGGAGATGGTACACTCTGAGAGAGCTTGAGGCGGCCACCAATGGGCTCTGTGAAGAGAATGTGATTGGGGAAGGTGGGTATGGGATTGTTTACAGTGGGATTCTCAGTGATGGGACTAAAGTCGCTGTTAAGAACTTGTTGAATAACAGGTACTCGAAAAAAACTCTGTTTTTTGTTTATAAAAGATGAAAATTTTATGTGTACTTTGTGGTTTCTGGTGGTTTTCTGATTAGGCAAGATTTGATGAGAAATTTTGGTTCTTTAATTGGCCATGGATTGGAATTCCTAGTTTGTAATCTCTGTTTCGGTTGCTGAATAAGCAAAAATGAAAATTTTGCGAGTTTTTGGCTTTTTCATTTTTGGGTTTTCAAATTGCAGAACCTTACTAAAACATTAAAGCTCAACACTAAAAATAGAAGGTTTTTCTATTCGTTATTATTATTATTTTCTTAATAATTCCTAATTGGCGTTTGGATATGTCTGATAATCATTGTATCATTTCTAGTTATAGTGATAGAAAGATGCGTTATTTATAAGATAACCGTATGAAGTTGACTTCATGTTTGCGGAGTGAAATTTTTTCCTGTAATTCTAAGAGTATCAAGTTTTTTTCTATTTTCAATTAAAAAAAAATTTATGTTCTTACATTTTCTTGGCAACTAAACAGAGTACCTCTCTGTTGGTTAATTTTATGGGTGGTTCACTGTTTACCTCTCTTTTTTGGTTTGATTCCCTTTCTGCTTGTTATTCTTGTCTTGCGTCTGTTAGAATTGGTGCTGTAAAGTCACATGCTTTCTGAAAAAGAGGAACCCATCTTCTTTTCAAGTTCCTTGTGCTTATAGTCAAGCTTGAATTCATGATGTAGTAGGCATCAGAATAAGTTTCTCTCTCTACTCTCTCGTCATCACACATTGACTAATTCACTTATCCCAAATTTCTTTTTGTTGTCCTTTTGCCTCTGTTCGTACTGTTTAGTGTATGGCTGCTATAGCCAGCAATTAACGGATGGTACTTTACTTTGTGCCTTGGATTTTGGGTATCTCATTATCTTTTATAAGCGTGAGTAATGCATTTGCTTATGACACTGATTGATAATCAGGGGTCAAGCTGAGAAGGAGTTTAAAGTGGAGGTGGAAGCAATTGGACGTGTGAGACACAAAAATCTTGTAAGGTTGCTGGGATACTGTGTTGAGGGTGCATACAGGTACTAATAATTCATCCTACAATTTGAGTTTTGAGTTTGTGTTTCTTGTGGAGTGTCTTAGAGATTTCATAAAACTTCTGTTTTTTTGTTTGTTTCAGGATGCTTGTGTATGAGTACGTTGACAACGGCAATCTGGATCAATGGCTTCATGGGGATGTTGGTGAAGTCAGTCCGCTAACATGGGATATCCGTATGAATGTTATACTGGGAACAGCGAAAGGGTAATAAGATCATATTAGTTTCACATGTTTCTTCTTTTTCTTTGTTAATTAAAAAAGAAAAGAAAAAGAAAGTACTTATTCATGCCCTTTTGTGTTTCCTCATTGTGCAGGTTGGCCTATCTTCATGAGGGTCTTGAACCAAAGGTTGTTCATCGTGATGTGAAATCTAGCAACATACTAGTTGATCGCCAGTGGAACCCCAAAGTATCTGATTTCGGGCTTGCTAAGCTCCTGTGCTCGGAGAACAGTTATGTGACAACTCGAGTGATGGGAACATTTGGGTTAGTTTTTTATTTTTTTATTTTAAAATTTTATGTTGATTAACCTAAACATATGCATCAAGGCTCATGTAGTTATGTTCTTAAAGTTTGAAAATAAATCTTATATTTGGTGGTTTTTTTAGTTATGTTGCACCAGAATACGCTTGCACGGGAATGCTGAACGAAAAGAGTGATGTTTATAGCTTTGGAATACTTATTATGGAGATTATATCAGGGAGAAGCCCTGTTGATTATAGTCGACAACAAGGAGAGGTTAAGCTTGAAACCTTTCCCCCCTCTTCATGTATTGAGTTTTCTTTTGCTCCTGCTAACTGTATGCTGAAATGTAATAAATCTTTTCAGGTTAATCTAGTTGAATGGTTGAAAACCATGGTTGGGAAACGAAAAGCTGAGGAAATAGTTGATCCCAAGCTGCCTGAGATGCCTGCTTCAAAAGCCCTTAAGCGTGCTCTGCTGGTTGCTCTTCGATGTGTTGATCCTGATGCCACAAAAAGGCCAAAAATGGGACATGTGATCCACATGCTTGAAGCTGATGACTTGCTTGTTCGTGATGTATGCATCATGAAGAACTAATATAACAATTTTTTATGACCTTTTGTTCTTGATATGGAATTCCTTATCCAGTTTTTTTCCATTACATGCAGGAACGCCGAACTGGTAGAGATACGTCCCAATTAGATCCTGATTATCAACAGGACGATCATGTTGTTGTGAAGATAGCAGATAAACACTTGAATGAAGGGACTTCTGATACTAGTGAAGGTGATACTGGTAGGAACCATCATCAACCTACAAGGTGGAGATAATGCCCTTGGAAGATTAGGTGACTAACAGCTTTAAGTTCTGTCCAAGTTTCTGAAGCTCATTTTTCTTCCACCCAGATTTTGGCTGTATCTTCAATAATTTACATTTGTTACATGCTTAGTTACATATTTTTTTTTAGGATGGGCATCGTATTCGGATGCATTTGTACAATTCAAACAATTTGTTCTTCATTCTTATAGGAAACATAATTCATCAATATTGTTTTGTTTGTAAAACAAGATATCATTAGAGTTACACCAAAAAAAATATATATATTATTTCTCAGTTTCTTATGTTTATTCCATTTTAATTTGATTGTCCAACTTTATCATGTTATGTTGGCTAACAACCTTGTCACCATCAATGCCAGCCTAAAAGTTAGATGGTGATGAGCAGGTGGGGCCCTTTAACCATGTACTCTGATAGAAGCACTTAAGAGTACATCAACATCAATGCCTTGGATGGTTTCTGAGAAATGACCCAGAAACCAGCTAATTCAGATGAAACAGCTGCTGCTGCTGCTGGAAGCCTGCAACTTTCTTCTTCATGTGGTGTTTCTTGTCCTTGTTGGACCAGCAAGCAGGGCAACTGGGATCTGCGCTGGAACTGGGGTCATGGTTTTTGGCTTCACCATCAATGCCAGAACATGCCTTTGCCCTTGCAAAGATAAATGATAAACTTAAGCTGGCCATGGATAATGTTTTGGGGAGAACCCCTTTGTCTTTTTGTCTGCAGAATGCAATTTTAGGCTTGGTTTATTGGGTGAATAGGTCTTCTTCTAGTGAATTTTTCTTTGTTTACTGTTTTAGGGAACCCGATGCTTGTCCTCCTAATTGTAGCATCTGAGACTTTTTCCATTGCATTTCTTTGCGTTGCGTAAAAGATCAAATGTTTGACTTTGGCAAGAAAATTGTGTCAAAAAAGCCATGTGCAAAGGGCCCAAGCTTATCCCTACCCTTCTCACAGCCTTAGCTGTTTTCTCGATATCTATTGTCCACTTATAATAAGATTCTTTCGTGAGATTCACACTAATTAATGGTTCATTATTATTTGTTTTTGCGAGTGTTTAACCTAGCGGACCATTTGGACTTTGTTTTCCTTTTCATAAATCTAAGGGTGACTTAAGGGGGAATCTTGCAATTATATTTACTTGGCAGGCATTGCCGACTGATTAGTTTGCTCCTCATCTTTTAATCCACTTCTTGTTTGTTTTTGGTGTGTCCTAAGTACACAAAACTATTATCTTTATTGCTTACATATCTAGATAAATATCTAGATAGATGAGTGTTTTCCTTTTATATTGACCTAGGTCCCTAGGTTACATTTTTCTCTAACTATGTTACATGATAATGAAACAATAGTCAGTCACCACCACTGTGATTTCCCTACCATTGTTGCTATCCTCAAGTTTATATTTTGGGTAGGACTGCCCTATGCAACATCACACTCACGAGTCACAACACGAGGGTGAGATCGATGGTCTAATTTAATATAATGAATTTTTTTTATAATATAAGCGATAGTCTAATTTATAAAAATAAACTTTAAAACTTGGATACATAGGGTGTCCTCACCAACTATCGTAGCTGTCACATGATAATGGACTTGAACTAACATTAGCAAAGTTCTTTGTTTTTTTTCAAAAAAAAGAATTATGAGTTATCTGGCGGGCCGAAGCCCAAAGGCCCAGAACAAAATCAAAACATTCTCAACCAACTACCAATCAGCACCGTCGATCTGTATGATCTACATGCATAGAATTGACGCTGATTTCACAGGTACGAAAACCGGCCACGTTTCTTGCAAAAGCATAATAAAACCGTCCACTAGAAGGGAGACAACAGTACCCTGAGTGCAGCCCCAGCATAACAATCGAAGGTCCTCGAAACCCAACGGAAATATCAATGGTCTAGCCGCCCATCCCGATTTATATTGACCCACGTGTCCCGCTATTCCGTAAATCCCCGGGTGAGCCTATCACTATCCCTCACCTACTTGGAAACAGCAGCTTCTCAGCAGCCTCACATTTTCAACGATACCCAAAAGCCGAGTCGCCAAGGCTGAAACTTTCATCGAAATTTCTCGATCTATCTTCTGAATCAGGTACGGCCCTCTCTTTCTCTCTCTATGTACCTCTCTTTCTTAGATCTGCTATCTGTTTACAATATAATCAGAGTGAAAGTTTTCAGCTATTCTTTTTTTCATTTTTTGAAGTTTTGTTTCCTTTAGATTGACCTTAGGGTTAGGGTTTCAGCTTTCAATTTCTCAACAATCGGTTCAGATTTATAGATATCTACGGTTAGGTAAGTGGCTCGGTGCACAGTAATTTTAATTTTGTGTATGTATATGTTGTTTGCATATGTTTTCATTTCTGCTCCGCTTATATGATTTGATTGGGTAAAGCTTTAGTTCTTTTTGTTTAATTTTGTTGTAGATCCTAATACTTTGTGATGTTATGCTTATATCTATGAGGCTAAAGTTTGTGGCTTGAAAATTTGGGTAGAAATTTGAGGTTTTCTTTATTAAGAACATATGGCTTGGAATTCCAGTCTTGTTATTTGTTGACCGTCCCTTTGGTACCTTAGAAAGTGGCAGAAAATAGGATGCCAGTTAAAGGATTTATTTTTTCCTTGAAAGTTTTGCTTTGCCTGGTCTTATTTTGATTCCGTTAGGTGGAAAACAGAATTTCAGCCAAGTCTCTGCTTATCTATTTTTATTTTCCTGAAGAGAAATCTAGAATTAAGAGGGTTGTTTGTTTTGTTTTGGGGGGTTATGGCATGGTAATTCATCGTGTACAAGATGTAACTTGGTTAATCTTTATTTTTTAATGAATGTTACTGGGAAAGTTTAAATAACTCATCTGACATGCATGAAATCGTTTGAAGTTTTGCAGTGGCATGCTATTGAAATGGAAGAAACGAATAGAGAATACTTGTGTTTTCTGTTTTATCTATCTGCAGCTGATATTGTCAACTCAAATTGGCTTATTCTTTGGGTGATTTACTCACTTCGGAAAGCCAACCAAGTTTTGGACATGTTGAAGACTTTTAGCCCAATTTTTCACTTTTGAGTTTTAGCCACTTGATGGCGGTTCCAGCGCTGCTCGAGTGGGGGCTCGAGCACTGCTGGAGAATCCTCGAGTGGCTATAGCTCTAAATCTTTAGAAAATATGCTAAAAGTCCTTAATGTGTTAAAATGAAGGTTATTTGTCCAAAATTCTCTATTCAATTTGGCATATTGTGTGTTTATATAATTTCGTTATTCTAGTGCCTGCAAAATTACTGAAAGGTGGCATAAAGATCTTTCTTGAGTTTTATTTTCTTTTATTTTTTGCTGTCATCTCCTGGCTAGCACATGGTAATGAGCTTTTTGTCTTGCAATGCGTCATTGTGGATAGAGGTTGTCCAACAATCTGATTTCAAAAGGAGCTAGTTTGGTAGATGTTCATGTGGCTTTTGATTCTGACATGTTCAGTGGGATGAGTTTATGAGGCTGATTTCCAACATGATATCTCAGCGTGTTAATGATCTCCTCACTATTGGATGCCTTTTGAAGGCTGATTCACATTATGATATCTAATCAAATTCGCTTCTTCTTGCAGTGTTTTCACCATAATGAGTCGTCCACAGGAACCACACCGACCTTTCTTCCATTTTGGAAATCCTTTCCGGATGATTTCACCAAAGGGTTCTCATCTGTCTCCAAAGCTTGTTGCACTGTTAAACACTTTTGAGGAGACATTGGCTGGGAGGCTGAGAAAGCTTAACCCGAATGACAAGGATGATGTCCTCAGCTTGTCATGGATGAAATTGGCGATGGAGTCTCTTTGTGGAACTCATAATGACATAAAAACCCTCATATCTGAGATTGACCTCCCTGTGAGTGACTGGGATGAGAAATGGATTGACGTGTACTTGGACATCAGTGTAAAGTTGCTTGATGTATGCATTGCTTTTAGCTCTGAGATCTCACGTTTAAACCAGGGCCATCTATTTCTTCAGTGCGTCTTGCATAATTTGGATTCAACCTCTTCTAACCAATTTATTCGGGCCCGCTCTTCACTTGATGGCTGGAGGCACCATATTGGTTCCAAAAACCCCAGAGTTGAGAACTGTAGCACCATTTTAGACAAGCTTGTGGAATCCCTTGATCTGCCAAAGGTGAAGAACTCAGCCAAAGGGAAACTTCTAATGCGTGCTATGTATGGAGTGAAGGTGTTGACAGTATCTGTTTGTAGTGTCTTTGCTGCAGCCTTTTCTGGTTCTGCAAAGAAGTTGTTAGATTTGAATGTTGCTGAGACGTATTTGTGGGCTCAAGCATTTAATGACTTTCAGGGTAATGTAAATGGAGAAATTAGAAATGTATTTTCTAGTGGAAGATTCATGGTACTTAAAGAGCTGGAAGCAGTTGATGGTATTGTAAAGGAGTTGTATCCCAAGATCCAAGATGGTGTGGGCCTTGCTGAAGGGAAAGCGTTCCACGGTTCTATTTCTGATTTAGAAAGTAAGGCACAGAAACTTTCTCAGGGACTTGATCTTCTCACAAAGGAAGTGGATGGCTTTTTCCAAATCCTTTTAACCGGACGCGACGCTTTGCTTTCGAAACTGAGATCAGGGGGAGCAGTCTCAGACCAGATGCTGGCGGGAAATGTAGGAGCACAGGTTATGAGATGATCATAGCGAAGCTAATCTCTCTTATTTATAAAGATGGTTTTAGGTATGGGGCTTCATGTTTTCTGATTTTTGTAAGTATTCCATCTTGTATGGCTTGTTGTAATCAGTATGTTATGAGTTGTAGTTATAGTATTACTGTATTGCCTTGTTGTATAAGTATGTTGAACTATGGGTTGCTAATGATATATGAAAGGGTTTGGTTTGAAACCGTGGGAGTCAGCTATTCTATCGCTTTATTTTGTTCCATTGGTTTTAAATTAAAGATGTATGCGTGTTCACCTTCTTTTTTTTTCACTTATGGTTCGCTTGTGAGAATAAGTTCGCTACTTGGATGGAAGAACTACCTAAATTTTCCGATGTCAAGCATGGTCCAGGGATGATTTCCAGCAAGAAGTTTCTCTCCTCGACTGGCACAAATGTACGATGCATGGTAGTACAGTGTATACTCGTCTTGTATGTTATCTTGCAAAAATCTGTAAATTTAACCTCACCTAGTGAATGAGCTCATGCCTAGAAGTATCTTTATAAAATGCTAGGGCTCTTTTATTGTTATGATGTTATTAAGATTCTTTTTCTAAGAGGGTTTTAAACCCATGGAGGCATGAATTTCTGGTTATATTTTTCAGATCACATTGCATGTTGGTTGGACTAAAAAAAAGAGAGCATGATGATGATGGTCGAAATTGTCATACACAATGACTTTGGTGTGCATTTTGCTAATGAATCAAACTAGGTGCGTTTCAAGCAGCATTGAGCATTTATTCCTTAACTTGCCAACTGAAGATGTAGGTTTGCACCCTGTCAAGCTGCTTTGCACCTGATTCCAGTGACCTCACAGGTTTCCCCAAGAAAGTTTTAGGTTATTTCCCACTCTGTATCATCTGGTACTCTTTTTAAACTGCTTGAACTTCCTCTACCCTGCATTTGGGCGGAGGGATTAAAAAACTTAAACTTGCCATGATCATCGCTACTATCACCAGCCGCTACTGCTACCACCACCACCACAACCATCGTTGCTGTAGCTGCCACCACAACTCCAATTTTCCATGACCATCCCCACTGCCCCTATTGTCATTGCTACCGCCACCACCATCCCCCACAACCATCGTTGTTGCCACCCCAATCCCATTGACGTCGCCAATTCCACCACCACTCTCCTCCCACCCCATTACCACCTTACTAATAGCAGCCCCGCCGCTTATTATAGATTTATGTCTCTATAAAGATAAACGTTAAATTGTAGTGTAATTTTATATTTGCTAAACAGGACTCTTCACAATTTCTAAAACTTTAAATCCTACCATTTTAAATTCTTAGTTTTCAAATTCCTCAGTCTCTTACATTCCCCATCCAAACGCAGGGTTGCAGTTAGCGTGGATTAAGATTGCAGATTTTTCCACCGAGAATTGCAGGTTTTTGGCATGAACATGGGATTTTAGAAGAGAAGCAAGTCTTTGGGAACGTTAATCAGCCATTCCTGGTGCAAGGAGACAACACCAACTTGATTGTTCAATATTTGAATTAAGATGGAGACATCAAACAACATGAGCATTAAAATGGTCTACTTCCCCCTCTCAACACTCACGACTCTAAAAGGACCCAAGACATAAGGCTTTCCCATTTGCGTTTCTTTACGCAGACTGGTCAGCTTTCCAGTTTCTTTCCTTCCATCTCTCCAACACAAAGAAAAATGGATATACAGTAAAAAAAAAGTCTCCACCCTTAACCTACCAAAACCAACTTGTATCTAAAAAGGACCCACCGTTCGTAATGCACCAAACCAATACGGAAATTAGGCCATTATCTTAAAGCACAATCATTGTCAAAAGTTCATACTTTACCTACCAAAGGGGATCATATGCAATGTGTTTAGCTAAACCAAAGCTTAAAGCTACCCAAGTAGCCAATCCATCCCTCACTGTGGAAATGACTCAAACGGTATGACCCTAGTTTATTTATTTGAAGAATTGAAATGGCATGGCCCCCAATACAACTTTGCACTTCCAATGACATCATGCAGCCTAGTAGTCATTACTATGAAATTTGTGTTCATGTTCAGACTTCATATTAGAAGGAAACCTCCTTTAACGTAAGGTAAATGGTTCAAAACTTTGACTTTAGACTTTTCTACAATTGTTTGTTCGTTTCCGTCCGTTCGTACATTTGGAAATTGTTAGTTAATTTGAGATTCAATGTGAAATCCACACTAATAAAATTATTTATACGTATTTAAATATTTATATTCGTTTTCATATTTGAGTCAACGATTAATAGTAAATCATTTATGCTTGTGTGAACGACAATCAAATTTTAGAAGAAGATATTATGGCTTTTTTCTTTTTGGGTTCAAGAGAATTTTGGGTTGGGAAGAAAACAGTTAAAAGAAAAGAACACCAAAAATTGACAGTCAAAGAAAAAGAACACCAAAAATTGGAAGAAAACAGTCAAAAGAAAAGAACAACCAAATTTGGAAGAAATTTCATTAAAACAAAACATATAGACTTTTGATTTTTCAAGAACCATGCATTTGACTATCAACAATATTTTTTTTTTGGGGTCAAAATTTGACTATCAAGATCAACATAAGTTTCAAACCCAACACTATTTCTATTTTTCTTTTTCTTTTCCTTTTTCCAAAATCACAGACAGCACACCCATCTTCACAAAAAGAAGAGTCAAAAAGTCCATTTCCTCACGGGTGACCCAAGCTTTTCCAGTTCAAAAGCCTCCTTGAAAGATCTCTCTCTCTCTCTCTCTCTCTCTCTCGTTCAGACCCCCATTTCTTTTGATTTTCCAAAAGAACCCCCTATAAGAAAGAAGGAAATGTCAGAACCTTTACACCTACCGACACACCCTCCCCAAATTTTGCATCAGTAGCTATTCTCCTCCATCATTAGCGCTCTCTATAGCTCCTTCTCTACAAGTCTTGGCCTTTTAGCCCCGAAATCCTAACTGGTTCTTGACCCATTTCGGATTCGGATCCCTGGTTAACTATGGAATCGAGCTCTGCTTCAGCAGGTGATCACAACATCAAACGGGTACCTGCCCACGGTGGACGCTATGTTCAGTACAATGTGTACGGTAACTTCTTTGAGGTTTCTAGGAAGTACGTCCCTCCCATAAGGCCCGTAGGGAGAGGTGCTTATGGTATTGTTTGGTAAGAACTTGTACTGGGTTTTGAGCTTTTATTGTTTGTTCAACTTTTTTAGCTTTGGGTTTGCTTCTGATGGTGTGTTGATTGCTGTTGCTTGATCGTTTGGGAATAGTTTGGTTGTATGGAAGTACCTTTTATTGGTAGAATCGGAGAGTTTTGATTCAAGAAGCGGGAAAAGTACTTTCTAATTATGACATAACGTTTTCTTAATTCAATCTGAGTGTATGTGGGATTATGGTAATTTTAAAGATCTCTCGTCTTGCAATTTAGCCGGGTTTGTTAGAGAAATATTGTTTTCTGGATTTTAATTCTGTTTCTTTGGTTTTGTTTTCTTGAGGAGGAACTTGGTTATGGATGTTTTTTGGTATGAAGATTTGTTGGTTGGGAAATCTTGTTTTCGTAAACCAGGATAGAACTTGGGGTTTTATGTACGTTTATAAAAATGTTATGAAGGTTGTGAGTTGTAATTAAAGTCGGGCTTTGTGCCCACAATAAATTAAGATTTATTCATGTTACTATGATTTGTGTTTAAGCTGGGATAAGTGAAGTGCTATGTGTCCTTTGGTTGAAATTTAAGTCCAGAAATGAGTTTAATAACGTGTTTTGAGTATATCTTGAAGAGATATTTGCTCGGCTGAGCTCAACTAAGCCATTATCCTGGATAAGAATTGACCACATGAAGTTCTATTAACATGTTGTTTAGGTTCTCAACATGAATTCTCTTTGCCACTGAGCCTACTCATAGCCATAACAGTCAGTCAGTCCGTCCATCTGTAATCGTGCAATCCTTCCTTGCTAATTGCATTGCACCCATGTTATATTTGATCTTCTCTTGTCCTTGTTTCATGAACTAAAATGAGCTCAATCTTCTGCCCTGGTGTATCCCTAAGTCATAATTCTCTATTTTTAATGCGTAATATCTTACGATATATTGAAATATTGTGGCTTAGTGCAGTACTAGTGTGTTTGAGTGCAGTGTTTTTTCGGGTTAATGATGTGCTATTATAAGTTTATCAATAAGAATTGCTCTTTTCCTCTTATCTGACTTATCCTATGTGTTATCAACAATTTGGAGGAAGATAAAATTTTTTGGTTGCATTCAGTGCTGCTGTGAATGCTGAGACTCGTGAGGAGGTTGCCATTAAGAAGATTGGTAATGCATTTGACAACAGAATTGATGCCAAGAGGACTTTACGAGAAATTAAACTTCTTCGGCACATGGATCATGAAAATGTAATTTTTTGTGGCCTTTCGTTTATCAAACATTAAATTGATGATCGGTTTATTTTGTCATAATATCTGATTATTCTCCACTTAAAATTTTTCAAAAATAATCCATTTCTCTTGATCACATCCGGAGTAATAGGTCTCGCAGCTCTTTCATTAATGACCCTTTAAATGATTTTTAATTTTTAATTTTAAACCTATGTTAAAAGAATTTCGTCTTGAATTTACACTCTGTCAGTAGAAGACTCACTTAAAACGGTTCCTTATGTAACTCTGTTGAGATACTTACAAGCACTTTTCAGATGCCTTGAGGGATCATGTCTATTAAAGCATTTTTATGAGACCTGCTCCACCAGCCACAGAGTGGGTCTGGCACAAGGTTATCTATAATGGGTAGAGTTTGGGAAGGGGTTTTCTGCCATAAACCCTCCATTTGAGCATTTCTAGAAATTCACCTGGACTTAGTTCTGCCTGTTTGCAGATATTGTTCAAAAACTTTAGAGTCATGATCATGCTAAATTGTTTCTTTATGTTTTTCGGGGGTAAACAGCTTACTGACAGCTCTTTCTATGTTGCAGGTTATTGCCATCAAAGACATCATACGGCCTCCACAGAAGGAGAACTTCAATGATGTCTACATTGTTTATGAATTAATGGACACTGATCTTCATCAGATTATACGGTCCAACCAACCTTTGAATGATGATCATTGTCGGGTTGGCACTATCTTTCTTTCTTGGTTTATATTATGCTGGCTATGCCCTTTTAGTTATTATAGCTGAGCATCCACTGGAAAGTTTAACTTTTGACAATAGGTTCTTGGTTTATATTATGAGCATACTCAGGAAGGTTCTAAACTGTTGACAGTAGTTTTGTTTTTGTTTCAAAGGCCAATACTTCATAATTGGGTTTTAGATTTCTATTTGTTAGGTTACTGGTTATAGCAATACATGTTTGTCACTTATGTAGGTTGAATTAAGCAACTACTAAAGATGGTAGACATATTCCTTTTCACCACTCAGGTTTATATAGGGTCAATCTTTTCACCACTCAGTTTTAAATAAGGTCAACCTTTTCACATATCCTTTAATAGCTTGATAATAAATCGTGATAGGAAATCTTCATCTCATCTTGCAAACAAGTTTCTCTTCATCTCATCTTGCAAACAAGTTCTCTTCATCGCATCTTGCAAACAAGGTTCTGTTCTTTTGTTTATTAACTTATAGATTAATGAGATGGCAAGTATATTTTCTTCTTTGGTTGGAAGACTGCTCTATATGTTTATTTGCAAGTTTTCTGGATCTGTTATTTTCAAAATGACTATACTTTAGAAGTTCTTACATGCGACCTCATAGATACAGAAAACAAGAATAAACTAAGATAAAGTTCTATGCATTTTAATCTTGGTTTGTCAATGGTTGTCATGATCATGATTTCGGTGTTACGAGCCTGAGCTTTCACTAATACTTAAATGCCTCCTTCGCAGTACTTTCTGTATCAGTTGTTAAGAGGGCTCAAATATGTACATTCGGCAAATGTTTTGCATCGTGATTTGAAGCCCAGTAATTTGCTCATGAATGCAAATTGTGACCTTAAGATTGGAGATTTTGGCCTTGCAAGGACAACATCTGAAACTGATTTCATGACTGAGTATGTTGTTACTCGTTGGTACCGAGCACCGGAGCTACTCCTCAATTGTTCGGAGTACACTGCAGCAATTGATATATGGTCTGTCGGTTGCATTCTCGGGGAAATTATGACCAGACGGCCCCTGTTCCCTGGCAAAGACTATGTACATCAGCTAAGACTCATAACAGAGGCATGGTTTCTAAATCTTGCTTGTGGAATCTAGACAGTTGTGTCACTGCACTTTACAAATTTTCCGATTCAAGAGTCAAAGAGGTCTCTTATAAAAAAAGAAGAAAAAAAGAGTCAAAGAAGTCTCTTTTGATACGTTTGGCTATTTTTCTTGTTGGCATATGGCACAAAGTGCCTGAACCTGTCTGATTCTCTGGACATCAAAGGGAAACAGTGATTTTCTAAGAAGTTTAATATATACGATTTTATGAGAGATAGACAATGAACACCTCTTTCAGAAACGATCATAATTGTTTTTGTTATGTGTTGAACAGCTCCTAGGTTCACCTGATGACTCCAGCCTTGGATTTTTACGAAGTGATAATGCTCGAAGATATGTCCGACAACTACCTCAGTACCCAAAGCAGAGCTTTTCTGTTGGATTTCCTAATATGTCTCCTGGCGCTGTTGATTTGCTAGAGAAGATGCTTGTCTTTGACCCTAACAGGCGCATTACAGGTATTCTTGGTCATTGTGTTGCACTTCAACCAGTTTGCTTATGAAATAAATGATATGAAGGGTTTCAGAACCCTGCAGCATTGGTAATGAACTGGAACATTTAGAAAATGTCAGAAAATAATTAGTGCTAGAAAACATAGTAATGAGAAAATTTAGTATTCATTATTCTGATATATTTTGGCAGAAACAATATTTGAATTTTGAATTTAGAAATAGCAACGCATTTGTTTCCATTTCCAGAGTTCTGCAGTTAACTAGGAAATATCGCTTTGTAGTTTTCGAAACAAATTGTTGTACTTAATGAAGGCATTAATGCTTGGTATGTCTCTGAGCTTATTACTAGAGCAACTGGACTTGTTGATAATTTTCTTCTTGTTAATTGGATTGATGATTAGTTTTCTCGCTGGTGCTTTGCAGTTGATGAGGCTCTTTGCCACCCCTACTTGGCACCTCTTCATGATATCAACGAGGAGCCCGTCTGCCCGATGCCTTTCAATTTTGATTTTGAGCAACCATCCTTTACAGAAGAGAACATCAAGGAGCTCATCTGGAGAGAATCTGTAAAGTTCAATCCAGATCCAATTCACTGAGGATCATGCTATAATCTGTTGTATGCACTTAGAAAGTAATCCCAAAACTGATTACAATGATACTCTACTGGAAGAAAGACATTATAAAAACTGTGCCGGAGAGATTGGATTTCCTGAGATGTCATTCATTCAGCATTATCACGTCTTTGGATGTCTGTAATTGTCAAATGTGTAAAAGGAGATCAAAAGCTGAATCTCAAGTCTGCCTCTTCAGTTAGAACTCCAATCCCTCATTGGTGTAGGTTTCTGCTTTGGTTGTAGACGTAGGAGCTGTGGTTAGCGGCTTTTAATACTATTAAGACCATTACCCAGCACTGTTGTAGGGCCTTGCGGTCTTGTGATCATCTCTGTTTAGAATGGTAGGTCTGAATATGAACAGTTGCTTCGTTTCGATATGATACGTGTACTTCGTCATCTCATAATTTGTCGTGAATACCCATAAATGTACATTTTGCTTTCAAGTTATTTTTTTTTCCCAGTGTTAAGACGTTTAAGAGAACTTCCTGTATGGCTTCATTGTGAAATGGAATAAAATGCTTATTTAGAAACTTTTGACAGTGGCATCGAAAATTTATAAGTATGGGAGAGCATGCTTGTAAGCTGGATGCTGTCCCAGTCTGTATGTACATAGCTTTTTGAAATTTGACATAGTTCGTATTCATATTTCAAATTTCTCAAACTTACTAAAATGTGAAAAAACCTCTCCAGATTCTTGTCCTCAAATCTGGTATTTAGGTTTTGGTAGTGTGATAATACAGTGAAAAACACTAATAATATTACATCATTTGAGGATTGTTATAGATAGCTCATCCTATATGTACACTGCTTTAACTCTACCAAGTCAATTGGTAGATCATCTGCAGGAAAATCACAAGCTGTAGCCTTAGGACCCTGATCAGGCAGCAGGTCACAAGGGCTAGGCGTCACGCCACTCGTAATCCCCTCAACGTCGGTGCATGTCCACGGCTGCTTCTTTGCCTTTGCCGCCAATCCAATGGTCACATTCGAAATGCAAATCCCGGTGAAGGGGTGATCTGCAATGCCTTCCAATCTTGCAGCTATGGTTACATTATCAGCCACCATGTCCCTATAGTTGATCCCTTTGATCTCAGGCACTGCATTTTTATCATAATTGCCATCAGCGTGTGACCCATAATCCCCGTTCATTTTAAATACCCATTTCATGGTGTGCATGGTCATTCTCCTCACATATATGTCCTTCACGTACCCTCCTCTCCCTACAGCTGTCTTGATCCTGATCCCCGATTCGGTATGGATGGCCACGATGTCTTCGGCTCTGACGTCTTGGATCCCGCCGGACATTTCACTGCCTAATGCAATGGTGGCACTGTAGGGTGAAATGCATGTGAGCCGTCTGATTACTAGTTGTTTTGTAGGCCGTCCAAATGCTATACCATACTCATCCCAACCGCTCTTCACAGCCACACAGTCATCCCCAGAGACTATGTAGCAGTCTTCAATTCTAGTATTGGTGCAAGAATCTGCATTCGAAAAATAACAAAAATATATACCAGTTTTTAGTATATATTTTTCATTAAAAATTATAAATACTTGGACCCCATTATTGACCACTACATGATGTTTCAATTGACAAACCTGGGTTGATCCCATCTGTGTTTGGAGATGTAATTGGAGCGATGATCGTAATCCCTTGCACAAGAATATTACTGCAATATCATAATTTCAATTTCTTAATCATAACACAATCTTGAAACTGGAAAAAGTAATCTCGTCTAGAATTGTTGACGTGCGTGAGTGACTGTCAGCTATTGATGCAAGTGAATCTCACAATGTATCAACAACTGACAACCATCACCAACGGCCGAGCGATTCTCCTAAGCATTTTTCTATGCTTTGTATGAGAGATGTGGTTAGTAAAGTGTGTTACGAATGAGTTTTTATTGGTGGAGCATATTTGGTTACCTGCTGTAAACAGGATGAACATTCCATGATGGAGAGTCTCGGAGAGTTAGATTTGAAATTTGGATATCGGTTGAGAACATGATCTCAATCAGGTAAGGTCGGGTGTATTTTAGCTTCTTCTTGTGGAACTGCTGCCACCAGAATTCACCTTGACCATCAATTGTGCCATTGTCTCCTGAAATGATCAAATGGGGCCCCAATGAATTTGGTGATATTCAGTTGAAATTGAGCCAAATAAAATTATCATAAATCTGAAAATTAAATTAAACAAAACAACCAACCTGTAACAATGACATCAGTGAGATTTGTTCCAACTATGAGACTGCTGAACCTTCCAGCTGCTGCATCCCTTCCTCGACCATAAGATGGCAGGGGTTTGAGCACAGGCCATTCGTTCACATCCTAAATCATTTGATTAGTTGATTTATTAACCTCAAAACATACAAAATGTATCCCTTTCGGATCGTTGATTTTGTGTTTATGTCCAAAACTACGTCGTTACAGTATCAATCAATACACTAAACCTTAAACCATCAACCTTAAACTCCAAAACAAACGTCGTTTCAGACACCAGCACAAAGATTAGTACTAAAAAAGATCAAGCCCCATTTCATAAATATAACCCTTTTCATGTCAAATAGTTACAAAATAATTAAACAGAACAAATGGGAAATATTTATATGCATCTTTGGGGAGACAGGAAAATGAGAGAGAGACCTGAGAAGCTAGGAGAACAGCATCCTTGTGGAGATAGAGAGTGAAGTGGCTGATGAGGTTGAAGCTTCCTGTCAACCATTTCCCCGCTGGAACAAAGAGCTGAGCACCTCCTTCACTTGCATATTGGCTCAGCTGACTGATTGCAGCCTGGAAAGCCTTTGTGTTTGATGTCTTTCCATCTCCAACTCCCCCAAATTCAGTCAGTGAGGCACTGTGAGCTCTGCAGCTTATAGCAGTGTACTCAAGTGATTCAAATTTCATGGTTTTTCTGCTCTCTGCTCCTCTTAGTAACCCCACCACAACAAGTGCTAGGAATAATTTAATCACCTGAAAAATCAAGAAAAGAATTAGGAAAAACACCAACAAAAAGAGGAAGAAGATGCCAAGAGTATGTAACAGAACAACATAATGCATTAATGTTTGGATGGTGAGAAAATGCAGGAAAATGAATGAAAGAGAGAAAGAGGTTTGAGGTTTTACTTGGGTTCTTCTTCCCAACAACTCCATTTTGGAAAAAGGCAGCTTGGAATTTGTTTTAGGTGTTGCAGAGAAGAACAAATTAATGGGGGTATATATATAGGTGTGAAGTTCAGCTGTGAACACTTATGCAATGCTTGCTCTCATTGGGCTCTGTCATTCTTATCAAAAGAAAAGAAAAGAAAAGAAATTTTTGGTTGCATATTATGTGTTTAATAAATATTTATTTTGGTATGTTTTATATTTGTATATACTCAATCATGCCATATGACAACAATAAAGAACAACGGTTATAACAGTCTCTCTTTACCTAGTTAAAGAAAAAAAGAAAGAAAAAAACAAGGGACATCATTTATTAAGTTAAGTTGGTTTCTTGAATGAAATCTAAACTATGCGAAGGGAGATTTGAACTTGGGTGCAGAGTGGGGGACACATCTACTCTAGCCAGTGGCGGAGGTAGAGTTTGATATTTTGGTGGGCCACAAGCTTAAAACTATGGGATTTTTGTGTGCAATCTATAGTATAGTCTTTATACAGTCAAAGAGATAGGAAGATGGTAGGGGGGGCCAGACCATCTCAGGCCTATGAATAGCTCCGCCCCTGACTCTGGCCAACTCAGCTAAATCTATATCTGCTTGTATGAAATAATCTATTCTCCAAATTTACATAAAAATTAAAAAAGAATTTAAATGATCACAAGCAAATTTTAAGTGAAGTGTATTGCATCAAGCTCTAAAAACAATCACGTGAATTCATATAAATACAATTATGTAATGTACTCTTTGGTAAAAAAATAAAGAATTGAATGATTTTGCCGACCAGTAACTATGCTATTTCAAATGCAAACAGCCGCCTTTTTTTTTTTTTTTTTTTTTTGTGGGTGTTGGTATTATTATATATGGTTGGAATTAGTTCAACTGCCCTTGAAGGCGATTCAAAAGGTGCTTTAAACCTGGAAATTTACATTTTGCAACTCCTCACGAGCTTATTACGCCACTTATTACGCATTGTTCCAATGCGGTATAAACGGGAATCGTTAAGATTTCTACTGTTCTGTTGGAAAGTAGTTAGTGGGTCCCATTCTTATCACTTTGTTGAAGTTTGCATATTCATCCAATCTCGTGATCTTTTCACTCTGCTCATACTTCAGCCCAGGCATCGCCGACCCATTCACGGGTCACAAACTGGTGGGCTCCATCTTTTAAACTGATTATTATACGGATTGTAATTATATTATAAGCCTCTCTGTCTCTCCTAATTAAGTAACATGCATACATTCATTGTCTATGTAATTGGATAGTAGAATTCGATACACCTAATCAACACGTCACGTGATAAATCAAATACGCATAAGGCATGTATCACTTAAGATACCTTAGTTTTAAAATGAAAATAAAAAAGGCCGAAAAATTATGTGCATGTATGCAAACCATGCTAAGTTATTTTGGGATATGATTAACTTCTGTTAAATGTAAATCAAGCACTCCTAATTTCTGAAGAGAAGTGTTTTGGATGATATATAAAGTCCAAAAGGATTGAAAAAGAACCCTGACAAACCCGTGAAGGTTGACGGATGATAGGTTATGGCATTGACATGGAAGTTTGGCTTCTTTGTCATGAAAAAAAAACACAAAAAAGAAATTAACACCTACTCTTTGATTTTTTTTTGTTGAGAATATGATGTTTCAAACTAGTATAATTTACCGAAATGGGTGGATGAGCACACTGTCCTTATCAACTACACTAACCCATATACGCGCGGTCTAGAACATCCGAAAAGCTAATATAGAGGCTAAAAACAGTAGCAAGTCACAAGATTGTGTTATATTCACTCACGAGAGAGGGGAGCCTTCAATTCCCAAGAAAAGGCCAAACGTCTAAATCCCAGTATATTCTTACTGGAAAGCTTTGTAACGTGGTTCTTGAGACTTGAGAACGAAACAAAACAAGCACTTTCTTCTCCACGCCCTTAAAGTGCGTATCACACACATCATATATATGACATTACATGACATGAGTCTCAATCTTTGTTTTTAAATAATGCATATAACAACAATTCTTGGTGTCTAGTCCAATGAAAAATTTGCAGACAAGTGGTTTCATGATTGAATCTTTATTCTTAATAGTGCGTGTGAGAAAATTCTCTACTCCTTTCTAACTTTTAAGAAAGAAAAAAAAAATAATTCTTAGTATTTATCTTTCGGCGGATGATAAATAAATATTATTCTCTTGGTGGTGAATATTGGTAAAATATTGGACTCACTTCTTTGGTGGAGACAAAATAATCCCTTAGCCATTTGGACCATTAGGCACGCCACGTTCAAGAGTTCTGAGATAAACCCACTATTTTTGCGGCTTTTTGTGGAAAATCCAGTCATGCGGTGTATATTTATATTTATATACTACATTTTTATGGTAGTGCAGAAGTTGTAGTGAGTGGACCACCAAACCATTCTAGGGTTCTTGGAGCTTCTCTAGTGTGGTGCAGCCCAAATTAACAATTGCCAATTGGGGTGCGTGACATGCTACTCCAATTCTCTTCTTTCCATTTTGCTATTTTCTATTTTGATAAGGCAGGTTTCATTTGCATCTGATCAAATGGGTCGGGTAGGCCCCAATAAATAATAGAACATGGGCTTGCTTACTCAATCTTGGGCCTTTTTTATCATGATGGATTGGACGGACTGAGTTGGGCTGATGCTATCTTTAATAGGCTAAACCCAGGTCCGACTCCGTTGGAGAGTATCTTCGAGTTCCCGACGGACGGAGCGTGCTACGCTAGGGTTGCTGAATTTTGAGTGCTATATCTTTAATAAGTCTTAATTTGATTATTTGCTAATATTTTTTAGTTAATTTTATTCATATTATGGTAATTTATTTGTATTAGCATTTCAACCCAGAAAACAAATTTTAATTCCCAAGAAATCTCACTGAAAATTAGAGAAAAGGTAACTTTGTTTATGCTATTATCTTAACAGGAGTGAAAAATCAGAGAGTAAATATAATGAGTTTGGGTTAGCCGTTGGATTTGTGTACTGTCAGATTAGATGGGCCATAGAATTGCTGAGTTTGTGGAGGAGAATGACACGAAATGTGAGTGCTCAGTGGGACCCGCGTGGGCCCGCATATTGTGCGGCCCAAAAGCATTCGCGTGGCCTGATTGTTTTCAAACTCGGGTAGGCATCATGTTCTAAAGACCCAAATATCGGCCCATTGGAGATTTGCTTTGGGTTGGGTTCGTCAATTCGACACTGTTTTGTGCTCTGATTTTTGAATTAAAATGAGGGTCAAAAGTCATATTTGGTCCCTGTAGTTTTGACACTTGTATTACTTTTGACTCTGGAATTTCAATTTTGTCACTTTTGACCATGTAATTTAAGGGGAATGCTAGCAACCTTCTCTCTAACCTTCTCTCTTCTTCATGACATGTGTCACTTTCCTTTCACTTAAATCAATGTTTTTAATTACAGAAAAAATATTAATTGTGTTTCCATATTTACCCTTGATAAACCAGTCCAATTCTCCTGTTTCTTTTATCAATGTGGAAAACACAAAAACTAATTCTTAAAGATAAAACAAAAAAAAAACCCAAAAAAAAAAAACACCTTAAAGATAAAACAAAAATCATACCCCCAAAAAAAAAAAAAACACCCGACCACGCCGGCAAACCCCTTCCTCCCCGCCGGAAACACCTTCTTTTCTCTCTCTTTCCCACATTAGATATGGATCCAGATCAAACAAGATAAATTATTTAGACTTAAAAAGCAATGACGTATGTTGAAGAAGGGATGAGAACATAGCATAACCCATGGATGTTCAGGAGCAAAACGACATCTTTTGCTCTTAACATGTGTTTGCCAAAACGCCAAATTGTACCAAATCGAAGGAAATGTGATACGTGCTTTCTACCTCCAATTACATATTTTGGGTCATAGGGTTATATGAGAGAGATCCAGACTTGGTGTGGAACAGAGAGAGAGAGAGAGAGAGAGAGAGAGGAAAGGAGGCTTTGCTGCGGCAAGGAGGTGAGGGTTTGCTGCCGCCGGGGGGGGTGGAAGACAAGGTTGGGTTTGGAGCTTTGGTGCCTGTTCACTTTCTGCGTTCAGTTACTTCTTTTTGTTTATGCGTTCGAACTTTAATTCAATTTAATTTTTTTTTTAAATTTCATATTTCCATTCTTCTTTTGTTTTGGGGTCTGATTTTTGTTTTATCTTTAAGAATTAGTTTTTGTGTTTTCCACGATGATAAAAGAAACAGGAGAATTGAACTAGTTTATCAGGGACAAATATGGAAACACAATTAATATTTTTTCTGTAATTAAAAACATTGATTTAAGTGAAAAAGAAGTGACACATGTCAAGAAGAGAAGAGAGAAGGTCCAAAAGAGAAGGTTAGAGAGAAGGTTGCTAGCATTCCCCGTAATTTAATATTTGTAACAATTCAATGACAATATGAAATTTCTGTCAATTTTTTTAATGAAGAAACCACGTGGAGGGGCAATTTTGTCAGACCAAAACCCCACGCTAAAAGCTGGTCTCTACCTCTTCCCCAAGGCGCGATAATTGAAACTACATGGTCTAAAGTGACAAAATTAAAATAAAAGTAGTTGAAGTGTCAAACTATAGGTTCATTGTTAGAAGTTTTCTTTTTTGCAAGATAAAGATATTCATTTCATATATCCAAGGCCGACATTGATAGTATGAACTCTTGCATAATATAAATACCTGAAAATATCATACTCGTTGGGTCATCATATCTCATTAAGTGATTCGACCAAAAAAAATTCTCATTAAGTGGCACATTTGACTCGTTAAGTGAAGTAGCATCACGTCGACATAATACATCATATAACTGATCATTTGTCTCGTTCGTACTTAAAATGTGTTCCAACTATTAAAAAAAAACAAAAAAAGTAGTTTAAGATGGAGAGGAGGCTTCCAATTCAGAGAGGTTGAATTCAACGCAACCAGCTAATTTTGTAAAAGAAAAAAAATGATCAGTGTACCCTCACCACTGTTTTATGGGAGCATTTTTTGCCTACCACTTTAACTATAAGTGTACCCTCACCACCATCCTTAATCCTTGACACGCGTCCATAGGTATAATCATGATTCCGTAAATACAAAGCAAAAGTTAACTATGGTTATGTCTATGGACACGCGTGTCAAGCATTGAGGATGGTGGTAACCCTGACACCTATCCTTAAAGTGGTAGCAAAAATGCTGGAAATATCTTCCTCAGATCAGAGGCAATGTAAAAAAATATGGAAATATCTTCCTGCGCATCTTAATGGTTGTGTCTCAAATGAATTGGACAATTTATTCTTCTCAAAAAGACAATTAATTGCAACTTCATTGTGACCACTCCTTCTACTAACCCTTGTAAAATGCAGGTGACCATTCAAAATCAAGACAGTACACACACACATGACACATCTACTGATATATATAAACAAGTTCACTCTTTTGGCAGATCCCATTTGAGCAAAAACATAACATATCATGGCGAAAGATCATCTCCAGGTTGTGATGCTTCCATGGTCTGCCTTTGGCCATATGATGCCTTATTTCCAGCTCTCCATAGCCTTGGCCAAAGCCAAAGTTCATGTCTTTTTCATATCCACACCAAGAAACATCCAAAGGCTCCCCAAAATCTCATCTGATTTAGAGCCTTTTGTGCATTTAGTCCCTATCCCATTTCCTCCCTTGGACCCTGGCTTCTTGCCAGAAGGTGCTGAGGCATCTGTGGATGTACCCTTTGAAAAAATTGACAACTTGAAGGCTGCATATGATCTGCTGCAGCAACCCATCAAGCACTTCATTGGGGAGCATTTGCCTGATTGGATAATAACTGATTCTTTTGCTCATTGGGTGGTTGATATTGGTAACGAGTTTGGTGTTCCAGTTGGGTATTTCTCTCCTTTCTCTGCTGCTACCAGTGTCTTCTTTGGCTCACCAGAAAATCTCTTGGGTACAAAGAGAAATCATGCTCTGCCAACACCGGAAAGCCTAACAGCACCCCCAGATTGGGTTCCTTTTCCTTCAAAGGTGGCATACAGAGACTATGAGGCTGTTTATGTGCCAAGGGGATTTTTTGGATCACGTAATGGAGAAATAAGTGGTGCTGGGAGGCTTGCCAAAGTTGTTTCAGGAAGTCAAGTTTTAGCAATTAGAACTTGCAATGAGGTTGAAGGAGACTACTTAGAAGTGTACAAGAAAATCACTGGCAAGCCTGTTTTCTCCACAGGTTTGCTTCCTCCAGAGCAACCTCCAAAGAGGGCAAAAGGAGAAATTACCACTGATGATGGGATCTTTGACTGGCTTGACAAGCAAAAACCCAAGTCAGTTGTGTTCGTAGGGTTTGGGAGTGAGTGTAAGCTGAGCAAAGAGCAAGCCTTTGAGATTGCTCATGGGCTGGAGCTATCAAAACTTCCATTTCTCTGGGCACTATCCAACTGGGCAAATAGTGATGCAGATGCTTTGCCTGAGGGTTTTGCTGACAGGACATCGGAGAAAGGGCTTGTTTGCTTTGGATGGGTGCCCCAGTTTGAAATTTTGGGGCACCCATCAATTGGGGGGTCTCTGTTTCACTCTGGATGGGGCTCTGTAATTGAAACTCTGCAATTTGGGCATGTTCTTGTTGTGCTGCCACTCATTATTGATCAGCCTTTGAATGCAAGGCTTCTGGAGGAGAAGGGTCTGGCTGTTGAAGTGAAACGCAAGGAAGATGGGTCGTTTAGCAGAGATGAGATAGCCAAAACACTCAGGCATGCAATGGTGGAAGAGGAAGGAGAGCAGCTCAGAAACAATGCAAGAAAAGCTGCAGCTGTTTTTGGAGATCACAAGCTGCACCAGGACCATTACATTGGCCAGTTTGTCCAGTTTCTGAAAAATAATGTTGCAAAAAGATCATCCTAGATCTTCCCTGTTAGATTGGCAAAATAACCCAAGAATGGAAACCGAACTTTCAGGGCATTTCAGAGAATTTGTTCATGAATTTCTGTTCTTGATCTTCGTTATTGTTATTATTGCATGTCATGTGTTTGAATAAAATTTATCACGAGAGTGATGTTTCTGGTTAGTATTATTATATTAGCATTTTACTTATGTTATAATAGGACTTTGAGCTTTTGAATTTAGTAATCGGTGTATTTATACGTATTTAAAGAAATTTTAATCATTTAATTAATTTTTTGGCTAAGATTCAACCGCATCAGCAAAATTGTATTAAATTGAAAACTCCCCTTATGTATTGTATCAATTACCCACATGCGTATACTCAATCATCTTCTCCTTTTATATGACATTGCTTCACCTGCCCCACCCTATCCTCTCCTCCCTCGTCACCCACGTGTTTAGCAGTTGCCAACTTGCCGTTGTCCACTGCTATTCACCATAATCACTATATTCAGATTATACAGAAATATATGCTTGCCGGAAGATCTTGATGACACGGGTGATTGATACAATACATAAAGTGAGTTTTTAACTGAATACAATTTTGCTGATGTGGTTTAATCTTAGCCAAAAGATTAATCAAATGGTTAAAATTCCTTTAAATACGTATAAATATACTGAAACTAAATGTAGAGGTTCGGAATCCGTTATAATAAGTATTTTATGAATTAATACAATATCTCAAAGTATAAAATCCTCGTCCATTTATTTATTACATCATGTGAAATTATTCTAATATCGTACAATAATTTCTCATGCATCGATTAAATCACGTGCCATTAATTTGATACCTTACAATTATTTATCATCAGGAGTAATATACATTACATTTCCCCTCACCCGGGAAAAAAAAAAGCAATATACTAAACTGACATGAATTTAGAAATTTTGTGGTAGAAAACTAATTGTCGCCAACGCAACAAGGTCTAGCCCAATGAAAAATGAACTTGAATTGCAAAGCAATGGTCTTAGGTTCAAACCCTCATGATACCTTAGGAGTGTGTGTAAGAAAATCCATCTCCATTTTTCTAACTTTTCTAACTTTACCTTAGGAGTATACTAAATTAGATTTTTATAAGATAACATGTTTTTTTTTATATACAAATAATAGTCTACTTTAATCTAATGTAAATTACAGGAAGGCAGATTCAAACTTGGGTATAGAATGGGGAGCACATCCACAATAACGAACTTAACTAAGCTCGGGATTCTTCCCTTTCAAATGCTTCTCCATCATCCTTATAACGTGTTTGAGATATTCACACTCAGACAAGAGACCTAAACAAAGCCATATATTTATACAAGACAAACATGACACGAAAAAGACCACGAATCATCTACCCCTACTAGACATTAAAAGTTAAACACTAATTTCCACGATACAATTAAGTGGGTGGGTATTTACTTAACTTAAGTAATTGAATAAATTTTAGAAGACCACGAATCATCTACCCCTACTAGACATTAAAAGTTAAACACCTAATTTCCACGATACAATTAAGTGGGTGGGTATTTACTTAACTTAAGTAATTGAATAAATTTTAGAATTCTCGATTATTTTGGATCATACTATATTGATTGACTTGATAATGAAAGCAAGATGCTTGCTGAAGAGTATCCAAATCAAATAATGACCTTTTCTTTTTTCTTTTCCTTTTTATTTATTTCTTGGGTGTGAATAGGAAGTTGATTTCGTTGGGGACAAGGTTTTGATTGGATTAAGAAAGAATCATGGAGGGCGCTATCATAGTGACTTTTGTCATTAGACTTTTCATAACAAAATATTTCGTAATGTTGAGGGTGTATATTGACTTGACTTGTGTTAAGGCAATTAGGAGGACGAAGGGCATTACCTTGGGCTATCTCTAACTGTGGAGGGCTAAACATAGTCCATCCTTAAAATTTAACACACAATTTAGAGGTTTCTCAGGAATAATGCTAGAACTCTCACACTCTCAATCGTATCGTTCACTTAAAAGAAAAATTCATTTTTAAAAAATATGATGTTGGTAAAAGTTTGACCTGTCTTGACATATTAAAAGAAATCTGAATTATTAAATATATGCTTTTTATATCAAAAGTTAAGGGGCACTTTAATCACCATGTCAAGTCAAGGGAAGACTTCGCTCCCCAGAGCCACTTTTCTACCTTTTCATGCTTTAGAGCATCCACAGTGAAAGGGTGTATTTTTGGTGGTGTAACGCCATTTTTACATCCCCTTTACACCTTCGGGGATTGTAAATGTGATTTTTGCTCCAGGAGGGAAGATGTAAATCTAAATATGTATAATTAATTTCTTTCACCTTTTCTGCTGTAGGTTCCATTTTTGTTCACTTTTTCTCACCTTTTCTCATATATGTCCCACCTGCAAAAGATGTATATGTGCATATACATTTACATCTTATGGTGGTGATGCAAATTACACTTGTTTACACCTCTTCATTGCGGGTGATTCCGATCACAAAGGGTGTATATTTAACATACACCTTATTATACACGCTCCCACTGTGAATGTTCTTAGGAGGGTAAATAATAATCTTCGCCCATAACTTTGTATGAATGATCAAGTCCAATAACATGACCTATTTGGTTGCTAAAAGAGACTCCTATCCATACGCAAAAATCTTGTTTTTGGGCTTCTAAACCCCATGAAGAAAGGAGATTGGACTTATCTACCAGGCCACATTTGAATGCAAGGAGCCTTTTCCTCTCTATGCACCGTACGGTCACATTAGTATCCCTCTGACTGTGGTCCACCTCTCCTCCTTGGGCGTACTGTAGCAAAAGCAGCTCAAATGCAAGAAAGAGTTTCAAGCACCTTCCGTGACCCAGCATGTTAATAGATTCAAATGCAAGATCAACACGATCCAATTATTTAGGGTTTAAATATATATAGGGGAAAAAAGAGAGTCTTTATGATCTTGAATAGTATGCATGTAATTAGTTTAAGCCCAGTGTAAGCTAAAACAGAGCAACATATTCTCATACAAGACAAAATCATAAAAGTGGAGTAAAATATCACATGTCAAAATGTAAAATTAATACTGTGGAATTCATATAATAACATCGCATTTTCATTTTCATTTTTTTTTGTGTTTCTGCACAGAAACTTCATTGAATTGGGAAATTAATTTGTTTTCTCGATTTCATTTCATAGAAACATTTTATGAAAATGATTTCTAAAGACATTACTCGACGAGAACCGTATTCTGCTCATTTCTATGCTTATATTGGAGAAACATTTTGAGGGTGTGCTAAATTGGACCCAACTTTTTCAATGATGCATTAATGGGGAAAATTCTTGACAAATAAATTTCAAATTATTAGATAGTACCTACTCGAATTTTGCCCCAGTGTTTCTTATTTTTCTTCCCACACAACTATTACTTAGATTTGAGATGGTGATTTACCTTCCAACATGCACCAAACTATTTAAGAATTACTTTATTTGTATTTAAGAATGCAACTCTACTTCACTTGACTTGAGATGGTGATTCTACTTCATCTCAAGTCAATTTTGTGCATAAATAATTTGTGAGAATAAACTTATACAGAAAACATTATCAAACCACTTCACTTATCTAGTGGGTCAGGTTAATTTAATGTAGCATTTATAGCCTCTATCACTTTTTTTTATTGACAATACAATTAAGTAACGTCAATACTGCGTTGTACTTGAAAATTCTATTATTAAGGAAAAAGTGCCCTATTCATTAAAACTTTCCGCGGTGACTTATATATTTCTTAAGCAAACTTTATGTGGTGACATAATTTTCGTGACTCTGTTTCATAATTTTTGTCCTTCTTACTCAATTGCTAGTGTAAGTATTAGCTTGACTTTGAAAACTTGGACTGTTTAAATCCACAAAAAGCACATCCTTGATAATTCGAGTTTCTTAAAGACATGTATGTCTTTGTCAAACTTTTACCAAAAGCAGATTTTTCAAAAGTGAATTATCTTTATGAGTGAACGATACGACTGAGAGTGTGGGATATTGCAAAAGATGAGCATGTATTAATTTTGGCTCATCCTTTCAACTTGGGATGAGATTCTTTCCTTTCAAATGCTTCTCCATCATTTTTATAACGTGTTTGAGATATTCACACTCAGACAGGAGACCAAAACAGAGCCATATATTTATACAAGACAAACATGACATGAAAAAGACCACGAATCATCTACCCCGACTAGACATTAAAAGTTAGACACTAATTTCCACGATGCAATTAAGTGGGTGGGTATTGACTTGACTTAAGTAATTGAATAAATTTTAGAATTCTCGATTATTTTGGATCACACTATATTGATTGACTTGATAAATGAAAGCAAGATATCGTCAATACTGCATTGTACTTGAAAATTCCATTATTAAGGAAAAAGTGCCCTATTAGTCAAAACTTTCCACGGTGACTTATATATTTCTTAAGCAAACTTTATGTGGTGACATAATTTTCGTGGCTCTATTTCATAATTTTTTTTCCTTCTTACCCAATTGCTAGTGTAAGTATTAGCTTCACTTTGAAAACTCGGACTGTTTAATTCCACAAAAAGCACATCTTTGATAATTCGGGTTCGTAAAGACATGTGTGTCTTTGCCAAACTTTTACCAAAAGTAGATTTTTTAAAAATTGAATTATCTTTATGAGTGAACGATTAGACTGAGAGTGTGGGATATTGCAAAAGATGAGCATGTATTTATTTTGACACATTCTTTCAACTTGAGATGGGATTCTTCCTTTTCAAATGCTTCTCCATCATCCTTATAACGTGTTTGAGATATTCACACTCAGACAGGAGACCAAAACAGAGCCATATATTTATACAAGACAAACATAGCATGAAAAAGACCACGAATCATCTACCCCTACTAGACATTAAAAGTTAGACACTAATTTCCACGATACAATTAAGTGGGTGGGTATTGACTTGACTTAAGTAATTGAATAAATTTTAGAATTCTCGATTATTTTGGATCACACTATATTGATTGACTTGATAAATGAAAGCAAAATGCATGCTGAAGAGTATCCAAATCAAATAATGACTTTTCCTTTTTCCTTTTCCTTTTTATTTATTTCGTGGGTGTGAATAGGAAGTTGATTTCGTTGGGGACTAATGGATGAGATGACTCATGGAAATTTTGTATTGGAAGAATGGATGTGTGGTTAGTAGACAAGGTTTTGATTGGGTCTAAGAAAGAATCATGGAGGGCGCTATCATAGTGACTTTTGTCATTAGACTTTTCATAACAAAATATTGACTTATTATCACAAAATATCCCTAACATTTGCTAAATTATCACATTGCATCCCTAACGTTTTTTTGTATCATTAATGATCCCTAACGTTAATACAGGTACTCTTAAATAGTCATTCTGTCAAAAAAACCGTTAAATCCAAGGGTATAATGGTCAAATCAATCCAAAACTATAATTTTTTTTCCTTCCCTTCTCTCTTTCTTTTCTTCTTCTTTCTTCTTTTCTCTCCGCCTGCCCCGCTCACTCTTCTTCTTTCTTTCTTTTTTCCTTCCCTTCTCTCTCTCTCTCTCTCTCTCTTTTTGTCTCCTCTAGCCACCCAAACCACCACCCCGACCACCAAAGCCACCACCGTGGGATCTTATATCCCTGCCCCTCTCTCTACTCTCCTCCAACTCTCTCCCTGCCCCCTCCCACAGCCCACCAACCCATCCACTCTAGCCACCCAAATCACCACCTCGACCTCCATAACCACCACCGTGGGATCTTATACCCCTGCCCCTCTATGTACTTTCTCTGCAACTCTCTCCCTGCCCCATTCCACAGCCCACCAACCCAGCATTCTAGCCACCCAAATCACCACCCCGAGAGAAGGAAAGAGGAAGAAAAAAGAAAAAAAAAAAAAAAAAAAAAGAAAGAAGGAAAGAAAGAAAAAAAAAAGGGAGAGAAAGAAGAAACAGCGAAGGAAAAGAAGAAGAAAAGAGGAGAAAAAAAAAAGAGAAACAGAGAGAGAGAGAGAGAGAGAGAGAGAAGGGGAAAGGAAAAAAAATAATTATAATTTTGGATTGATTTGACGATTATACCCCTAGATTTAACGGTTTTTTTGACAGAGGGACTATTTAAGAGTACATGTATTAACGTTAGGGACCATTAATGATATAAAAAAACGTTAGGAATGCAAAATGATAATTTCGCAAACGTCAGGAACGTTTTGTGATAATAAGCCCAAAATATTTCGTATTGTTAAGGGTGTATATTGACTTGACTTGTGTTAAGGCAATTAGGAGAACGAAGGGCATTACCTTGGCTATCTCCAACTGTGGAGGGCTAAACATAGTCCATCCTTAAAATTTAACACACAATTTAGAGTTTTTTAAGGAATAATGCTGGAACATATTTTAACCATCTCTAACAGTACAAATATTCTTTCGGTCAATTGATTGTTTTTTAGGTTCAAGGTTTTCAAAGATGAAAAGCTTGTAATATTAGTTAATGACCCCGCAAGATCATTCCAAGAATGATCCAAATGCTCTAATGAATTTTGAGCACAAATTGGCAATACTTGAGATAATTGTCCACTCAAATTTTATTAGAATAATAATAAGAAAGAGTACAAATGACACATACTGTACAGTGAGCCATCCCAATAATAATATGACAGACATAAATAAAATTAATACATGCTCATTTTTTGCAATATCCCACACTCTCAATCGTATCGTTCACTAAAAAAAAAAATTCATTTTTTAAAAATCTGATGTTGGTAAAAGTTTGACATAGGTGTCTTGACATATTAAAAGAAATCTGAATTTTTAAATATATGCTTTTTATATCAAAAGTTATGGGGCACTTTAATCACCATGTCGAGTCAAGGGAAGACTTCGCTCCCCCAGAGCCACTTTTCTACCTTTTTCATGTTTTAGAGCATCCACAGTGGGAGAGTGTATTTTCGAGGGTGTAAATGGCTTTACACCCCCTTTACACTTTCGGGAGTTGTAAATGTGATTTTTGCTTCAGTGGGGAAGATGTATAATTGATTTCTTTCACCTTTTCTGCTGTAGGTCCCGCTTTTGTCCACTTTTTCTCACATTTTCTCATGTAGGTCTCACCTGCAAGAGATGTAAAAAAAGATGTATATGTGCATCTAAATTTGCATCTCATGGTGGTGATGTAAATTTACTCTTATTAAATGTATTTAATTTATCCAAAAAAATTCACACTACACGGATGTAAGAAAGTTGTGAAATTTTTTTGAATAAATTAAATACATTTAATAAGGGAAAACTTGGAAAGCAAAAGTTAGCTTGTATAATATATTAATGATATTGTTTTAAGTGTAAGGAGAATGACACATATCAAGCAAAGAAAGGAGAAGATCCAAAGGAGAAGATTAGAGAAAAGGTTGCTAGCATTCCCCTTATTTTATTAAAACCTTCAAAATTTAGTCAATTACTGAAGTCTCAAGTCAATTTATGGGCACTTGCATCTTAATTTATAGAAGTAGCATATGGATGATATATGCAGTCCTTTTTCATGTTTTGTGTTGAATAAATGCATGTGTGAATATGTGAAACACGTTACAAGGTGACACACTTATATTTTGCATTATAAAATTCCAATTCTTTTTTCTCAGAGTTGTGCTTATAGGTGAAAGGGCTTTCGAAAGAAGACCTTGTTGCTCGGAGCGATTTAGTATCTGTTCTGAAGGAGAGGATAGAAGCAATACCAGATGGATCAACAAGTGGAGCTAAACAAACTGGTGGTTGGACAGATTCAGCCCCATACGCAGGAATCAAAATTGATTCGAACTTCAGGTAATCAATCAGTCTAGGTTGTTACTATTGTTTCCGTACGGATTAGAGGCAAATTAAACCATTTTAAACTTATTTTAATGCCTTCACCTAAATTGTATCAGATGGGAGATATGATACTGAGTACTTTCAACACACTGAGGAGTCGGATCGCTTTAGGCAGGAGTTTGAAATGCGAAGAATGAAACAGGCAAGTATCTGTAATTGAAATTAAAAATCTTGTTTGAGGAAATTGAAATTCTCATTCTAATTCACATGCTTAACAAGGGGATGGAATGCAAGCTCCTGCTGTAATTTTTTTATTTTTTTAATTGCACCATTTGGTTGAAGAACTCTCAATGCAGTAGGGCTTTGGAAAATTTAGGTCATTTTTGTTCAACATAGTTGGTGCTGAAAATCCTTACATGGGAGATTAATTTGACTTCATACAGGATCAAGGTTTGGATGTTATAGCAGAAGGGTTGGGCACATTGAAAAATATGGCCAGTGACATGAATGAGGTTAGTTCATACCATCAACCAGTCACTTTTTTTTTTCTTTTTTATGGTGATTGTTTTAATTATATACATATTTTCTGTACAGGAAATGGATAGGCAAGTTCCCTTGATGGATGAAATAGATGATAAGGTAAATCCTCTGTCTTCTAATTTTCTTTTCTTTTTTTCTGGATGAGGTGTTTTTTCGTTCCGATTTGTCATAACATTATAAGATCATCCTTTAAAATCTATATTTTAATTACGTTGAAATCATTCCAGGTTGACAGGGCAAATGCTGACCTTAAAAATACTAATGTGAGACTCAAGGATACCATAATCAAGGTAAATATGCATTGTGCATTTTTGTAATTCAATTTTGACGGGTGTTTTTGTTTCAGCTTTGGTTGAGAAAAACACCCCTCTTTCTGCCTTTCACCTCTTCACACCCACAATTTTGTTTCAGCTGAGGTCCAGCCGGAACTTCTGCATCGATATCACCCTCCTGATTATAATTTTAGGAATTGCAGCCTATTTGTACAAGTAAGTTTGATCTGTTTGCTGCATTAAACATTACAAGTCTGACCAGTTTTTTTCCGTTGCATTCGATTTCGTCTTCCTGTGTTACATTTCTTAGTATGTAGCCTAGAACCACAGAAAACCAAACTAAAAAATTATGTGATTTTTTTATTTATGCTTCTCTGTTGCAGTGTCTTGAAGTGAATTAGGTGATCCAGAAACTATTTCCAGGAGTTCTCTTCTTCAGTGATTACGGATAAGAGAACCGTATATGAAGATTTCATCTCATACGGCTCAAACAAAAATACCCAAATACTAGTTCTAATGGATGTGTGTAATAGAAAGTTCGAATTTTCTTGCCCATTTATTTTGGAATAATCTTTTCAGGAGGGACAATTTAAGTGGTTATATTAATGTGTGGCTTGAGTTTTCTATGTGTATATGAGCTTCCCTCGTCCAATTTTATTGGATCAAACTTTTCATAAAAAATAATTTTTGTAATCTCCCTGATATTTGACCTCAACTTTATACGTTTCCTTAAATAACCAGTCTTAGCAAAACATTGCAAGGAATGCCATTTGGAAGGGTACAATTTTACTTGAAAAATTCATGTAAACCCAATACATTGACCTTTTATTTTTGTTTATATTTTTCAACATGACATTTAATACAAAAATCCAAGTATGCAAATGAAATAGGCAAAATTGTACTATAACAACTTAGGCATGTTGCTTATCCATTTGCCTCATGAAAAAAATTAGTCACTCAAAGATACTAGGCAATGCAAGTCTACAAACCATTATATTTTATAGAAAGTAGGTGACAGAGTCACTCAGAAGATCTTGCCGCAATATTACCTTGTTGGGGGCGAAGTATGTATATTTTACCTATCTAATTGTAACATCCCACATCGACCAATGAAGAGGAGGTGATGTACCTTATAAGTACATACACACCTTCATTTAGCACGAGGCCTTTTGGGAGCTCACTGGTTTCGGATTCCATGAAAACTCCGAAGTTAAATGTGTTTGGGCTAGAGCAATCCCAGGATGGGTAACCCACTGAGAAGTTGCTCGTGAGTTCCTAGAAACAAAACCGTGAGGGCAGGAGGGGCCCAAAACGGACAATATCGTGTTACGATGGAGCCAATCCGGATGTGACAGAATGGTATCAGAGCCACTATGCCGTGTGGTGCGAGTGTGCTGACGAGGACGTTCGAGCCCTAAGGGGGGTGGATTGTAACATTCCATATCGACCAACATAGAGAGGGGAGCTCACTGGCTTTGGATTTCATGGGAACTCTGAATTTAAGCGAGTTTGGGCTAGAGCAATCCCAAGATGGGTGACCCACTGGGAAGTTGCTTGTGAGTTCCCAGAAACAAAACTGTGAGGGCAGTGGGGCCTAAAGCGAACAATATCGTGCTACGGCGAATCCGATATTTAAATAGATAATTAAACTAGGGTCGGGGTGTTACACCAATTGCCTCTTTTCTTGAAGTATGAAAATGTTGATGTGGCAAGGCAAATGAGGTTTGCATACTCTTTTGCCTCTTCCTTTGGAGATGCTTAAGAGTACTTCCACCCATTTGCCATGGCAAAGGGCAAAGGCGAGACAAGGGCTGTTACTATTCATGTGAATAATGGCAACCCTTGCACAAGGCTTGTGGTGTTTCCACCCATTGTCATGGCAACCCAAATGCAACTACTATTCACATGAGATATGAGGAGAGGAATTTGCATAGAATTTTGGTGTGAGAAGTGGAGAATATGACTAAATATTTATTTAAAAAAATCTGAAAATCTGAATATTTTTTAAGATTTTTTTAAATAAAAATTTTCATTGCTGACGTCAGCAAACCTAGGCAACAGTCCAAGCTTGTAGAGCCCACCAGCTGCCCTGGCTACATTTGCCCACTAGAAACACTTTTTGAGACTGGGTAAGGGGTTGCCTGTTGGAACTGCTCTAAAGGAAGTATGCAAATGAAATAAGCAAAACTGTACTATAACAACCTAAGTTACATGTTGCCGACCCATTTGCCTCATGGAAAATATTGATCACTCCAAAGGACTATGCAAGTTTACAAATCATTATTATATTTTTTTAAAAAATTGGTAAAAAAGGGGTTGAAGCCCAAACAACACTTATATTATTAATTTTTATCTATTACATTTACTATTGTATTTTATAGAAAGTATGTGAGAGAGTGGAGATGATATTTTATTATAAAAAGCAAGTATGGCCTAATATACCTCTTCATTTTGAAGAAAACAATATTGCCTTGTTGAGTAGAGTATGTATACTTTGCCTATCCATTTGCCTATTCCCTTAAAGCATGAAAATGCTAATGTAGCAAGGCAAATGAGGTTTGCCTACTCATTTGCTTCTTCCTTTGGAGATGTCATTAAAGAGCCTATTTGGAGAAAATTTTCTCAACCAATCACTTGTCATTTTCTAATTGGTTGTTAAAAACTGAAACACACCAAGAACTAATCAGAAAATGACAAGTGGCTACGTGAGGGTTTTTCTCGCCAAATAGACCCTTAAGAACTTTTGTATAAAATGTCATGTTAAAATGGGTCTATTTATAAATAAATAAAAATCTATTAATTTATTGGTACCCAACTTAAAAAATAATAAAATCCTATGTCTAGTGATATGATATCATGAGGAATTTATATAGGGATATTTATTGAAATGTCACCTGAACTTATACCTTAGTTTCAATTTGTCACCTGGAAAAAAAATTTAAGTGAAATGTCACCTGAACTTTTCAAAATTGATGATTTGTCACCTGAACTTTTCAAAATTGATGATTTGTCACCTGACTTTAACATCATCCAATTTTCCATCCATTTTGAAGGGTATTTTAGTCTTTTCATTTTCAAGGTATTTTAAAAATAAAAAAATCATTATAAAAAAAATTATATATCTTTTAAATAATTGAAAATAAAAATAAAAATTATGAAAAAAAAACTTCTCTCTTCCCCCTCTTTATCTTTGTCACCCACTATCACCACTCTATTTGAATACAATTTAAAATAAATAAATAAGAATTAACTTAATAAATAAATAATTTTTAAAAGAAGCATAAAACTAAAAATATCAAAAAACATAAAACTAAAAACATAGCTTTTTATATTTAACCGCCCAGCCATTATTACATTTGGGCTTTATTTTTTTAATAATATTTTTTTTCCATTTTTAAAATACCATTGACAATGAAAATACTAAAATACCCTTCAAACTAGATGGAAAATTGGATGATGTTAAAGTTAGGTGACAAATCATCAATTTTGAAAAGTTTAGGTGACATTTCACTTAAAAAAAAATTTCAGGTGACAAATTGAAACTAAGGTATAAGTTAAGGTGACATTTTACAAATATCCCATTTATATATCAATAAGCAAGTTTTTTTTTTTTTTTTTTAAGCGAATAAACAAATGCTTGATCTTCCAAAGCCTAGCTGGTGGTTGTTTAATCATTAAATTGATCCTAAAAAAATTTGTTGCCTAGCTGTAAATGCACGTGTCGATCAGCGCGGCTGTTCATTAAGCCCAAGCACTTCAGGCCAAGAGGGCCGTTGGAGAGTCCATTTACAATTTTTATTTTGGAAATTAAGTTCATTTACGATTTTGAGCGTATTTTTGCAACGCATAGGATGGTAATCCTGTAAAAATCTACATTGAGTTCATTTAAATTGATTTTACGATTTTAAGGTAGATCCTGTAAAATTCCTATAAAAAAGAGTAAACCCAGTAAAATTTTATTTTATTTTAAAGGGAGCTTGGTTTTCTCACTTAACTTTTGTCCACTTACACTCATTTATTAGAAATTGTACGATATAGTAAAAAGTATTTTTTTAAAAAAATATAAGTGGATAAAAGAGGAATGAGAATTCAAACTGTACTCAAACTGAGATGATTAGGTGGGTTGTGAGTATTAACCAATTTACGATCGCTTTTTATCAATCAATTAAAATTCTTCATGTAAATTAGGGAAAACTAAACTCTCGACCCTATGCGTAAAAAGTGTCAAAAAGCTTAGCAAAAATGACCACACATTGACATAAAAACTAACCAAACACTCTTAAGTAGCCTCAGTGACTAACTCATTTTGACTTGGTTATTCCAAGTCCCAAGACTTATTGTCACATTTTACACTTCTTAAAGTGTTTTTTTTTTCCTTAACCAACATGACATTATCACCTATTAAATTTCATAAATTTTAAGTTTAACTAATAAGTCATAAAACATACTAAATCATTCCTAAACACACTCAAATAATATTTAATCCAATTTAACAAAAAATGTACATAATAAATAAAAATATTATGGGGGTGCTAATATAGCAGTGTAAGTCTATCAATAGTTGTCGGTTACTCAGGTTCTCGTAAAAAAAGAAATGTGTGTAGTGACAGATTCAATATTTTGTCTATATGGTGGGTTGTGGACTAAATTGCATAAACTAATTTTGCTATTTAGTGGCGTAAATGGGATTTTGTGGGGGCTCAAACAATTAATAAGTAGTACTTTGGACCTATTTTGTTGTATGAAAGCTTGACAAGTTCACTGAAGTGTACGCAGATGCCCAACAGTTGGCATTGAGTAGTTCTGCCAATGCAGGATGAGGGATGAGAGAGAAGTAGATGGAAATAGAGAGGAAAAGATAGGGAAAGAGGAAGGGGTAGAGAGAATGAGGGACATGTTGTTGGCTCAAGCAGAACGAGATGGGGGTTTTCGATTCATAAGGAGGTGGGGCCGCTGGTTTTCGTTTCCCAAATTTTAAAGGGTAAAACTGATGATATGGTAATGAAAAGGGGGTAGGATCAACAAATTTGGGGTGTTTGTAGCTCTTGATTATCTTTTATGTTCAAGCCATCTTTGAAGATCTTCTACGGTAAAGAAAAAACCTTTAAAATAAAAACATATTATAGAGTAGATTTAGGGGAATCCAACTAGTAATGACCTATCTGTTAGACAATCATATAACGAATATGACCGCGCAATTAGACATAATTACATTCACCTAATCTTCAATTCCAACTCACATTTTGACAATAACATGCCAGATTGTCTTGAGAAAATTCATCAAATCCAGCAATCTTGTACATTTTCATATAGTAAGTTGTATATATTTTAAAACAAGTTTCGTTTCATAATTAATTTTGCGACGTCTATAGCTTCTTGGTTTCCATACAAAATTGATAATTCTAATGGAAAATGACACGTGTGTGTTCTTGTCGGTTGACTATTACAAGTTGTTAAAAGAATCCAATTAGTAATAACCTCTTGCTAGACATTATGTACAGTGAATATAACCGCACTTGTAGACATGGTTTCACCTAGTGAACAACTCTAATTCAAAGTACTACAATTTAAAACGCCAAACTGTCTTGAGAAAATTCATCTGAATCCAACAACCTTTTACATTTTTGGATAGTAAATTATAGAAACCCTAAACATATTTCATTTTCATAATTGATTTTGTGAAATTTAACTTCTCCTTGCTTCCTCTTTCTTCAAAGGTGATAATTTTGATGAAAATGAAACATGCGTTTTCTTTGTGGGTTTAGGCAGCCAATAAAATCGTATTATAAATTAGGGATAATTTTGAATAATAAAAAAAACTAATACATACTAATGCATGCGTGTGCCTCTATTGAATTAGGGATTTGCTTGTACATAATTCAACGTTAAATACCCATATTTGGGAAAAGACCAACTGAAAGTCACTTCGGATATATTTGTTTACGTTTCATGTCACTTCCGAATAATAATAACCTGAAATTTGCTTACATACAAAAATAAAATAATTACGTACGAATTTGTTTATTTTTTTTAATTATTTTTTAAAGAGAAGGAATTTGTTTAAAAAATCATGTGAATACTGTGAACTCTAAAATTGATTGGGCCGCTCTCTAACCACACCGCCACGTGGCGCAACAAAAAAAGTGGGCCACCAAATTCTGTGTACTGTGCATGGAAATAATTTCCCAAAAAAGAAAATAACTTTATTAAATTTTTTTAAAAAAAAAAAAAAAAAAGGGTGTGATTTTTATAAGTTTATATTCTTTCATCATTAAGAATCTCTCATTCAGCCACATCACACCGAACCTATAAACTGCGTGAAATTATGAAACTGCCCTTTCATTTTTTAAACTTTGACTAACACAATTGTTTGAGTACACGGCATTCACACTCTAACAAAGCTCTCTCATTTCTGTCATGTACCGGAGAGGCACTACGCTCACCCGCGACAAAATCCAACGACATGTGCAACTAAATTACCTCTAATTTCTGTGAACCCTAAAAACCCCCGTCCCCGTCCCCGTCCCCGTCCCCCCCACCCCTATAATCACAAATTTCTTCCACTCTCACTCACATAAGGGACTTCAGAGATCTCGCCTTCACCGGCTTTCTCATCCTCTTCCGCCCGCTCTCCCCGCTTCGAACATCATCATCAAAGTCATCCTCGTCGTCGTCGTCGTCATCCACATATTCGAATTTCTTCTCATCAATTTGAGAAGACGAAGATTGAGTAGGAGGAGTAGTTGAAGTAGTAGTAGTGACTCTATCTTCATCAATCTTGGGCTCTTCCTTCTCCTTATCCCCGCCCCTCTTTCGCCCCCACAGCGGGCCAAACCCCGAATAGTAATAGAATTCGTAAGGGTTTGAGGAGGATCCCCTCTTCGCCTTGGCCCGGGAGCGGCGGGCTCCAGCTGATAGCACCTTGCTCGCTGCTTCTCGGGGGCCCTTATTGTTGGAAGCAATGTTGGTATTATGGTTAGACCTAAGCAGGGATAAGTGATGGTTGCAGAAAGACTGGCCGAGTTTGGCTCTCTTCTTGCAATGCCAGCCCTTTCCATCGTTCTTCTGGCAACACGCGTAGCTTGATCTCCTCCCTTCCTCTTCGTTATCGTCGTCCAATAACTCTTTCGAATTCGAACCCTTTTTGTCATCAGCGACGGGCTCTTGTTCCATCTGCACGGCTTTCTCTTTGCCGATATCCATCATCGACGCAACGCTGCGTTTTGCATTATTTTATATACAGCAACATTTCAAGCAGAGCCGCGAGAATTTTGAATAATATTATAAAGTGGGAGAAGAAAAATTAAAAAATAAAAAAAAATAACGAAAGGCAGCGGAAAAAACCCTAATGCCTGAAATGATAATATCGTACGAAATTGGAGAAAAATGATTGGAACCATCGAAGTATAGATCAAAGTGGTGTACCTTTCAGCAGCTCCGAGAGAATCACCGAAGCTCCCATTGTTATTTACATAGAAGCTCTCTTCCAACTACACACAGCAACCCAAAAGGAAAAGAAAGAACCATAAAAACCAACGAAAGCTTGAATTTTCTGTGGAAAATATCAGAAAATGAGGAAGACCCATTAACCTAATCGAGCATCGGGAGCTAAATACACGACGACAGTGGGAAATTTTAGGGTTTTTGGGGAACCCTAATGTTGGGGGAGGGGAAACCCATGGAACCCAAAGAACCCAGAAATAATGAAAACCCTAGTGACGGAAATGCAGGTGGAGGAAGACGAATTAAACAGAGGGAGCTTCTGCTACCAGAAGGGTCTCCACAGATCTACCCAGAAATTAAAAATGAAGAACAAAAAGCTCAGATAGAGAGAGATAAGCAAGAGAGAGAGAGAGTGACCTGGTTCGAGTCTGGACCAAAGGAAATAACATCCCATGGGGATTGATTTAACTGGCACACGTGTGCCTGGAGGTCCTCCGCAGCTGGAGCGTGCGACGAGAACAGAAGAGGGGAGACCTTGGCGTTCTTCCTGATCCGCATCTCCAAATCTTCTTTCTTCTTCTTCCTCCTCCTCTTCAAAATCCAACAGCTCAGATAGATAAAACACAGAGAGATAGAGAGCCGCAGGGATGTGCTTGGCTGCTGGGATTTTTTTTTCTCGCACTTTCTCGTGTGTTTTCTCGCTGAGAGAGGAGAGGGTTGGGGGGCTCGGGGGTTGTGGTGGGTTTGTGGGGGATGGGTTTGTTTGTGCAGATCTCACACAACTCGATATAATCAGGGTTTCTTATTAACTTTTCTGTTGCTTTCTCGGCTCTTCGTATATATATTATTTTCGATTTACATTTCTTTTATTGACCATTTTGTCCCTAGGTTTTCGCCATATTCACAGTTAGTGTCTCGCTACTTGTATGTGAGCGGAAAGCAAAGCCTGCCGCTATTACACGTCATGATAGTTGTCTAAAAACCCCATATTTTTTAAAGAAGACAGCGACAGAAATGGCTCCTCTGCGCACGCCCCCACAATAATTTATGGTGGGTCTGCAGAAATCAAAAGCATAGGGCTAGTTTCGTCTCTCCGCATACAGCATATTAGGAATTTGCGGTGTTTTTTATTTTTTTTATTTTTTTTATTTTCTCGTAAGTGTTAATGAGCAGGGTAGGGTAGGCCGCGGGTGCGTTAGCATGTGATAGTTATCCGAGACAAGGATATTTTGGTAATTTCAGTAACCCTTTTAAAAATAAAATAAAAATACCGGTAAAACGGAAAAAAACCTAACGTCTTTTCTTATGACATGGGAGAGGAGGATGGAGAAGTGGCGCGTGCATTTCACGCGGGAAAACATGGCAAGGCCACGCTCGAGTGGAGCAAGTGGGAAACACGTTTGGCCCACAGCCAGATTAAAAGGGTTTGATGAGCGTACGTGTGCGTGGGGCCCTCGTTTGAGTCAACAGAATGGACGGTCCAGATGAGGGTCGGATGGGTGAGGTGGCACAGAATCCGATACTAGGATTGGGGTGTATTAAGTGTTTGTAGGAGGCAGCCTTACGTGTCGCTTTGTGGTGGGTTTTTTGGTAGGCATTTTATTTGATTTCTAACCCTCCCCACTTATTATGGTAAAGCCAAGAAAATTATGGTAAAATATCTATCAATTGGTTAGACATATGACTGTCCAAATAAGTGGGCACGGGGCAAAAGTGTAAAGCTTTATATAAATTGGGGCCATTTGCATTCCAATAATTAACTATTTGCATCGTATTTACAGATTACATATTAATAAAAGAAGCCGTTACTCCGGATAACATTATTAATTAGAGAATCCGAAAGAGCAAAAAAATGGAATTATACATCATAAGAGAATCGGCAATTCAATAGTCAAACACTTGATAAGATTCTCTTTTAATTGTGTGTAATGCTATTTGTATCATATTTACTGATTATATTTTTCGTGTAGATGAAACCTACGCGAACGAAATTCGTGTGTTCACATCAGAGGGCGTTCATGAGTAAATATATCTTATAAAAGGGCTACTCTCTTTTCTTTCTTCTTTTTTCCCATTGACATGCATTGGTCAGAGAAGCAGAGATGCTATGTGCCCTTTGCTCTGTTTGTTGCTTAAAACGATTAATTTTGATGGTGAAGAATATGTTTCCCAACAACCAATAAAAAAGCAAAAGAATATCATTGTAATGATTACAATTCGCTTATTAGGAATTTGGTAAAATTCTATAGAATGACTATAACTTCATTGCAAAGAAAAACAGCACATACAACTTGATCATAATTAGAATGGACTCAATTGGAAAAAGCCTTTGTGTGTTCAAGTGTTCTGTTCAAACAAAATTTCCAGATTTGATCACATGCATTTCGAAATTATTTCCAAGCATGTTTCTGTGTTTGGTTGCTGAGAAAATTCGTCTTCTCTGCAGCAGATTGAGAAGACTAGTACTAGATGATTAGTTTGATAGAGATAGTTTTGATGAACAACCACCAAGAAAGAGATTAGTTTTTATAATATCAATCAATTAGGTTTCCCAATAGTTGATACTTGTTCCTCTGCCCTCTGTAGAGCTTGGGAACAGAAAGAAGAAAGAAAAAAACGAGCGAAGTGTGAAGTTGCAAGCTTTTGTTACTTGGGGTTATTTTAGGAATGAATAACTAATGGCCCATTCGGTAGCGTTTTCAATGAATAATTTCTTATAATATTTTCAGAGAATAAAAATAAGAAAACGAATTTGCATTTTCAGGAAATGAAAATACGTCTGGTAGATTAATTAGAAAATATTTTCAGAAAACAAAAACAATGAAAACGTGTGGTAGTACAATTTGAAATAATAATATGTGAGTTATTTTTATGAAAACGTTTTCCATGAGAATGAAAACAACTTTTTTCTATTTTCTAAAAGTACACGTGAAATGAAAACATTCTCTGTGTTTTTTGATTTTGGGCCACTGAACGTGTTTTTGTCTCATTTTTGTTTTTCTGAAAATGAAAACAACCCCTTAAAAGATACCGAATAGGCCCTAAATCACCTCACAAATGTGTAACCCTAAACCTAGATAGCTAAAACTGCATAGATCGAAAATGGTACCAATGCATAAACAAATATAGTCTCCTTCACTTGTTGGATTATGCAACTGCGAGACAGAGCATGAATGGACACCTAGTGCTCTATCTCGTAGTTTCGAAGATCCGACAACTGAAACTCTATATATACACATATATGTCCTAGCAATTACAGAGCCTATAAAGGAGAGACATATATATGCAATATGTAGGGTATTAATATGTAGAGGTTGAAATTAATATGTGGTTGCTGTGCTGAGACAGGTAGATGCATTGCGGGGACGTGGCTCATCTCATTGGGTCTTGGACTTTGGTGAATTAATATTTCCAATTCACTATGATGTTTTATATACAATGGACAAGTAGTATTGGATGGTTTTAGGCATGCAGCTCAACTGCGATCTGATTCTGATAGTACAATGATGTGTATCAGCAGCCTATTGTAGCAGGGGCCCCGTCACTAATTTTGTACAAGACGAGTGAAAAACACGAACTAGGACAGATATTTCAGAAAACTTTATAGACATGGTCCATGGACTGGCCCTCACATGCCCTACCACACCGTCGGAAATTAGCCTTTCATGCATATATTTATATAAATTCTACTTATAAGACAGCTTGTTTTTAAATTGTATATGTTTTGTTAGAGACAATGATATCGACATATAATATTATATGTATATATCCAAACTTTGAAATGTTACTGTTTCGGACGCTTTATTAATCTTGGTTTGCACCTTTGCTACTTTGTCAAGTAGCTGCTTGTGAGTTGTATTATCACTCATGACATGAGACATAATTCAGATATAAAAATATGAATCATGCTACATGATAAAATTGTAGGGAAAACGAGACCAAGAAAAGGAATCGTGATCAACCCTCCTCAGCTCAATCTAGATATTTTTTTGACCAGTTAATAGGTTAGGACAAACGAAGCATGTCGAGAGTACATAAGCTAAAAATAACTAATGTGAAAAAAGAAAGAAAAGTATACACAAGATAATGGAAAGAAGAATACGTTTTGAGGTAGAGGCTCAACTCTTAACACATTTGGGCAACAATCCATCAAATTAATTTAATTTTTACAAGCCGATGTATTCTGAGTCCGAATGATGACACTAAAAGTGAATGTTTTACCATTTATTTGAAGTTTTCCAAAAATTGTGACTGATTTTTTAATTTAGCAATAAAATTAAAGTAAGGAGAGTTTTCTCAAATTAACCAAATGGTGCGATAGAGGGCATGAAAGTTAACTTTGAAAGACGAAGCATGTCGAGATTAAAGAGGTTTAAAGTCATTAATGTGAAAAAGGAAAGAACAATATATACGAGATAATGGGAAACAAGAATACGTTTTAAGGTTGGCAAGAGGCCCAATCCTTAACACATCTGGATCGGGCCACAACCCATCAAACTAAACCAATCTTTATAGGTATAAGGCCTTCACTATAGAATTCTTGGCTGATTGTGAGCCGAATGATGACATTGAAAATGAATGTCTTACCATTTATTTAAATTTTATCCACAATATTGTGACATTTTTTAATTTAGCACTAAAATTAAAGCATAGAGAGTTTTCTAAAATTTACAAAACAGTGTGGTATATGGCATGAAAGTTAACTTTGAAACGACGAAGCATGTCGAGACCAAATGGGCTAAAAGTCATTAATGAGAAGAAGGAAAGAAAAATGTACACAATATAATGGAAAACAAGAATACGTTTGAAGGTTGGCAAGAGGCCTAATCCTTACAACATCTAACTTGGGCCACAACCCCTCAAATTAAACCAATCTATACATGTTAATGTATTGTGAGCTGAATGATGACAGCTGAAAATGAATGTCTTACCATTTATTTGAACTTTTCCACAACAGTGTGACTGATTTTTTAATTTATTGGCACTAAATTTGAAGCACATAGAGTTTTCTCAAAATTACCAAATGGTGTAGTAAAGAGCATGAAAATTAACTTTGAAAAGAGGTAGTTAACTCTTGGTATATATTTGAAGGTTGGCAAGAGGCCCAAAAATCCAAGGCTGGACCCAAATATATTTCTAGCCCAGCAAGACACCTAACTTGGGAAAAAACTCAACTTGGGTATGCAAGAGTGCGTCATATGCGCTTGCACACGTGCCACGCCAAGCAAATAAGCAACACGCCACGCTACAAGCTTAAGTGGGCCCAAGTCACACGAATGTCTGGAGCTTGCTAAGCGGGTTGTGGTATGGATGGTTACGAGTTTTCATGAGGCCCATTGATGAGCCGATAAATGGAAGTTTTGGGTTGCTTGGGAGCCCCAAAACTCAAGCCTATTTTTTGAGCCCAAATATGTGGGTAAGCATAAAAGAGAGAAAAAAAATGTCCAATACTCTAGAAAAACCAGCCCAAATACTCTAGGAAAATTAGCTCATCATGTTGATAAAATAGCCCATTAGTTAAGGAGATTAGCCCATTCTCTTAATTGGTTAACCCATCACCTTAGGAAAGCCCAAGCAACCAAGAAGAAAATATCTGCAATCTCCAGCACATGGCTGGAGACAAAGCCTCGACAAAAGCCAAAGCTGCCTATGTATGCAGGATGCTGGGAATCTCCAGCACATGGCAAAAGACAATTCCCAACACAAGCCATCCAAAAAATCAAAAGATACTTGAGCAAAACACCCTTCAAACCAGCGTGCATACCCATTTCCTTTCTCTCATCAGACCTGGCCATAGAAGAAGGAAGGAAAGAAATGAGGGAGATGGCTGAGAATAGGAATTCTCCACTGAGGGCAGTTGCGGGAAGAGCATTGAAATCCCAAAAACCCCTGATTTTGTGAGATTAGGCAGAGGAGATTTTTACCATGATAAGATAAGTCAAAGGAAGGGAGGGAAAATGAAGGAAAAGGCTTGGCCAAAATGGATAGAAACCATTAGGGTTTCTTGGAAAAGAATGGCTTCCAACGCCTATAAAAAGGGCCATCTCCTACCTATCAAACAACCACATTAAGAGAGCAAGCTTCCTCTCTCACTTGCAAAACCCAGCAAATTCGTGCTCTATTCATCATTTTCTCCCATTTTTCCTCTTATGGCAGGCTGTTCTAACACTTGACAAAGCCTCTGTCAATCTCCGGAAAAACACTTAAGCCACCCATTCCTCTCTCTTTCCTTATTCTTAGCCAAACCTTCATGCAAACCCCACTTCTCTTACCTTAACACCCCCTTTTTCTCCCAGGAACTCACAACTTTCTCTCTTTAAGTGCTAAACTCATGACTACTTTGCTCACATGTCACAAGCTTCTCATGCCAAGCTAAGAATTTATCTGTAAGTTGTTGTTATTTTCGTTGGTGAAGGTAACCAAGGTGTTTCCTAAGGCTTCACTACCCTTTTGAAGCACACTTGGTGTTTGATTCTCAACTCAGACATAAGGGGCGATTCCAGCCATTTGCTCTTTACAGCAGCCCAGGCCCATTCGTCAAGTTGCTGAAACGAAAAAGCCCCTACAATTTCATTTTCACGAGCTCCTAGGACTATGAGCTAAAATTCTCATTTTCATAGCATAGAGCCCCACATGAGAGAGTTGTCTTATATGACAGCCGTATTCAAGAATATCTCCTACTTATCATGAGGCTATTGATGTCACACCTGGGGCACCCGCACCAGATTCTCAAATGGAACCATGTAATCATTCTAATCACGCTAATTTGCACATAAACTTGGGTTTTATGGTAAAATAAAATTACCTAAAACGAAAGCCATTGTATAAAAACGGCTCTGTTTCTTATTTAGAAGCTAGCTATTTTTACATGGTGCCTATATCATATCACAACACTCTTTCCGCTTGAGACGCTTCTATTTCGCCACAACCCCTCTGCGTTTTTGTGTGTTGTGTTTTCCGTTTCCTTCACATTTTGATCATCCCAATAGCTTTAATTTTTTTTTTTCATTCTCTGAAACTCGCTCGAACGGTACGAGAAAATGGGGATGCAACAGCAGGTGGAGAAAATGCAGCTCCGGCAGGGGTTTCAGAATCTATGGCATACCGATTTGATGGGCACTGTGACCGCCGATACTCCATGTAAGTGGTCATATTTAATTATAGGCAGTTGGTTGGTGTTTTTCTGTTTGGTTTCCGAGAATGTGAGGGAAAATAAAAAGATGAAGGGAAAGCAGATGTCATTATTCAGAGAATGTAATGTAAATTCTTGTTTTTAAGGGCTACCCAAATGGATGTTGTTGGTAATTAGGTGTTTGGTTTCTAGGAAAATGGCATGGGAAATGGAATGGAAGGGTTGAATTTTTCTTTGGGTTTTGGTTTTTTTCTTTTTTTGATTTTCTTCAATGTTCTGTTTGCTCTGCAGATTGTTGCCTTGCGTGTTTCTGGTAAGCAAATGTTATCTACGATCCATAGTTGTATTTAGTTTTGGTTTTTTTTCTCCTGGAAATTCTAATTTTTATTTCCCCTGTAGATTCTAATCAGTATTTTTTTTTTCTTGGTTACATGATCATAGTGGTCCATGTGTTTCTTACCTGCTACGCAAGCAAGCTCTTTATAATGACATGTCAAGGTAACTAATAATTACATGCATTAATTTCTAAATATAATCCTGATCATCTAACAATTTTGCAATCTTCCCTGTAATAGGTACAAATGCTGTGCCGGATTTATGCCGTGCAGTGGAAGATTCGGAGAAAGTCACTGCCCTGAATTGTGTCTAGGCACTGAGGTACTAATTACATGTTGCATATTTTATCCGTAATGTGTTAGCTTGATGTACCTTGTTGATCGGTTCTCTAACAGCTTAAGTTTTTGGGTCCAGTGGTTGTCTAACTTACTCGGGTCATTTTGAAAAAAAAAATTGATTAAATTTGTGTTACTTTCCTTCTTGTGTACAGGTTTGCTTCTGCTTTGCAACTTCGGTTTCCTCAACACGCTTTCTAATACAAGATGAACTCAACATAAAAACAACACCATGCGATAACTGCATGATTGTAATCTCTCCTCTCTCTCTCTCTCTCTCTGTTTACAAATCCTAAGATATTAGGCTCTTGGGTTAGTCAAATTGGTCAACGTGACGCCGAGAAATCGGTTGTTATTAGACTAGGTCAAGAGCTCTATCTCCTTCCCTTGTAACAAAAAGGAAAGCCTTAAGACATCGTTCTCACTCCAAACTGGGCTTGTCTTGTAGGGATTTATGCTCATCCTCAGCCAAATTGCATGCATATTCTCCTTGATTGCTTGCATAACTGGAAATGAAGAGCTGGGTGAGCTTTCAAATGTCTTGAGCTGCATTGCCGACACGGTCTTTTGCTCGTAAGGCCCTTATTTTTCACCCTTCTCAACACATTCAATCCGGAGATCTTTAATTACATACTCTTGTATTGATTTTTCTTTTCTTGGACTTGTTCTGTATTTTTTTTACAGGGTCTGTGCTTGCATCCAGGTATGCAATAATTTAAAAAATAATCAAGCAAATACCAGTTGCATGTTTTCTTCTTTGTTTTTTTGGTAACAAATAAATTTTTATGTGGAGTTACGCAGACACAGCACCATTTTGAACTGAACAAAAGAGATGGAAAGCTTCCGGCGGTGGTTTTGGGAGTGCCTCAGGTGCAGCAGATGTCGCGTACTGATGAGAAAAATCCTCCACAAACCGGATATTATTAAATGTGATACATGTAACATTACTCTTTAATTTTGTACATGAATTAATCAATAGAGGTCATTTACTTACAAACCACAATTAATTACCTTTTGAGCAATTAATCCCCTCTTACCTGAATCTTTGAAAGGTTAAAACGCAGCGTTTGACTGGGGGAAAAATTTGAAAAGGTAAAACATTGGCACAGAGAGAGAGAGAGAGAGAGAGAGAGAGAGAGAGAGAGAGAGGATTGTAGAAAAAACAGAGAACATATCATGAGGATTATTATTCTATAAGGCTTAGATGTATTCCAGCTGTCAAAACGAACGGATAGAATTTTACTACAACACACTTACGTGCGGCGCACTGGAGTCTCAACCCCGAATTTTTTTTAAAGAGCTGACGTGGATTACGTTTTAATTTCTATTTATAGAGTATAGCTATGCTTCCTATTTAAAAAGTATTTTCTATTTATAGAGTATAGCCGCCACTCAATCATACTTTTAAAATTTCTATTTATCGAGAATAGCCTTAAAATATTCTATTTCTGACTTATAGCCGGGCGGCTATACTGTTAAAATTTCTATTTATGAATTATAGCCGCGCGGCTATACGTTTAAAATTTATATTTATAGATTACAGCCGAGCGGCTATACGTTTAAAATTTATATTAAAATTTCCATTTATAGAGTACAGCCGAGCGGCTATACATTTAAAATTTATATTAAAATTTCCATTTAAAGAGTATAGCCGCTCGGATATACGTTTAAAATTTCTATTTATAGCGTATTGGCTACACCTCTAAAATTCCTATTTAAAGAGTATAGCCGCCCGGCTATACTCTTTGGATCATTTTACAGCAACGACAAAAAAGTGATATAATTGGACAATGGGCATCCCAAGCTTAAATTGTTGTTTCATATTTTATTAAAGACCCTTTTTCTTTGAACAATACCCAAATTATATTATTCTTCAACCCAAAACAAAATAAATTATATTCCATGAGCGAGCTTGTTTGATCTTGAAAAAGAAAATTTATTTCTCTTGCATAAAAAAGCTCCAACATGTAGTAATCTGCAGGTATTAATTTTGTATTCCATTCCCTATCTCTACTCTTAATTTATTCTTATTAAAAAATAACGAAAAAGTTTTCTTCGACCACAAATAACCCAAAAATAAAAATACAAAAGTTAGAACGCTAAATTCTTTTTGCATGGACCCCTTAAAAAGATTTACTTTTCTAATTTATAAAGAAAGAATATAATAAGTTAGGTTTCCATAATAATTTATCTTTCGGATCATTTCATTGTAGCTACCACAAAAATAGTTTCTCTTTTCAAACTAAATTAGCCCAATTACGAAAAGGAAAATACTTCCCTTCTTACCAGTAAGTTGCTCTTACATTCCTGCTATTATCAATATGACATGTGTGTAATAATTTTTCTTTTGTATTTTGATAAATTATTTTACATATTCGAAAAAGAATAAGTATCTTCTTATAGGTAAGGACAAGAGTATGCTTAAGAAAATGGTAATTACAAAACCTTCATAGACTTTTCATAAATTGAAGTAATTGAATGAATTATTTCAACAAAAGAACTTCATTATTCATAAATAGTCGTGGCTTAAGATCCTAAGCCATGAATTACCTATTTGGTGTTTGGACATAGCAAAACGCCACCTGGGTTTTTCCCCCATGCAATCTTTTTCAGGTCCTCGAACGTAATTTCACTCGTTCGTCACCACCATCAAGCTTCCGCTCTACCTTACCTATATATATAATGCATACATGAAATCGTCTCACACTTTGCGATATTGAGCGCAACGCTTCATTTTCACCACAAAGCCGCTCTGCGCGTGTTTTTGCTTATGGGTTTGTCCCCATTTCGATCTCGTTAGGTTAAATTTTCGTTCTCGGAAGCTTGTTTGGATCGTGAGAAAATGGGGATTCAAGACCAGATGGGGAAGATGCAGGCCCGTCAAGGGTATAGGAATCTATGGCACGCCGATTTGATGGGCACCATGACTACCGATACTCCCTGTAAGTTGTTATTTGTATTGGTTCGTGCATTGTTCTTTAGTTTCTGTTTGGTTCCCGAGAAAATGAGAGGCAAATGAAGAAAACAGAGAAGGAAACCGATGGACATATACAGAGGGGTCTTCTTATAATTGGATTTGTCTTTCTTTGTTACGCTTTGACTGTTTGATAATTGGTTTATGAGAAAACAAAAGGAACAGAGGAAAAAAATAAATAATAGGAAGAAACGAATGCGAAGATTTGAGTGCTGCTGCTACGGAGACTCCATGCAGATTTGAGTGCCTTTTTTTCTTTTTTAGCTGAATGGGTTTGGACTTTTGTGCATATACGATCCACGTGACGTAAGTTCTTTTTTGTTTTCTCTTGTTCATTCTGTCTGATGGTAGCCAAACGCAGGTTATGCTTGTAGTTGTTTGGTTTCTGAGAAAGAGAAACGGGAAAATGATTGAAAAAAAAGTATAGTTGTTTTGTCTCAAAAGGAATGGGAAAATTAGAATTATATATTTTTTAAATCATCAGCTCCACATGGCTTTACTTTAGATGTATGGATTTTTGGTATTTCTTTCTTTATGTGAATATGATCTGACCTTCAATTTTAATCTTCTTGTGTTCTGTTTGTTCTGCAGATTGTTGCTTTGCAACTTTCTGGTAAGCACTCTTATACTATGATATTTTCATGTCAATGATTTCATTGTGATACTCTGTTCAATTTTTCTGCACTCAGTGCTGTGAATTATCTAATTTGTTCTTTGTAACATGATCACAGTGGTCCATGTGTTTCTTACCTACTACGAAAACGAGCTCTTTATAATGATATGTCAAGGTAAATAATAACTACATTCTTTTTCTAGATATTCTTGATCATCAAAACGAAGATTGAGGTTCCTGAATACTAGTTCTGCAATATTCTCTGTTAATTACTACAGGTACAGATGCTGTGCCGGATATATGCCATGCAGTGGAAGGTGCGGCGAACGTCATTGCCCCGAATTGTGTCTTTGCACTGAGGTATTAATTTCATTGATTTTGATGTGATAAATTTTATGAATAAATTAGCAATGTGGTATTCATCAATTTGAAAGATTAAATTCAGGCTTAGCTTTTCCCTTCTGCACTCTATTACTACATTTTCCTAGACATAGACATACATAGAGTTTTAGTTTTGTTTATGTTTGGATGCTTTCTTTATTGTTTTCAGGTTTGCTTCTGCTTTGCAACTTCAGTTGCCTCAACACGCTTTCTAATACAAGATGAATTCAATATACAGACAGCACCGTGCGATAACTGCATTATTGTAATCTCTCTCTCTCTTCTCTCTCTCTCTATGTTTATGTTTACAGCTCTTTCTCTGTCTGTACATCTTCTGATATCCTTTTCACTTCAACATGGCCTTCTTTTGTAGGGATTTATGCTCTGCCTCAACCAACTTGCATGTATATGCTCCTTGATTGCTTGCTTAACTGGAAGTGGGGAGCTCTCAGATATTTCCAGTGTGTTGAGCTGTATAGCCGACACGGTCTTTTGCTCGTAAGGCCTTCATTTCACCCTTCTCAACAACACATCAGTCCAGAGCTCATCACATCTTGTATTGATTCTTTGCCTTGTTCTGTTTTTTCAGGGTCTGTGCTTGCATGCAGGTATGCAATAAATTAGTAACCAAGCAAATTTTAAAAGCATTGAGCTTCTGAGTCTTTTTGCTCATGAACCCTTTTGCTCTAAGATACTAAGAACTTCATCTCCCCCCAGAAACACATGTTCTACCTTAATGGTGTTTTTTATAGGATTTATTTTCATGTAGATCCCAATTTCATGGTGATTTTAAACTTTTTTTTTAACAAAAAAAAACCTTGATGTGGAGTTATGCAGACCCAGCACAAGCTTGAACTGGACAAAAGGGATGGCAAGTTTCCACAGCCAGTTATGGGAGTTCCTCCAATGCAGCAGATGTCACGAATGGATCAGCCAATTCCTCGTGCCGGATATCATCATCAGCGGCCTGTATATTCACCTCCACCAACAGGATATCCAGGTCAACCAGCAGGGTATCCAAATCAACATGCAGGATATCCACCGGCAGGATATCCACTGCAGGATACCCACCGGCAGGATACCCACCAGCAGGCTATCCACCAGCAGGATATCCAAATCAACCTGCAGGCTATATGCCTCCACCAGCATATGGGCAACCAGTATATCCTCCAGGGCCTCCTCCTCCTGTGCACCCTCCAGAATCTCCACATGGTATTTATTCTGCGGATTCCGGTGTTTTCCCTCCCTCCAGTAGCTCCTCCTCCACCTCCTGGTTATATCCCAGAATCTCCATCTGCTCCTCCCGGACCACCACGAGATAAAACCTCCTCCTCCTAGTCGTAGCGGTCCTTCTTCTAATCCTCCCAAGTGATTCTGATCATGCATTGCAGACTCAGATTCATTCATGTGGGTGTTCAAGTAGGTTCAGGATTTTTGATCTGCAAATTGGTATGGATTTTATGATTAATGTTGGTTGAGTTCAATGACAGATATGTAGTGTTTCTTAGTTAATGAACAGTCATTTACCCATCAATGTCTCCCAATTGAACTTCATTTTTGGAACCAATTTAGTTTCTTCCAAGTGCTCAACCAATTTTGAGCCTGCTCATGTGATCCTTTTCCACTAAACAAATCTCAAACTAGAACAAAGCAAAATATATGAAATTCAATCTCTGTTTTCTGACATTCTGTGGGACTATAATAGAGGAGTGAATTTTCATCATGCATCTCATCAAGCCCCAAGTCGGGTTTTTTTCTTTTTTCTGTTTCTAATGGTGATTTGCTTTTGTGCTTTTTTTTTATATTACCAAAATTAGTAAGGAGGATGTGTTTTCTCACATGGTTCACAGGATCATGTTGTAGTGTTTGAACCTGATATCACCGGTCTTCAAATCATTACCTTTTTCCACTAGGTTAGCCTCCATTAACATTTGCTTTTGTACTTGGGAAGGCGAAATTTGAAGTTTTTCCCCTGGATGGTGCTAGAACATTAATTCCATAAATTTTTTATTTTTTATTTTATGGTGAGGTGGCTTTGGTACTGGTGTGGTGGGGAAATATGCCAAAAAATATAGCTGGACCAATGCGGAGAAGAGAAGGCCAGCGCCAGGCTGACAGAATTTTATTCACCTTTCCAACTTTAGGAATTGCAAAGCACTTGACATGAGGATGGGGCAGCCTCTGTCTCACAGAGCCTGAGATTGAGAAATGTCAAGCACAGATCCCAATTTCTATGTCAGTCAGTCATGACCCTGACTTATGAGCATGATGATGAGGAATTCCAAAATAAAATAATTTTAAAACAAAATTATAATGATGTCAAAGAAGAAACATGTGATAAATTTCTCCTTCAAACAAGTTTAGAAAAAGGAAGAAAAAGAAAACTAGTAGATTTCAAGTTGTGATTAAGTAGTCAAAGTAGAGAGTGCACGTATAATTAGGTACCCATCATGAGCCATGATGCCAAAACTTTACAAATTAGATGCAAACATAAAGCTTTAACACATTTCTAAGATTTCATGGACCAAAATGATGCTTGTTACCAAATAAATACCAAAGTTTCAATTGAGTTCCTGACACAAGAGTTTACTCCGAATTTCAATTGAGTCTCGAAACTTTTTGAACGAATGAGAAAGTTGAATGGCCTAATTACCTCCAAAAATATTTCGTAACTCAATTAAAACTCAGGTTAAAATCCAGAGACCACTAAAGTTAGAAACCCCACTAAAATTTTACAAATTTTTGATAATTTATATATATCCAAGCCATTATTATATAGCACTGACTCTGACAAGATCCGAATAAATCGATTGATCACCTTTACCTGCCCAACAACATCAACCAAACTCCAATACTCCTAAATTCAATCACCACCATATAATCATTAAAAAAAATAGATAAACAAGATTAAAAATAATTAAAAATTAATATGTATATTTCACATAAAATCCAATAGTCCTCCCTCTCTCCACTCTCCAGTCTGCAATATCATAATTGGCATTTGCAGCCCACTTTTACACCCAATGGCCAAGACCCACCTCTGCATTCCTTTTTGTTTTTTAAAATAAAATAAAATAAAATAAAAATTCCCACCTACACATTTTCTAAAGTTGTTGACTTGACTTCTAAATCCAAAGAAAAACCCACAGAATATTAGAACAAATTTGCTGGGGATGAAATTGTATATCAAACAAAATTTCATGAAAAAATGAAAAATAAAAAAGATGGAGAATATCATAGCATTTGTATTTCAATATATAAAAAATATACAAAAACAAAGAGAAATTATCCAAAATTTTCTCTCTTTTCTCTGTCTTCTTTTTTTCTTCTTCTTCTTCTTCAAGAAGGCACCTTTTCATATATTTAGGCACCAAATTTTTCATGTATATATACATTTCATTGCCTCCGCAGCATGCCACCGGAATAAAAAGGTGAAAAAGTGAAAAAACCACAAATTCCTGCAGCCTCAAACCGAACTGTACTCACTATAAAATTCATGGTGAATCTCAGAGGCAGCCCAGAGCCGTTCATTAAACTCATCGCTCATCTCATCAGGCACGAAGGGCGTCCTACAAAGAGGGCACGTCTTCTGATCATGGTCCATCCAACGGTCCAAACACGCCCTGTGAAAAATGTGCTTGCAATTCGTCAAACACCTGATCTCCTCCTCGACCTCAAACTCGTACAGGCAAACGGCGCAGTTTTCAGGCCGGTCTCCGGCTAGGTCCCGAAACTTAATCACGGGCAGGAATTCCCGGATCAGGAGGGCCGATACGGGCGGGTTTTCGGGCATACGGGTCCTGGTCTCTGGCCAAACGACGTCGGTTTCGAGAAATTCGGAGAGACCCAGAAAGTAGAAGAGCGAGAAAATGAGGTTTCGGATGAAACCCAGAAGAGAGAGTGTGTGGAGAAAGATGTTGGGAAAGAAGACCTCTGTGTATCCCACTGGGAAGCCCATGGAGGCTAGAGAGAGAAAGTGGGTTATTTTGAGAGAGAGAGAGAGTTAGAGTAGAGACTCGGTTGCCTGAAGGCGAAGGCTTTTATAGAGAAAGAGAGAATGCCGAAATAGGGAAGGCCATAAGTGGAAGCTTCTGTTTCGGCTGTGAAGGTCCTTCTTTCTTTGATAGAGTCACCGACTGTAACCCTCCGGATTATCCGGGGTCCGCTTGAATCTGCGCTGTGATTGGCGGGATGGCTTGAGTGGGCCATGCAGCTCACTGTGCCGTGTGGGTTACTTTGACTCTGCGTGACCCGCTCGCCACGAGAGATGCTAGAATTGCACACGTGTCACGTGGTGAAATTAGGAAAGAGATAGGAAGTGGGTGTGCTATTAATCTACCTGGTTAATTACTGTGAGTAATGTAATTAAGGATTAATTAAGTACTGACAGAACTGTACTTATCCTGTCATATCATAATTCAGTCATTAACCTTGTTATCTGTTTGGGCGGCATTTGGTATATCTCATCATTATTGACCATGTTTTGACCACAATTTCCCTCTTCATTTTAGTTGGCAAAATGGAAGGGAATGCTTTATCCTTGTACTTCTGTAGCTAAATTTATGGGTTTTCTTCTTTGATTTATTAGTTATTCAATTTCAAAATCCGATATTTTGCTTTCTACCATTGTCTTTGATTTGGTTATTATTTGAATTTGGGATTTTGATTACTCAAAATTTATATATAAACGCAATGTGGTCATTGGAATTTAGACCCAAAAAAAATTAAAGCAACTTTTTTAATAAATGGTACAAAATTCATAATGTGTCGCCTTTTAAATCTTAGCAACAAAATATATGCAACTCAAAAAAGAATTTAGACGTGAAGGGTTGTCTTCAATTTTACAGTAAAAGTATGTTAGTTATGGAATCAAAATAATGGAGAGAGAGGGCATGTGCCCCCTTGGGTCCTATGCATATGCTTGAATAGTTATCACGTACATAAATATCTGATACTCAAATTAAAATTTTAGTGTCACATCTTTTCATGCATTTCTTCCAATTATTGTAATAAGTTTCCTAAAAAAATGTAATCATATCGTAAGTTTCGAATTATTTCATATAGGCACCGATAATATAATGACGTTCACTCACATAATGAAGCATCCGATTAAGCAGCCGGACGCAAGAATCTCTCGTAATAACCTTACAAATACATTTTTTTAAGTTCGAAGTACTGCCAATAAACATGAATATATTTTCAGCATGCATCTACTTATTTAGTGCACGTGTAAATCTTGCAGAAATTAAATGGTTTACGTAATGCTGAGAAGGTGAGACAATGTCTGTTACTTTCATAATTTTATTAAATTAATGTATCCCGATTAGCGCAATCTTATTTAATGAATATGCGCTTCATACTTATGCTTGTGGTCTCTCACTCGGCTTAAATTAGTATATCAGAACCCTGCAGATCAATAATTTGCTCAGAAATCAAGGCTTAAAGGTACATTAGCGATTATAATACTGTATTAGTGGATTATGAAAGGCATTATCAGCTACTCTAATTAAATTATGGGTCCAAAAAAAAAAAAAAAAAAAAATTATGGGTCCTGTATCTTTTCTTTTTTTCCTTTTTTTTTCTCTTTCCCTTTTGGTTGGGTGCTAATTTGTCACAATTTTTTTTTTAATATGGAGTTTTGGTAAATTTTTATTAAAATATACCCTCACTTTCTTTTTATTTTTTTATTTTGGTTCAATCATTCACAGATTATTTCTGCCTTGACGTGGTCATTGGAACAGTAATTAATGATTGTAGTTGTTGAAGAATTTCCACCTTTAATCAAAATTTCAACATGCTTAGCTTATCATTCATTCAGTGGAACACCATGATTAAAACATTGCTCAAGACTAATACTTTTTGGTTTAGAAAAATTTGGTTTTTAAGGGTAGATTACTTGTTGATCATATTCATATATCGATGCATTGTTTAGATGATACACGCAATGCATGTGCAATGTGATGATGGTGACACGAAGAAAATAGAAATGATAGAAGATCTTAGAAGTAGAGAATGAATTAGTAATGTTAGGTTGTAAATTTCAATTTGACGAAATTGGGATGCGATGGACTTTTCCAAAATGATTTTCTCTTAAACCCAACAATTGTAACTCTCTTTTGGTCAAAATTTCAATGTCTTAGTCATTGTTTAATAGTTTAAGCATAATTAAATAGACGACACACGTGACGCGTGCGCAATGTGATAACCTTGTGATATAGAAAATTGAACATATCAAAAATCTCGTAAGTAGGAATGAATAATTACTTTACCAACCCTTGTAAGTGACAACATTTGTCCTTAATAACATGGATAATACATATAAGCTAGTTTAATGAAATAATTAAGCATCACACTAATTGAAATTAATGAGGGAAGGGAATGAATAAAAGAGAGAGTGGGGCATGCCCACTTTGAAGAAGTCCATGATAAGGTTTGTGGGGAGGACAAGCAAAATCAAAGGTCCATAAGAAGAGTAAGCTAGCTAGGCCAAATGCATGATCACCAATCAGTAGAGAAAGAAATTAAAGGACAAGACAAATAGGCGTCGGTGGTAAGACCCCTGGCCAACCAACAAGGCATCATGGCAAGGGTTAGGGCTCCATCTCCATCAATTTCCCAACCAAAAAAAAACAAAACCCCCAGAGGCTGCAGTGCACCTGCACGAAGATGATGATGCTGATGCTGATGCGCATACAGCTTCAACTGAGAGTTGATGGCAACCCTAATTTGGCTTTGCCTAGGGCAGGCTTAGACAACTGATGGCCCCAACTGCTCCTTTATCATTCTCACTTGGCCCAAATAAAGTATTTTTTTTGCTATCTGGTGGACAACAAGTGGTCTCTGGTCTTTTGCTGGTAGACCAGCAGTCATGGTCAGGGGGAGGAAAATATAAAATAAAATACAAAGAGAGAAAAATGGTGGTCAATAGAAGATTCAAGAGGTTTGTGCGGACAGATGAGATGAGGGACAAGAACAAATTAATTTGGTTGGTGCTTGAGAATTGTGGTGCCAGAGAATGCATTTGCCTTGGCAGGGCCAGTATTTGGAAAATTTGTTTAGGCCCCCCCTTCCACCAAAGAGAAAATCTGTGATGAGGCATTTTCATATACACTCATAGGTTTACAGGAAAACAAAAACAAAAATAATAAAGTGTAACTTTTTGTTGTTTTATAATTTATAATAGTGGCTTTTTGGCCTCTTGCAAAAAGAGAAGTGGACCTCTTATAGAAAAGAAATTGAGTTTCTTTAAAATAATAGGCTTTTCTATAATCACAAATATATTTTTTTTATACTAAAAATTTTGAGGACCTTCCTACCTTAGTAAATTGTTAATAGAAAAAAAGCCATGAGCTCCAGCTCAAGTAACACTGTAACACTAGAGTAGGGTGCTAGTGGTAAGTTGTAGGTTCGAATCTTATTGTGTTTAAAAGGAGTCAATCAATGGTTAATTTGATAGTGTGACAAAAGAAGTACCAATAATGTAATTCGTAACTTTTAAAGTTGGCTTTGTTACCTTTTAAAAATAGACACGAAATCTTTGCATGCCCTAATCTAAAGAGACGTAAAGTATAACTAGCCCTAAAAAGAGTGCAAACAAGAAAGAAAAGAAAGAGAAAATTCTTTGCTTTAAGAACCTACTTAAAAGTATCTGCCTAACTATATATAGGTTAGGCAACTGGGTATATCTATGTACTACTTCTTTATATGGCTTTATATATTTCTTCCTCTTTTTTTTTCTAGAATTAGTCCTGGTTTTTAAGTTGCATTTGGGGGTTCAAATATGAATAAATTAATTAAAATGATAAGAAATCATGAAAATAAGATATTTCCTTTGCAAATGGTCACATAAAGGTTTGATTTGAAAGAGAGAATGATGTTGTTTCATGTCAAATTGTGAAATTGAGTTTTGTTCAAGGGGGAAGGTAATGCTTAAGGGAGATAAGCAAGGGGACCCAAAACTGGTTGATCTTTGTCTCCCCTTTCACACCCCTTACCCACAAAATATAATCTTATCTTCTCTATAATGTATGTGGGCTTCTCCTTCATTGACCTTTTGTTTGGATTTTTCTATCAAAGCCACCATTGGTGTTCCTATTCAATTTCTTTTGTTTTCATATTGAAATATACCTCTTTTCTTTTCAATCAAGTGTGTGATTCATGATGCAGACACCATTTTGCACCTATTCAATTACATCAACTGTCCTTGTTGCTGTTTTCTCTTGTTTCCTTTTTCTTTCTTATTCTTTTAAAAGGAAAAAAAAGAAGAGGTATATTCGTATAAAAATTCACTTCATTAATACATCATATATATACACTAAACTCGAGATACATATATAAACTTAATATGTATTAGCTACAAAAAAAATTCCTATTATCTCCTACTAGTGCACATTTACAGGTCGCTTTAGAAAGAGCTGCACATCAAGTTATGGCAAAAGGAATTATAATTAATAAGTATATTAATTTTGGGTCATAGTCTCAATGGTTGCAATCAGATAATGTATTATTGAATTAACGTACAAAATGGGCCATGAACTCATGTGCACATGTTTTCTTCTTCCTAATTAATCATTCACTGTACTGCCCGTACCTGCCTTAATTTTCTTGCCAAGGTGTATCTATCATTATCATCTGCATTCATTTTCTTGCCAACCAAAATTATCATAATTTTACTTTGAGTATCTCTATTTTATATTTGATTATTGTTTTATTTCCCAATTATATTGGCATGGCCACAATGTATAATAAAATTACCAACAACCATATGGTCTCATTATCGTCGATGATTCGTAATGGTATCAAATTATTTTTTTATACAAGCAATGTTCGGAGTAAGGTAATCAAACATATGGCTTTAAATGCCAGAACAACTACTCTTTATCGCTTGACTTGTAATAACATCAAATTATTGGTAACTAGCTAGTAAAGACAAACATACATTACTCATAATAGCGCACTCTTTAACGAGAAATTCATGCGGCCGCCTCACCCAAAAATTATTTATCTTTAGTTTTTTGGAAGTGTCAAGTCAAGTCAAATCAAGCCAACCGATAAATCAAAGCTACCAAAATAAAATGAAGAGAAAATAAGGGAACATACATTTTTAATAGAAAAGGTGATTTTAGTGTTATGGGTTTTTGTTTTTATTTTTATTTTTGTTTTTTTGGTGTCAAATATCAAATAGGAGAAGTTAAAGCCTGGATAACCAGGCCCCTCCATTTCAAACTAACAAATTTGGGAATGAGGCCCAATTGTTCCCAACAAGATCCTTGGACCACTGGCCATCTGGTCCAGCCTATTTGGTACAAAATATAGGAATGCCTTTGATTTTAGGGATGTATAATTGTTCTTAATTGTTGACCAACAAAAATTGTTCTTAATTAAGAAATCCCCAAAACAAAAAAAAAAAAAGGCTCTCTCAATTCAATCTCTCATGTAGTGCAAGAGAGGCCATCACTCGAAATCCATACGTATCATGCAGTCGACATTTTTGTAATGGTGATGATATAATGTTATTTTTATCTATTGGCTTTATATAAAAACAAGAGTAATATATTTCAACAAAAAAGGGCTAATATATAAATAAAACATTGATGAAATTATGCCAATGGAGCATAGTTAAGTGGAAAAGACCTTTAATTTGCATAACAGTAATTTCAGGTTCAAACTTTTATGATACTTTTGGTAATATGTGTGTGAAATCTCCATTGTTTTTTGTATTTTAGACGATCGATTGTATTTAAAAAAAGAGACTGATGAAATTAAAGCAAACAGAATTGAACTTCGATCCATCAACCCACCATGTTTATGACAAAAATTGAGCATAGTGCGTGGAGTTCCCCTGTGTTGGAAAATGTGGGGCTTAAAACTTTGCAACTTGGATTGGGCTCAATGTTGCATTGATTGTAACACCAATCTATATCCCTGGCATTTTTCACATGCATTACATGACTTGCACATCTATCTTTTAGTGGAATTAAAAAACCAAGTCTAGTTTAATGTAAATTGAGTAGTTTCCATTTATGCACTCGAGATATGAACTCTAATCTCGGATGCGAGGGTAAATAGTCACTAATAAAGATGCTACTCAGAAAAAATGAGAAGTTTGTGTAACTTGTAAATTCACGGAGCTAATAAGAATTAAACTTATTTAAAAACCTATCATGATTCTATCTCATCCTCGCACGCTACTTCGACAGGTTTAAAAGTAATTTTCTAATAAAATTGTAAAATATGATGTGTTTGACCCAAATGTAGTCGTTTTAGTATTTTTAGTGTTTGGAAAAAGGCGGAGTAAATATATGATTAGTAAAAATCCATCGTTAAAGGTGTAGGTAGAAAACGACATATTGAAAGGGGTCGTTTTTATTGATTGAGTGAAAACGAAGAAATTAAACACAGGAAATGGTGAAAACAGTATTTGCTTCCAAATTCTGTGAGATCCATCCACCTGAAATGGGTGAAGCAATGCATTCAGATCTCACTCACAAACTCTAATCTCCCTCTGAACCAATCCCTCTCTTTCTGAGATCTCTTCCAAATTACACGAAAACCCAAACCGAAATCAAAGAATTGACAATTCAAATTTAGAGAAACAGAACCAGAAGAAGGGGAAGAAGAAGAGGATGTATATGGCATATGGATGGCCGCAGGTCATCCCACTGGAGCAGGGTCAATGCCCTTCTTCCCAAAAGGTCGTATACCTCAAGGTCATCAATCGCTTACTGCTTGTTGTCTCTCCCTCTCACCTTGAGCTCTGGAGCTCTTCCCAGGTATATTTTTGTGTGCATATATGTGTGTATTTTCAGTATAGTTTGTGTGTTTATGTAATTGTATGGGGGTTTTTCTGTGTTTTCATTTTAGTGAGATGGGTATTTGTGGTTATTGGGAATTGGGTGGGTATTGGGAAGATATATATGTGCAGTGTGCATTTTTATTTAATTGAGATGGGTTTTTGTGGGTTTTGGGTATATGTGAATTTGTTAATTGTTGACGTGAGTATTGTGAATTTGGGGGGTACTTGCATGCATTTGTGAAACTATATATGCATATCGAGTTGTGTATGCGTGTGCCTATATTTGAGCTTTTTTGTGACATTGTTTTTTTGTGTTTTTTGGCCGGTGGGATCCAGCATAAAGTGAGACTGGGGAAGTACATTAGGGATTCGGATTCAGTGCAGAAGGAAGGTGAGAATTTGCAAGCTGTGTGGAGCCCTGATACAAAACTGATCGCCATTCTTGTAAGTATTCCATTGATTTCACATGTAATGATGTACTCTATACCAACTTCACATGCTTTCTTCTGTATGCATGGATGTATGTATGTTATGTATGAGAACAAGTGCTATAATGTGTCTGTTTAGGCATACGTGTTTGCAATGTGAAAGGTCCATTTTGAATGGTCGCTCCTTCTTGATCGTCACTACTTGTGCAGTGACCGCGATTTCTTGAGTGTGCATGTCCACATTTCACCACCTAATAGGAAATGAACGTTAAGTAATTAAACTGATCAATGCCAATTTTGTGTTGGACTTCAGTTTCTATGTAGTCATCAAGTTTCACTAGACGTATTAGGATATGTTGAGCTGAACTTGATTCCATTTCTGGAACATGTTTCTCATTTGCGCAATTTATTTTTGTCTTCTTTTAATGTCGTTTAGCTTAATCTTTTAGGGCAAAGAATTATTGATTATGATTAAAAAGATAGCTGTCAATGAGAGGCGTGAAGAGTGATTTATGAGAGTACTTTAATTTTATATGCACCATTTCCTTTTTCTGCGTTGAACTCTAAAACTACATTTAGTTGTTTAAGCTTATATATATGCTTATTTTTTTGTTGGCAGACATCGTCTTTTTTTCTTCACCTTTTCAAGGTACAGTTTACTGAGAAAAAGATACAACTAGGAGGGAAGCAACCCTCTGGTTTGTTTCTTGCTACTATATCTCTTCTTCTCAGTGAGCAGGTGCCATTTACACAAAAGGACTTGGCAGTGTAAGTATTATTCTGAATTTTATTTTGGAAAAGTTGAGTTATCAATATTAATGTGTGAGTGCCATTTGGATAACATATAAATTTAGAGTCCATGTAGTTATTCACCAAATTTAAAGGATTTAGGTACTGATCAAATGAAATGAGTCAGGTAATTTCTATTGTCATTTTAAATAAATACATGAAAATACCCTGAGGAAGGTTCTAGTCTCCCAGATGTTTGAATACGGTTAACACCTTTCACCTTTTACTCCCAAAACAGAAGTATGAATAAGAAATATGACTTTTCTTGGAGATAGATGCATGGATAACTCAAGAATCTGCATCACTAAGGAGCTCATGTTCAAACATGGTGAAGTTGTATAATAAATAAAGATATTTCTTTGTCAGTTGATGAGTGTCATAGTTGTCAACTTATGCTTGAATGATTATGCAACATCATTGTTATATCATGATTCCAGCCTTCTTTCATAATAGCCAACTCTGTTTTAAAATTCATTATGACCTTATTTCTTAGAGTTACATTTAATTTTGCATTTAGGTTTGGGTTTATGATGTTGCCTATAACAACACATGAAGCCCTTTATTATTATTATTATTATTTTTTTTGTTGAGCAATCTTGCATGCTATTCTTATTGTTGGAACTTGAACCATAATTGTTTTTCTTCTAATGTGTCTTTTTGCAGGAGCAATATTGTAAGTGACAGCAAGCATATGCTACTTGGACTTTCTGATGGATTATTATATAGCATCTCCTGGAAAGGGGAGGTAATAGAAATATGCATTAGCCATCCTGAAATGCGACAATTTTTGTTTAGGGAGTTGATAGTTACCTTATTTTTGAACAAAGGTTTTGAGCAAGATTTTGTTTTTATGTACAGTTCTATGGGACTTTTGAACTTGATCCATTTCCACGCGATGGCAGTGATGTTATCTCATCACCACATTCTTTAGATAATGGTGTTGCTTCTAAAGGGGTTTCAGGAACTGTGGTTTCTAATCACAGCATCTCCCGGAAGTCTGCTATTATCCAGCTGGAGCTTTGCTTTCCAATGAGGTTGCTATTTGTGTTATATTCTGATGGACAACTGGTGTCATGTTCTATAAGTAAGAAAGGCTTAAAGCATGCTGAATCTATTAAAGCTGAGAAAAGACTGGGGGTGGGTGATGCTGTCTGCGCTTCAGTAGCTGCAGAGCAACAAATCCTTGCTGTTGGTACCAAAAGAGGGGTTGTGGAGTTATATGACCTTGCGGAATCTGCATCACTGATTCGATCTGTGTCTCTGTATGACTGGGGGTAAGTATAGGATCTGAGTATAGCCAGGGGTGGAATATTTTGGTAGGTTTGAGTTTCACCTTATCAGGGGCCACCATTTTATATTTTGAATAATTCTGACTCGGGGTAATTAAGGTACCAAACTGTTAGAAGTTTGATGGTAATGTAAATTTCAAATTTAAATATGTGTAGTAGATGACCTGACCTTGTTATTTTTCAGATATTCGATGGAAGACACTGGTTCTGTCAGTTGCATTGCTTGGACACCTGATAATTCTGCTTTTGCAGTTGGGTGGAAGTTAAGAGGACTTACTGTTTGGTCCGTCTCTGGTTGTCGTTTGATGTCAACAGTCCGTCAAATAGGTTTAAGTTCGGTATCTTCTCCAATGGTTAAGCCAACCCAAGAATGTAAATATGAACCTTTGATGGCTGGCACCTCACTGATGCAGTGGGATGAACATGGATATAGGCTTTATGCTATTGAAGAACGATCTTTGGAGAGGATTATTTCATTTTCCTTTGGCAAATGTTGCCTTAACAGAGGAGTTTCAGGCATGACATATGTTCGCCAAGTGATATATGGTGATGATCGATTGCTTGTTGTGCAGTCTGAAGATACTGATGAGCTTAAAATGCTACAGCTTAACCTTCCAGTTATGTCTTTAAATCACATTCTTGATATATTATCCTCATCTGATGTTTTATTAATTGGATGAAATATTATGTCTTTAGTCTCTGATGAGAGTTTATATATTATTATTATTATTTTTATATTGGTCCAGGTTTCGTATATCTCCCAAAATTGGCCAGTTCAACATGTAGCTGCTAGCAGGGATGGAATGTACTTAGCAGTTGCTGGTCTCCATGGGTTAATCATATATGATATACGATTGAAGAAGTGGCGAGTGTTTGGCGACATTACTCAGGAACAAAAGATTCAGTGCAAAGGTTTGTTATGGATGGGGAAGATTGTTGTTGTCTGCAACTACATTGATTCTTCTAACACGTGAGATTTCTACCCATATTTTCAAATGATAGTATAGCCTTACGTGATTGTTTTGGTTTTCAACAATGTCGTAGTTTGTTTTTGTGGTTGAAATGCCTATGGACCTACCTTGGTGGTGCCCCCTGCGTTGCCTATTATGCCATTCATAAGTTGTGTCTGGGTTCATCTCTAGTATACTTTTTGTTTTTTGTTTTTGTTTTTTCAATTATGCGCAGCTGGATATACATAATGTAAAAGTAATGTACAATTACAGGTATGAATTGCTTTTTTATCCAAGATATCACCTTGATCAGAGCTCGCTACTTTGTCGAAAACCATTGCTTGCTAAGCCAATGGTGATGGATGTCTATCAAGAGTATATACTTGTCACATATCGCCCATTTGATGTACACATATTCCATGTGAAATTATTTGGTGAATTGACACCTTTCAGTACTCCAGATTTACAGGTAAAGGAATGCTTTCTAGTTGTTTTTTTTTGGGTTCCATTGGATATGGTACTATTTAGAGATGGTTGGGCACACATGATTTGATTTGCACACTAAATGAGAATACTTTAGTGAAATTTATTCTTCATACATTTTTAAGTGATAAAATGACAAACAGCTTTCTACAGTACGAGAACTCTCAATTATGACTGCAAAGAGCCATCCTGCAGCAATGCGTTTTGTACCTGATCAGCTTCCAAGAGAGAGCATTTCAAACAATCACACTTCTAATTCAGATCCTTTATCAAAGGAGCCTGCAAGGTATGTGCTCTTCAGAATGATTTATAGAGTTCTCTGTAGACACATGCCTCTGAATAAATGCCTGTCTTTCTAGGTGTTTGATACAGAGAGTTAATGGGGAGCTTTCACTTCTTGATTTGGATGATGGGCGTGAGAGGGAGCTTACTGATTCTATTGAATTATTTTGGGTTACATGTGGTCAATCAGAGGAGAAAACAAATCTTATTGAGGAAGTTTCATGGTTAGATTATGGCCACCGAGGAATGCAGGTAATGAACTGCTATTACGGCTTTGATACCATACTGTGTTTAGCTTGATCATTTTTGAGCTCTCTTCACAGTAATGTACTAGTCTGATATTTATTCTGGTTGGAAGTTTCTTTTTTCAGGTGTGGTATCCATCTCTGGGGGTTGATCCTTTTAAGCAGGAGGATTTCTTGCAGGTACGTATGTATAAGAAAAGTGTTCTCTATGTTGTGGATTGTTGGCAGATAGTTATACTATTACCAGATATATGGAATTGGTGCATAGAATGTTTAGGTATTTATTTATTTATTATTAAAAAATAAAAATAAAAATAATATCTTTCCATTTCGTTTCAATGCCCGTTTATGTGTCCTAAGTCTTTATATTTGATAACTTGTCTTGTTCATAAAAGAATTCAGAACAAAAAGTTGGGTTGCCTTTGTTTCTTGAAGATATTGATTTTTATTTCTGATTGGATGAAGCTTAGTGGAACTTAAAATACTCTGGCCTGTCCTTTTTCTCTGATTGTTTAAATGACTCAGCATCATTTTTTCAGTTGGATCCGGAGCTTGAATTTGATCGTGAGGTATACCCTCTGGGACTTCTTCCAAATGCTGGTGTTGTTGTTGGTGTTTCCCAGAGAATGTCATTTTCAGCCTGCACAGAGTTTCCCTGTTTTGAGCCAACTCCTCAAGCTCAAACTATATTGCATTGCCTTCTAAGGCACCTCATTCAGGTACTAATTTTCCTTTTTCTTTGATTTGGGGGGTGACCTTGAGTTTCTAGACTCACAGGCTACTTTTGTGACCTCAAGCCTTTGCCATTATCTGATTTTCTAGAGGAAGGTTGCTTAAATCTTAAAGTACTTTTTTGTGTAAAGTTTTCTCTGCAGATAGGTTGTGTTGGGTATATGATTTATGTTTGCTATGCACTTCTGAGCTTTTGTTGACCAACTAGGAAAATAGGTAGACTTTATGAAATCCGAACGGTTGGGGCCTAGAGCCTTGCAGTTTATCATTTCATAAGCTATAGGAAAATCGGAGTTGTATATTTGATACTGGTTGGTGTTATTAGACTTCTTTTGAGCATTTGTGAGATATGTTTGATGGAATATTCTTTTGACAAGCATGGGTGTGATGGATTAAGTTATGTGCTTGGTTTAAAATATTCTTCCTGGTTATTTTGTCTCTGTCTGCTAGAGGGACAAAAGTGAGGAAGCTTTAAGGTTGGCCCAATTATCAGCAGAAAAGCCTCATTTTTCTCATTGTCTGGAGTGGCTTCTCTTTACCGTGTTTGATGCAGAAATATCCAGGTATGTCTTTTGAGGGAAAACAAAATTAAAACTGCATCTAGCTTAAGGACTTGCATCAAGTCTCCTGTCAGAATGACTAATTAGCTTTCTTGGAACCCAAAATTTCTGGGGATTACTTTTTACTTGGTTTCCTAAGAGAACCATCTTAGAGTGGGTATAACTACTGCTTAACTGAAAGACCTATAACAGTGGGTCACATAGTAGGAAGCAGCCCACTCATCCCTAGCTACGGTAGGAACCAGGAAAAAGAGCAAGTTATGTGGTATGTTTATTATCAATGACTTGATGGCCTTGATGAGAAGTTTTCCTCCTCTTGAATCGATTATGTTTTGAAGAAAATTTAGTAGAGTGTAAGCCCATTGAACTTGGTAAAATGAAATGATTGATAATTGAGAAATGAATTATTCTAGCTGAATGAGTAACTTGCAATTGATTGTATAAGGTGGTTTGGTGACTGGGGTACCTGGTTGTGTTCCCTAGTGTCCTTAGTTTCAGATAAACTTCGAGTTCCTTATGTAATACATTCATGCTTTCAATGCACATGCTGAAGTTTGAATTCCACTATATATTCTCATTAGTCAATTTTATGTTTTTATGTAACTATTTGATCTATCACTTTGCATGTCTATTTGCAGTCAAAACGCAAACAAGAATCAGATCTCTGTCCCTAAATATGCAAAGAAATCCACTCTCTTAGAGAAGACCTGTGATTTGCTCAGAAATTTTCCAGAATATTTTGATGTGGTTGTCAGTGTTGCAAGAAAAACTGATGGTCGACATTGGGCGGATTTGTTCTCTGCTGCTGGGAGATCAACAGAGTATATTTGTTTACTTATCTGTTTTTATTCTTTCCTTTTCTTTTTGCTTTTAAGTAGCATTACTTTACAAGCAGTGTATATTTACCTAGAACTTCTGTAACAAAGAAGATAATGTTGAGGTAAAGCACTTCTGCAAAAACATTTGTTTTCTTTTTTCTTTAGAAGTGAAAAAGGAAAAGCTTCCACAAATTACAGATGCCCTGGAAAATGATTTATATATTCTTTTGTTCTGTCTTTTTTAACCCCATTGGTCTGTGAACCAAATAAGATTTGATTTGAATATGATGTTTGAAATTTATTTGGGTAGGTTTTATACTATCATATTTACCAACTGCTGATCTACTGCCTGGAAGCTTTTTAATCATTAAGTTGTGACTGTCTTTATTCTGTTTTTCAATTTCCAGGTTGTTTGAGGAATGCTTCCAACGTAGATGGTACAGGACTGCTGCCTGCTATATACTTGTAAGATATTGGATAGATTAATATTCTGCTTCAGTTTCTTTTCTTTTTCTTTGACGTTTGACATAAGTTTTCCCTTATTAGGAGGATTAGTTAGAATTTTCCTCAGTATAATTATGAATCTTGCACACTTTTTGTTATGAGTGGGAGTGCAGTTTAAATGTGACAACTGATCTGTTCAATTGTATTTGCCTCGGTGTTGTTGAAGAGTAGAAAATTTTGAAATTTGCTGTTCATTATTGATACCATTTTTGAACAAGGTTCCCTATATTTTCTGCTTCACTTGCTAAATGTGAAAAACCTCCAATTTGTATGGGAAGAATATACTAAAAAGTGGCCAACCTGTGATGCTTATGTGGTTCTATTAATTCATATTATTTTGACTGTCCCAGGTGATTGCTAAGCTTGAAGGTCCTGCAGTCAGCCAGTACTGTGCTTTGCGTTTATTACAGGTAGATGTTTGTAGTAGGTTACTCCTTTGGAAGTACTTCTCTTACTATTGAGTGTGTATCTCCATGTGGTTTCTTACAAAGGTTCTCAACCCTATGCAGGCAACACTTGATGAATCGTTATATGAACTCGCTGGGGAGCTGGTATCTATATGGTCAAGTTTTTGTGCTACTTTTTAGTTGCAGCAATGAAAGCTGTAAAAGGTGTAACTAACTTTGTTTGACTCTTAGGTGAGGTTCTTGCTAAGATCTGGAAGGGAATATGAACAACCATCAACAGATTCAGAAAGACTATCTCCCAGATTCTTGGGCTATTTTGGTTTCCATTCTACTTTCAGAAAGCAGTCATTGGATAAGAGGTTGGTGCACACTTATGTAATGTTTTGCATGTCGTGTACCTTGCTTGACCATATGATGGAGACTAACCAGGCATTCCTTTGGAGCAGCACCTCATTTAAGGGGCAGAACGCACATGTTGCGTCAGTGAAGAACATCTTAGAAAGCCATGCTAACTATTTGATGTCAGGCAAAGAGCTTTCGAAGCTAGTTGCATTTGTGAAAGGCACCCAGTTTGATTTGGTGGTAAGATAAGCTTTCAGTTATTATTAGGATGATTTTGTTTTTATTGTCAAGTGGTTTTAAATTCTAACAATTTATTACAGGAATATCTTCAAAGAGAGAGATATGGAAGTGCTCGGTTGGAGAATTTTGCTTCAGGGCTGGAATTAATAGGACAAAAGGCATCAGCATCTGAAACTCCCTTTGTTCTATATTTTTTTTCACTTTTTTGTTAAGAAATTAAGCCACATTGTCACATCTTACAGAAGTTGCCTTTTCACCACTTACTGACTGAACAGTCTTCTATGTTTCCAGCTCCAAATGGGTACGCTGCAGAGCCGGTTTGATGCAGAATTCCTTCTGGCACATATGTGCTCTGTCAAGTTCAAAGAGTGGATTGTTGTCCTTGCAACTCTTTTAAGGCGAGCTGAGGTATAATTCACTTCATTTCTCACAAATCTCTGACATATGATAAGCATGCCAGCATCATTGGTATGTGTGTGCTCATTTCATTCATTGTGAATGTCAATGATGGGAAGGTCATTGAGAAAAAGTCATTTTTCGCTTCAACATCGATACATTCTACAAACTAAAATAACCATAATAGCTGGTTCTGAAGTTGTCAGGGTACTAAGACCCTTTGACCGTGAGTGATGCCAACTTTGTAAATTTTCCTCGATCTGCCTTTTATTTCCTTGTGAAATTTGTACAGGTTCTATTCGATCTTTTTCCGGCATGATATGCGGTTATGGAAAGCATATAGCATCACCCTGCAGGTATTTCTTGGTTAAATGCATTGTCCACAATAATTGCCATATGTGTCTCTACATTGATGATGTCCTCTATTGATCTGTGCTTTTCAGTCGCATGCTGCATTTTCTGAATACCATGATCTTCTTGGAGATTTGGACGAGCAACTTTCATCCATTACTTATGACGAGAAGTGAGGTTACACTTGTACCTGTAAATCTGTTTTCTGCTTGACAGCAAATTGGTGCTCATTCAGTAGCTTTTCTCCATGAACATCTTTGTTTGCGGAGTAACATGTCGATCAGATCATGTAAAGATCAATAAGCAACTAACTCAATCTGCTGAAGAGCCAGATGAGAAGCACTGAGTTGACGCCGAAGGTCTACCCAAATACAATTTTTTTTATTTATTACAATAATCAAATTACTGGCCTCGCTGAAATTAGATATTCTTGTAGATAAAGGATGGCTGGGAACTTCTTGTTAGGGAGTTCCATGCAAAGTCTTGCTCTGAGGTTTTTGTTTTTGTTTTCTTCATTTATCACATTTTGTATATTTTTTCGGCTAGTATTACAAGGCTATTTGTATGAGTTTTTGTTTTGGTAAACATATGTATGAGTTTTTTTTTATTGGGTAAACATTTATGAATTACTTGTGTAGAACCTGAACCCACTCTCAATATTTAGCATTTATTTTTTTGACAAAGTGCTATTCTAAACTACCCTAATCTATGAGAAGTAGAGGGAGTAGAGGGATTCGAATTCGGACCGGAAGAGGCGAGCGTATTTTCCCAGCCAGATATTTTGCATTTTTAAGCAGAATATTTTTGAATAATTTATACCTTGATGTCCAAGAATTTAATGTTTTAATTTCTAAACGGAAAATGCTAAACCTTGCTTGGCCTCTGGAGTCCCAAAAAGTTGGCGATTGTTTGAAATTGAATGTTAAAATTATCTTGGGATAAGCCATGAAACTCGAAGTCCCACAGGTATCTAAATTTACTACTACGTTTTGTTCATGTTAAAATATCCTCCATTTCATGCAATTATTCTTTCAAAGAATAAAATTATCCAATTTGTTGAAGTTGAGATTTTCAGTTTTGAATATTCAAGCAAAGGAACGACCAATAAATAGATAAAGCCAGAACACATTTGCACTAATTGCATTTTATTGCTGTACTGCCATTTATAAATTTACAACTATCATCGTGAAAACTCAGAAAAAACAAAAGAGAAAAGAAATTTTTTAAAAAAAATACCGAGGCAAGGAAAAAAAACACAGATTTCCGTCATACATTCATCCCTAGATGATGAGTGAATCACCAGCTAAAGCTGATGGACTCAAAATGCACATTTTCTACCAAACCAGATGAGCAAATGGTTGCAACCTCATGCCTCAGTTTCTTAGGGCCACTCACAAGAACTCCAACACTTGATCCTTTAAACTCGAATATCATCTCTGCAAAAATAAAAGATTTCAAAAATAAATAAATAAAGGATAATTTCTTCAGCTCAGAAATAACAAATATAAAACCCTTTATATTTTATTTTTTATGTTGAAGTAAATATAGGTGTTACAATAAAATGACTTACTCTTGAGGTCTGGTCTTCCACCATAGTGCACAATGGTTGCTTGGGCAAGAGACTGTTGGGGAAGGCTCTCCAATTCTCTGTCAGCATTATAAAACAGTGATTCTGGTGTACCCATTGGTGCTGGCCCTTCCATGTTCTGAATCTGCTTATTTTGCATAGCATTCTTTTTCTTGTTCCAAAAAACTACTGCACTAGCTGTTGAGGCTATGGCTGCACATATAGCCAACATGTTCAGCACAGATCTTAACCAATTTGCAAAAATGGCGTTGGAGTTGTGATCGATCGGGTAAATGTAGTAGCGCGTAATGATCCCAATCAAGATTAGGAACATGATGAAGGAGGATGATATTATGAGGGCAAGACAGAGCCAGTGATTTTTGCCTAAAATGGGTGCATCAGTTGCCAGGGGCTTGAACCATATGGCTCTAAGGGGCTTTGAGCCATCTGTTTTTGGTTCTGTCTCTCTTGTCACGTAGGCCTCAATTTGGAGCTCCAGGTTGGACATTTCAATTGAGGTGCTGGACATGGGAAGAATGAGGTCTAGCATGGTGAGGTCCAATGAGCTTTTGAAGGCACAGATTAAGACCACTTTTGGAACTCTGCATTTGAATGCTGTGCTCATCAAGAGGAGCTCTCTGATTATGGAGATGAAAGGGGTAATTCCACTGCCTCCACTCACCATCACAAGGGTGTCATGCCTGCGAAAAGATATCATTCCTTAAAGTGTCATGAATTGGGATTGTTCCATTTTAAGTATCTAATAAGAACCCGACGACACTTGAAAGTATGAAAGATAGTTAAGTTGAGGATAATATCAGTCCAACATAAGGAAAGAACTATTATTTTTCATTATGGTGCAAACCTTAGAAAATGAGTTGAATCAGGTCCATAAGGCCCTTCAACAGCAACCTCAATCCGATCAGTAGGAGAAGGGGTTGATACCATTTGGTAAAGCCTCTTGGTCCAGCTTCCTTCAGCTTTGATGACAACGCTAATCTTTTCGGGTTCCAAACTACCGTTGGAAGTCACAGTGAAAGGATGCCATTGCATCTTGGAAATACTAGGCACATTTATGAACATGACGCTTGTAGGATTATATTTCAGACCTACCAATATAAAACACAAGAAAAAAAAACATTAAGTACATGATAACAAATCATCATAATTCATAATAAGTATAGCCCATTATAGATGTCAATTTAGTAATATCTTATGTTGTTAGATCGTCAATTTAGTAATACCTTATGTTGTTAGATCGTCAATTTAAACTACACATTCAAATGAAGTTTATATTGTCTCGCAACATAACATGTCAGACTCTCAATTTAAACCCTATCAGTACATCAAAATCTTTTACCTGGGCTCTTGGCGAAGTTGAGTTCTAGGGTTTCACATGGCAAAACTCGTGAGCAGATTAATCGAGCTCTTGTTCCGGATTGCAAGAATCTCAAGAAACGATCAACCAAGAAGAGGTAGAAACCAGGGAGCATAATGAAAGCGTAGGACATGCCCACATGAAGGATGAAGAAGATCATGAAGAGGATGTAAAGGTAATGAGTGTAGAAGAAGAGCTCAAAGATTTTACGCCTAATGCGAGGGATGGCAGTCGCCCACATGATCAGTCCAAAGAGCAAAGATAGCTCTCCGGCTATATTTGATATCCCAGTTTTGTCCCATTGCACCATCTGCATTAAAACAAACACGTAACACTTTAATTATGGTATATATAAAAAATCTACATGAATGGAGGAAGTCATAAATCGGGAATCAGGGAACTAGGAATATGAGAATTAAGGAACTGGAATATTGGATCAACTACGGCCCCCCTTAGTTGTTCAATTCCTAATTTTAAAGATATTGAATTACAGATTTTAAAGTGGGAAGTAGGAATTAGAAAAATTCCAATATTCATCAGTAAATGTGCTAATAGTTTAATTATTTACCTCCGAAATTTGACCTGTGGCGGCCCAATAGATGATGTAACAAAGGCCATGAGCTGTGAAGAGGAGCATGACTAGGTGTCCAAGCCATATATGGTATTTGATGCTGCCCTCAGAGGTGAGGCCAAACAGTGCCAAGATTGAAGACCCTCGAGCCACTGGGAAGAAAAGAAATGCAAGGCATATGTTCCCAACAAGGCCTAGCCTCAGTGCTGCACTGTCCAACTTAGATTCCCATCTGCCAAACAAACCAAAACACCAAATACAAAATGAATTAACTAATTAAACCCTAATTGTGCTATTTACTTCATCTCAAGTTTTAGGAAATTATAATGTTACATTTTTTCGTGGTTCTTTGCTGCTGATTTTGGGGTGATATTGGCAAAACTGTTGTGCAAGTAGGTTGAGAATGACCAAATTAAGAGTGCAATGAACATGATGAAGAAGGCCAGCTCAATGCCGGAAACAATTCCTAGGGGTCCTTTTACCAGCATAGGCTTTTTCCATATGGCAAACCGATTCTTTGTGCCATTGCTGCTGCTGCTGCTGATAATTAAAATCCGACAATGAAAGGAGAAAAACGTTATACATAATCGAAACATATCGAGTCCTAGACTATGAATCTAAACAACACATTCATGCAAGAACAATAAGCTTCCATTAATAGTCCAAATTCGCAGTCTGATAACATAAACATTTTCCGTGCTTTGCACATGCCATGCACCTTTCCATTTTATAATCGTTCAACTTCTTTCCCAGATGGAGAAAGGCACAACCCAACAGCGCAAGGAATAAAATGGGAAATGTGAACATCACAATATTTGAACCTGCAGCAGGTAACACACAGATACAGTATGATTATAAGCAACCTTCACCTAAGAAATTAAACCAAAAGCATGCAAAAAGATAATAATTAAGATTTTAATCACAACCTTCCGACCCCAGATAGGTACTTGAGTTAGTCTTTTGTCTGATTTGAGTCCGCCAAATTTGAGTATATGTGTTGGTGGGCATCATGAACCAAACAAAAAGAGACCCCAAAAACACTACAAAAACTGCTAGCAGCCTTATTGCTGCCCTCACAACATGAATGCCTACATGGGAAGGATGTGATGAACTTTTCACAACCTGAGCATCCATCTCTCTCTCTCTGAGTGACTCTGAGAGAGCTCAGTGACTTAATTAAACAAGTTTAATTCTATCCTAAGAATGTCAATGGGAATGGCATGTATTTATAGGAGGGAATGTGTCATATTATAGAGTAATGCAGATAGAATCTAAGGCCTTGGACTTATGGAAGAAGGCATGGTTCATGTCCCTGGCTAAGATAATCCACTGTTAAATTTGTTTACACTAAATTGCTGACGTGACACTTCACAAGTTGGGGTGGGGTGGTGATCAAACTGATTTTATTTTCAAGTCAACCATATCTGCAAGGGTCATGCAGCTTTTGACGATTGGTTAAGAAACCCTAAAAGGCAAAACACCTTGTGTTGGGTGTGAAAGGGGTGTTGTATTGAAATTTGCAAACACGTTTTTTAATGTGATATTATTATTTTTTATTTAAAAAAAAGTCTAAATTTGTAATTGAGAATAGTGCTCTTAAAAGGCATTTTTTGGGTTGTTTCTTTTTGTTTTGTACATTATTCGTGCGCCAAAAAATTGGTTAAATTCCTGACCGAAGCAAGAAAAAATTGTGGTTAGAATGAGGTAAGATGGGGTTGAAGCAAGAGGCCACGTGCCTTATGGTAAATTTCGTGGGGCAGGCTTGTGTCTTATGTGTGTATTGAATGTTTCAGTGGCTGATGTGTGAGGCTGTGAGAGGGAGATGAGTAAAACAACTGTGTCACACACATTTTCTTGATAACTATTACTATTTTTGCCTCATGTTTATCAGTAATCCAAAGTGGTTACAAAAATTAAGTATGAGTTTAGTAACAATAGCACACATATTCGGGATCTTTTAGTTACGAAAACATGGATTACCAAACCAAAACCCTCGATTTGTAAAGTATCTCCAATTTGATTGATTATTTTTTTTCTTCAGAGATTATGTTTCAATAGTGATTCATAAAATGAATGAACAGTTCCGATTGTGACGTGTACGGTTTCGTGAAATGGTCCGGTTAAAACCGGGTTGATCTGATATATTCACTGCATAAGCAAACACATAAGTATCTTTACGTTTCATACTATTTCATACAGCCTATAGATTAGGAATACAACACTCCTTTTCAAACTTAAAACTTAGAATTACAAAAACATCAGCTGGTACTTATTGATCCTATATTGCTGTCCTATTTAAATTGATGGCTGTGCAATGCCATGCTTGGCATTAGCTTCTGAAATGGGCAGTCTCGACCATGCCACAAACCCCTCGGCATTCATCTTCCTTCGCATAACCAAAGATATACTTAGCAGCAAACAGGCAGCAGCAACCAGAGGAACCACAAAACCAACATGTCCACTTGGCCAGTTCCTCAAAACCCACCCTGCACAATAATCTCCATCAAGACTTCCCATTGAGTTATTCAGCTTCATGATCTCAATACCATTCAAAACACCATCAATGGCGTAAGGCACGCTCATATTCGATGGTCCTACACTTACCCTCAGAACACCTGATTCGTCTCCATCAACCACGAAATCAGCATAGAACGGAGAAGCCAATACGTAGTTGGCGGCCATAGACAGATCCAGATTCTCATATGCCAAATTCCCATTCACATACACATTGAAATACAGCAAACCGATGGAAATACTAGCAATGTCACAGAAATGCATCCTGACCAGATACTTATATCCTGCAATGGCAGGAAAAACCCATGTCATATTGACCTTGGGGATTGAAGCATTTGTGCTGTGAATCACTCTGGCAGAGTTATACACATTATCAGGGCCAACTTCCCGGCTAGCCCCTCCATCCTGATAGTTGATCCGGCCACCAAAATACACCCTTTTCGACCCTGAATTCGGTTCCAAATACTCATCATCAGTAACCCAAGTCCTCCATACAGAATCATTAAATGGCGTCACTTTAGAACCCCCCACATTGACCCTATGCACAACTTGAAGCGCTTGCTTAGCTAAGCCATTAAAATCCTCAACTTTATCAGAACTCACAAACTTTGCCGTATCAGCAACAAGGTCCTTAGGCGCAGATATAACCTCAATCGCATTCACAAACGCAAAGTTCGATTTTTTAGCAGGAACAAACTCAATTACAAGCTTTCCGGTACTAACCCAGATCAAGAACTCCATAACCATGGGACTTTCTACACCCCCAGCTCTAAAGTCGGCCAAAGCCACAAACCCATTAACCAAGACATGAAATTGAGTGTTGTTCCAATCGAATTTCAAAGAATTAAAGGTCTGGAAATGGAGGCGTACCATGTGGGTCCCTTCGTCCCTTATCTGGAACTTGTACTTGGAAGGTCGCCTGAAAGCCCTAGCCGTGCTGTAGATTTGCGGCGAATTGGGAGGTGGGTTTTCATTTCTGAGTGTGATGGATCGGGTAGAGGAGGACAGAGACAAGTCGCGCTTGGCCGAGTCGGGAACGAATAGGCGATTGTCGACGGTGGAGCCCACGGTAGACCCGCAGTCGACGAGGAAGTTGTCTACGGGGGTGAAGGAGGAGTGAGAGAGGGCCGAAAGGATGGAGAGAGAGAGTATTGAGAGGGAGAGGATGAGCTTTCTGTACGGGAACTCCATGGGAGGATGGTTTGAACTTCAGAAATGAAAATGGTGTGGAAGACCGAGACTTGAGTTGCGGGTTCTTGAGGGGTGGAAGAATCCGAGTCGTTGGCGGGACCCACGCGTTCGGAGCTGATAGGCTGGACCTTTTTTGGGGTCGGCTTGTCCATGTCGGATGATGGTGGTGCGGTACAACTGTGTATGTGACCAATTTTTTGTCGACATCATTGATCATTCCTGCCTGGAATTTACAAGGTGTAAAATTTAGGCAGTTGACTTATCCTTGTTTCTAATAGCTACCCAAATTATACAGACATCATTGCTAATTTGAAAACAATTCCTTTTTTCTTTTTGAGCTGAAAACATCTTGCCATCGCAATGCATGTTTTAGTCGCCATGCCGGTCTTAAGTTCAGCATGTACGTTATCTCAAGGTCAGTTTTTGCGACTTTTAACTATTTATATATGTGAAGTCCCACAATGGATTAACCCTTTAAAATCACACACGCATATATTAGTGATTGTTATTAGCAAAATCCTTATAATACTACATATTCTATATCTTTGGCACAATATGTAACAAAAGAATCACAAATAGTAATGTTATTAGCCAATTTTTTTAATTTGTGAGACATTAAAACATATATATATATATATATATTCCAAATTGGTATTCTTGTTGAACTCACTAATGTAGGGGATGCTACTTTCGTTTTAGGTCACAAAGAAGATAGAGAGGTAAAGAGATTCCAGCTTTCAACTATGAGTGTGGTACTAAATACAACCCTTAGGCCTTAGTGAAATTTCAAAACTCCACCCTCATTTTCATTGGATAATATGAGCCCATGAGAAGCTGATCACTAATCTCATAACGTTTTTTTTCAAAAGAAAGGTAAAACTGCCGATTTGATTGTGAAAATGAAGTTTCATTGAAAGTTGAGAAATCATTCAATTTTCCCATCTACTTATTTAGACAAAACCACAAACTTTGGTTGAAGTATATATGCAAGGGTTTTAGATGAGAAAATGGTTTTCCTCTTACGACAAGAAAAATGATTTTTCCAGAATGATCACAATCGAAATGTGTTGTTATTTTCATTTATCTCCATAAAAAAAAGGCACAAAATTGGCAATATTGTGGCTTCTACTCATTCAATCCTCTTTTTCTTTTTTTGGGTTAATTTACACTAACTAGTTTCTCTAATCGACATCCAATATTCGGATACAAAGGGATGTATGCTAGTTAGTAAACTTTTCTGTTCTTTGCAAAGAAAAAAAGAACAAAATTGTGAATGGCTAGGAAGGCTCTTTGCAATCATATATACTCTACCGCACTTCGACCACTTCATCTTCATTGCATACTCCTACATCAATGACCATGGTGCCGTTCTTCTTGGTATTCGGCAAAATTCTGCAGCAATTTCTCCTTGGAGACTGCTCAAGTTACAAAATTGTCAATGTATGAACATCATTTACGAAAAGATTAAATGTGAATGCTACTTGTACCGAAAAAATAATAATGTGCAAACTAGCAATGTATGACAAGCAACTCATGAGACATTAACTGGTGTAAGAATCAGGATGAGACTCACATCAATCAACGACTCTTTAGTTACTCGCTCACGCGTTGATAGTTCATGCGGATTAATTACCTTGTCCCATAAATGTGGATTGGGTGCTTTATAGACTTGCACTTTCCTAATCCGGGAGGGATTTGCCATCTTCCAGTGACATTCTGGGTCTGGTACGCGATCACGAACATACTCAGTAGCTGTGTGGCTCGCATTTTTATTGTATACGACTTTAGAAAAGTAATACACAAATGGTTGTTGACACGGGTTCCTACCGAAACGGTGCGTGTTGAACTCGTAGGTAGTATAGTCGGCTTTCTTGTACCAATTGAGGAACGTCCTGGATGGCATTTCAATTTCCCGGGGCGAAAAAATGCCTCGAAATATTTGAATCGTGTATCCCCATGAAACCGATACGGTCCAGGATCGGGTCTTGTCGTAACAAATGGATTGCTGTAGAAGCCCGGCAGAGTCGATCTTCATCGGGGCCTGGAGCCTTTGTAGGGCATGGACCCGGTCCATGTTGGGGAATATGGGCTCAAAGACATCTAGGTGGTGGAGGGAGACGAGGGGTGTGACTGGATGAGCTGCTAGAAGTCCAAACAAGCTCCCATATACATCGAACTGAGTAAAATCCCACACATGAAAACAAATTAGAAGAAGAAAAACTTGGAATTAGAAGATGACAATGACTTTGCACTATAGAAACTTGACAAGAAAATCAAAGAAAATTCAAGGACATTGGAAATTTGTGTACAGATCAATTGGATTTCCAAAAGCTTAGGTAAATAAGTCAATCTGTTGGTTGAATTTTGAAATGCTACAAAGACAGCACAAAAAGGTATGCAATATAAGTCAATAATCAAATATATATTTTATTGGACGGTGGTAAGACTAGGTCACCAAACACCACCAAATCTGGTCCATTTCATTAGAAAAATAAATCTAGAATAATATGCAGCATAATGAATTAAGGTTACCACAATCTAGGATATGGTTGGTAATTGGGGTTAGAGATAATCTTTGAGAAGTGCAAGGAAACGTTAAAAATGTAATTTGAAAAGAAACTACCATTAATTGCTGAGAAAAGCAGAAACCTTTTGATTCTACCATAAACTTTTGGTTTATCTTTTTTCACAAACAAAATAGTCGCAATTAGTCCATCAACAAAAAATCTGACGTTTCAATGGTCGCATGCAATCATGAATCTATACAACCAACCGGTTATACCTAAGATTTTCTCCGAGATTTAGATTTTCCTTTGCTTTCCTCTGTTTTCTCAATAACCAACCAAAAGATAAAGATTTATAACCAAAACACAGACAGAGAACTAACCTGGTGAAATCCTTTTTCTCTGGTGAGAGGGACACCAAGCTCAGCCATACAAGCCTGAAGCCTATCGTCTGAGCCGTACAATCCAGTGTATCTTTCTATGCACCTGTCCTGCATTTTCTCTAGTGCCTTGGCTAATGGGTAACTTATAGCAATCCCCCCTCCACCATAGGCCATGTTGTATGAAAAATAAATGTTCTGCAAGTGACTCTCTGATGAGCTCCCAATGTAATAAAACTGGTTATGGTCATATTTCTGCAAAACCCTGACCAAATTCTCAGCCACAAAAACTGTGTCATCATCCCCCATCACAAACCACCTCACATTCTCCATGCCTTGCCTGAAATTCTCCGAAACTATGCGCGACAAGCGTATCGCAGACCGATGGCCTTTTGGGTGCTTGTACTCAAACTTGGAAGTATCACTGGAAATCTTTATAGGTGGCAAAAGGTGATCATGCTCAGGCTCCATTTTTACAGGCTGATCCAACCAAACATTGCCCCTCATTTGGTCTGCCTTCCACCATAGCTTGATGTAGTTTTTCCTGTGGCCCCACATATTGGCTGAGGCTGCAATGCCAAAGACTATATGGGATATGTTTGTTTTGGCCTCTTGGGGTTTTTCTGGGGTTGTAGCTGTAATTGGCTGAGGAATTGGAGGCAAGGAAACCTTTGGTTTTGGTTGTGATTGGACATTGGCAGTGAAAGATAGCTGCTGCCTACAAAGATTGGAAGGCGAAACAGATTGTAGAGAGTAGGAGATGTAGAGGAAAGAGATCAAAAGCAAGAAACATAAGGTGATCTTTTTGGAGGTCCATCCTTCTGCAGGGTCTTTTTGGTTGCTTTTCATGGTGAAGAAGAGAGGCTAGGTGTGTTTTTGGGTTTGGTTGATCATAATTTCCAAGAGATGAAAGAAGGAAGAAAGGTCACATAGTTTTGTTTTTGGGATCAAATTGTGATACCCAAAAGGCAAAGCTGGGACAGTCCATTTCTAATAGAACTAGCAGAGAATTAAAAGCCATGTGGTTGGTTTAGTCTGAAAAGAAATCTAAACACTATTAAAACACTAATGACTTGTGTTCATAATTTCCGGCGTCTTTCTATCTATCTAAACTTTTGTGTTCTGCCAAGATTTTTATTGGTCAAAGAGTCCTCCCACTTTCATGGTTCTGTCTTTTTCTCTCACTTTTTTTTATTTATATATGTATATATAATTATTTATTTTTATTTTATTGTTTTAAAAAGGGTAATGATTTCCCTTTTAATTTTATTCACTTATACTCATTTTTTAAACTAAAAAAGGAGTGTAAGTGGATAAAATTGGAATGGGAAAATCACCACTCTTTAGAAAAAGGTAAATAAGTTTTCAGGATCTGTAGAATTATTTTTTTGTTTTTCTAACAAATAATGATTATGTTTTGTTGATTGGGTCTAAAAGTTTAAGAGCGCGTTTGACAATGCTCTTGAAAGGTTTAAAAGGGTTTTTGAAAGTGTTTGGTAGAGAAACCTTAAGTACAATTTTTCAAGAAGCATTTGGACTAAAATTTCAAAGTGCTTCTAGTAAAAGTATTTCGAAGCAGAAGTGCTTCCTATAAAACAAGTTCCAATCGAGCCATACTTTGGTAAATTCCAAAGTATACAAAATATAAAAGACTTCTAATTCGAGTGGTACAAGATAGTGGTGGGCTCAGTCTGAGTTGGTTCTGTTTTGGGCTCAACTTGAATATCGAGCCATAAGTTTCGGTTTGGCTATTTTGAAAACCGGAAACCAAACCATAATTGATGAAAACTGACCACTTCGGTTAATCAGACTTAATGGGTTGGTTTGGTTCGGTTTGGGTTTTTTGGCTTTCGTAGAGAGAGAGAGAGAGAGAGAGAGAGAGAGAAGAAATAAAAGCGATGGAGAGGAAAAGAAGAAAAAAAAAGAGGGAGAGATGGAGAAGAAGAAGAAAAAAAAAAGAGGGAGATGAGGAGAGGGAATGAAAACATACATAAGAAGAAGGAGAAAAAAAAATAGAGAGAGAGAGAGAGGCTGATGGAGACAAGACAGACGGAGAGATGAAGAGAGAAGAAAAAGATATATATATATATATATTATTTTTTTACTTCTTTAAACTATGTATTATATATATATTTCTTATTATAATATTATATATAATATCACTGGTTTGATTTGGTTAAACTGTGGTTTTGAATATTGCAAACTGTATACCGAATCATATATTTCGATTTAGTTTGGATTCAAATCGATGACAAAAAAAAATTGAAAAAAAACTAAACCAACCCAAATCATCGGTTTAGTTTGGGCGATCCGATCAGGTTACCCGTTCGAGCCCCAGCACAAGACGTATGATTAACATTTTGACCCAAAAAATAATGTAATACAAAATATGGTATCATCCTCACTCAAACACACGATGGTACCCAATAAATTACGGACCCTTTAACAATTGAGTACATACAATATTCCGATCTATTTTCAGCCTAATCTTCCACCGTCAGATTGTCATACTAATATGCCAGTCAAAGGCATCGGACGAGCACGAAACAGTCGGAGGCTAAAGCGACGCGTGCTCCTCATGCTTTCATACTTGGCCTCAGAAATGAGCCTTCTCTTTCATACGCTTTGAGCTCTGAAGCTCTCTCGGCTTGTCTTATTTCCCAAGCAAAGTAAAGAAGCTCGCTCTTCTGGGTCTCTCAGAATTTTCATGTGAACCGCCAAAATCAACCATAACAGGTAGGTAGCTATTTTAATTCCCACTATAAAGCTCTGTTTGGTTGCCGAGAAAGCGACTGAAAGCAACAGAAACTAAATTACAGAGTTAAAATATCATTTTACCTTTTCTTTTTAGAAAGGGGCCTCTAGTGTATGTTTTAGTTGGGTGAAGTGTTTGATCTTTGGGGACCAGCTTGAAGGAAAAAAATTCATTGATTCACTGTTTGGTTTTTGTTTTCTTCATTTTTCTCGGCATCCAAACAGGGGTCTAGGGTTTATGTATAGATGTTTATCAGCATTGTTAAGCGTGAGTTCATATTTTTTTATACCTATGTTTCATTATATTGTCATTGGTTTTGCATTTTGTATTTATAATCACTTACTATTAATTTGCTTTCTCCTTCCCCCCTCCCCCCAATTTGCAGATTAAGATACCATGAAAGAGTTAATTAATTTCAACCAGGTCCTCTTAAGCATGTAGAGATTGAAGAATGCCTTTAGTATTATAGAATAGTCCGGTATACTAAGCTTTCTCTAATGGGTGGAGTTAGGCTTTACATATTGAAATCACTTTGCAAGTCTACTAGTTGCTCTTATGCGAAATTTGGCAGTTACCAGCATATAAGACCAGCATATGCTTTTGTAAATCGCAGTTACCATTCCAAGGAAACACAATCTCTTAAAACTTTTGCGAAGACACATTCTAGAGCATTGGGTTCTGAATCACTTGCCAACATCCGATCTTACAGAACCAAACCCATTTCAGCATTTTCACCCACATTGTCAAATTCGCATATTAGGAGTGCTACTCCTCTGTTTTTGGTAAATCCAATTTTGAATAGTCGTTCATACTCATCATCTGTTGGTAGCAATGCTGATAAAGCTGGGCAACCAGGACTAGGAGTTCCGGCTGCTTCTGGTGGCAGTGAAGTGGATATTGGTAATAGTGGTATTGTTGGCAGTGATTGGGTTGCTAAGGTTAAGGATGCATGGCAGAGTGCTGTGGATGCAGCAACTTATTCTGGACAGAAGGCTAAAGAAACCTCTGTTGAGCTGTCTCCTTATGTTCAGCAGTTGCTGGATTCCTATCCACATCTTAGAAATGTGGTTGTTCCTGTTGGTTGTACTTTGGCAGGTACTATATTTGCTTGGCTGGTGATGCCAAGGCTTTTCAGGAGATTTCACAAGTACGCAAGTCAAGGGCGCACTGCGTTACTATCAGGAAGCCTGTCTGAGGAGCCAGTTCCATATGAGAAAAGTTTTTGGGGTGCTTTGGAGGATCCAGTGCGATATCTAGTTACTTTCATGGCATTTTCACAAATGTTAGTGGTTTCAAGTTCAAAGATATGCTTCATAATCACCCTATTTATATTTGTATATATGCATTTTTGTTTTCCACTGTTAAACAACGAGGAGGACTTTTATTTGCAGTGGCATGCTGGTAGCACCGACCACTATAGCTTCTCAGTATCTTGCACCGGCATGGAGAGGTGCAGTTATCCTTTCATTTGTGTGGTTTCTGCATCGGTGGAAGACAAATGTGTTCACTCGTGTATTAGCGACTCAAAGTTTGCCTGGTCTTGATCAGGACAAGTTGCTAGCTATAGATAACATTTCATCCATTGGTCTTTTTGTGATTGGGATAATGGCTTTATCTGAGGCATGTGGCGTGGCTGTGCAATCAATTCTTACAGTTGGTGGCATAGGAGGTGAGGATTTGCTCCTAATTGCATATTCTTTTTCATATCTATTTCATCCATGACAGTTAGAAAAGTCTGCAAATAAAATTTTAAATTAGCTATCTTTGTCATGCATATTTTGTTGTAATATGCAAATAAGGTTATTAGATTACATCCAAAGGTTGCATCTCTTGATTTTTGGTCATATGGTTATATGTATTACCCACACCACACTAAAGATTCATTTTTGGATGCTCTTGTTGGGATTGACCTTGTCTTATTAAGACTTGACTTTTTCACCGCCGCACTTAATGCAGGAGTTGCTACTGCTTTTGCTGCCAGAGACGTCCTTGGAAATGTTCTAAGTGGTTTCTCTATGCAGTTTTCAAAGCCCTTTTCGCTTGGGGATACAATAAAAGTATGTTATCATGCATTTACGCTATGTGTTCCTCAATTCCATTTGTTCTTTGTCATAGGGAAAATGTTTCTCAAGCATATGTTTCCTTTCTTGTGATTCTAGAAAGAGAACTGCGCCATGGGTGTCTTTGTTTCTCCAAATTTGTAGTAACATAATGAAATTAAGGAAATATTCAAGGTTGTATGAATTACCATGTCAGCGCTGCGTACCCAGAGTAGAGTTACATAGTTAATTATCTTTATTTGTTAACTGTTGCATAATTGTGTAATCTTTTCTTAAATTTAAGTATCGGGCATCTTTCAGTCATCCCTTGGTTGGCTACACCGTACATTGTACATTGATCTCAAACCCCTCATTGATTATAATAACACTTGCTTCTGGAAATGAAGATATGATACTTTCCAGATTGCAATTCAACCAATTAATTTTATTGCTTATTTTGTTATAACTTTCTCTGCAGATGTATAAATTATTAGCCAAATATAATCATAGACTTATATAAGTAATAGGAGCTGTCATTCATTGGATAAACGTTATACCTTCTGTGTATTTGTTGTGACTCAATGATTTCAGGTAAGTTTTGTGATATCTAACGTATTATCTGCTTCCTGTTTTTGATATTTCTTTTCTTCATGATGTTAAAAATTTTACTTATTGCAGGCTGGAGCTATAGAAGGTCAAGTGGTGGAAATGGGACTTACTACCACTTCGTTATTGAATGCAGAGAAGTTCCCTGTCATAGTTCCGAATTCACTGTTTTCAAGTCAGGTTGGTGCTGCTCTTTTTTGCATAACACTTAAACATGGGCACCCGTTATACTGAAAACCACCAATCCCGTTTGGAAGTTAAAATCACCTAAGCTCATTGTACCACTATCAGCCTGGGTATGGTTTAACATTAATAGTGGCTTGATTTATCCATTTAGAATGTTTTGTCACGATATATCACAGAAAGTTTCATGTAAACTTCGTAGGTAATTGTGAACAAGTCACGTGCGCAATGGCGTGCCATCGTCACCAAAATTCCATTGCAAATTAATGATTTGCATAAGATTCCCCAGATATCAAATGATATAAAGAGCATGCTAAGGTCACACTCGAAGGTGTTCTTGGGAAAGGAGGCCCCTTACTGTTTCCTGTCTCGTCTAGAAAGTTCATTTGCCGAATTGACTCTTGGATGTAACCTCAAACAAATGGTAATTCCCGCTCCATTCAATACTCTTATCATACTGATCACTTAAGCATCCGCTTTAATATTCATTTTGTGATTACAGAGCAAAGGTGAGTTGTACTCTACCGAAGAAGAGATTATTCTGCGGTCAGCCCAGATAATCAAGGAGCATGGTGCTAGGTTGGGCAGCACCTTCCAAGATATGACCACTCAATAGTCTCTCACGAATTATATGACTGCTATCATACAGAGAAGTTTTTGATGAATATGAGTCACCACACACAAACACTAGTTGTCATAGTTTTGGTTGTCTTGACAAGAGAGCTGCATATAGGATCCATTGTGTAATATCCATTGCTATGTCTTTGTCAACACAAATGTCAAGGTTTAATCATTTGTGTGCTAAGATTGTATGGAATCGCCCCATCCACTCTTTGGTGGGTGAGATTGGACCGTTGCACGAACCGGGTTTCATATTTGAAATGTGGTTGCAGGCTCAACGCCATTTGGTTGAGAAAAAGATTGAGCAAGTGGCATATAACATATCACATATCAACAATTATGGAGAACATCACTCTCTTTCTTTCTTGCTTTCTTTGCATGGTCTGGTTTTGTTTTTCCCCTTTCAGGAAAAGCTTACCCAAAAATTGAAACAGAAATTAAGATGATCAGGTGATCTTGTAACATTAACCAAGAGTTTTGTTCGGCTGAAAACATCAAGAGTTCAAAACCCAACATTATCACTATGGCAAAAGATCTTCGAGTTGTGATGGATGCTTCCTGGTCTGCCTTAGGCCATTATGCCGTATTTTCAACTTTCCATAACCTTGGCAAAAACCAGAGTTCATGCCTATTCCATTTACAGGAGCTGAGGCCTCTGTGGCATATGATCTGCTGCAACAACCCATTATGCAGTTCATGGAACGCGATCAGAAGCTGCATCAAGAAGATCATTTAGAATATTGGGAGCACTTAGACAAGATGGAAATGATGACGTCAGCACATATTGGGAGCTGGCTGGAAGATACATGACGGCGTTGACTGTTGAGTGTTGACTGTCTAGTGGGCTGGGTTGATTAACTGAATAGTTTGAATTGGTTTTTGGGTTCTGCCCTTGTTTTTTCATCTGGGTATCTCGGGATTATTGATTTTGCTCTGGTTGTGTTGGGTCTGTGTGTGCTTATAAGATTTTAGTTTCTGAAAATGCTATAAGGGAGGCTGCTGTTGGACGTGTTTTTCTGGTCTGATATTCTTTTCTATTTCTTGCTGCCAAAATAGATACAAACCTCCTATTCAAAATTAATTCTTAACAGGTTGAGAGAAGAGAGGGAGAGTGATGGAAAAGAAAAAAAGAGATAGATGGAGAAAGACGGAGAAGAATAAAAATAAGAGAGAGAGAGAAAAAAAAAGAATTAAAAAGAGGGAGAGGGAGGAAACCGAGGGAAGAAAGAGAAAAAATAATTTTAAAAAAAGAGGGGTAGGAAATCGAGAGAAGAAAGAGAAAAAATAATAAAGAAAGAGAAGGGTAGGAAATCGAGAGAAGAAACAGAAAAAATAATTAGGTAGAAACCGAGAGAAGAAAGAGAAAAAATAATTAAAAAAAGTAAGGTAGGTTTGTGTTCCCACGTGTTTTGAGCGATTGTGAATAGCATCAACTTTCAACTTAGTCTGCATAAAACTACATGAACACTCTTACTGCTGCAAATATACAAAATATGGGGAAAAACCTTCATGTAGTGATGCTTCCATGGTCTGCCTTTGGACATATGATGCCTTTTTTCCAGCTTTCCATGGCCTTGGCAAAAGCCAAAGTTCATGTCTCCTACATCTCCACCCCAAAAAACATCCAAAGGCTCCCCAAAATCTCACCTGATTTGCAACCCTTTATACATCTAGTCTCCATCCCATTTCCTGCTTTGGCTTCTGGGTTCTTGCCAGAAGGTGCTGAGGCAACTGTGGACATACCCTTTGAAAAAATGGACAACTTCAAGATTGCATATGACCTCCTGCAACAACCCATCAAGCAGTTCATTGGGGATCAATTGCCTGATTGGATAATAGTTGATTTTTCTGCTCACTGGGCGGTAGAGATTGGCAAAGAGTTTGGTGTTCCACTTGTCTACTTCTCTGCTTTCTGTGCAGCTACATGTGTTTTCCTTACTTCATTAGAAAATATCTCCAAAGCTAATACAGAATATCATGATGTTCTGCCATCACCAGAAAGCCTCACATCACCGCGGGATTTCGGGACTTTTCGGTCAACGATAGCATATCGGAAGCATGAGGCAGTTGATACTCATGCAGGCTTTTATGAACTAAATGATTCTGGGATAAGTGATTCTGACAGGCATAACAAGATTTTATTAGCATGTCAAGCTGTAGCCGTGCGCAGTTGCAATGAGTTTGAAGGAGAATACTTAGAGGCATACAAGAACAAAATTGGAAAGCTTGTGATTCCCACAGGTTTGCTTCCACCAGAGCAACCATCTGCCAAAAGAGAAATCAGTTCTGATGGGTCACCAAACAATGTGATCTTTGACTGGCTTGATAAACAAAAACCCAAGTCAGTTGTGTTTGTTGGATTTGGATCTGAGTGTAAGCTGAGCAAAGAACAAGTCTTTGAGATTGCTCAAGGGCTTGAGCTATCAGAGCTTCCATTTCTCTGGGCACTTAGAAAACCCAACTGGGCTAACAGTGAAGCTGATGCTTTGCCTCCTGGTTTTGTTGAGCGCACATCAGAGAAAGGGCTTGTTTGCTTGGGATGGCTGCCCCAGATGGAAATTTTAGGGCACCCATCAGTTGGGGGGTCTCTGTTTCACTCTGGATGGGGCTCTGTAATTGAAACTCTGCAATTTGGGCATGTTCTTGTTGTTTTGCCATTCATTATTGATCAGCCTTTGAATGCAAGGCTTCTGGTGGAGAAGGATCTGGCTATTGAAGTAAAACGCACAGAAGATGAGTCGTTTTGCAAAGATGATATAGCCAAAACACTGAGACATGCAATGGTGGCAGAGGAAGGAGAGAAGCTAAGAAGCAATGCAAGGAAAGCTGCCAAAGTTTTTGGAGATCACAAGCTCCACCAAGACCACTACATTGGCCAATTTGTCCATTACCTTAAAAATAATGTTACAACTTGCAAGTAGGTCATTTTAGAAGCTCATTATTAATTTTTATCTAATAAATCTAGAATGTTACCCAAATTAGTTTCAGATCATAAGCATTGCGGAGGTGGATACTTTGAGATTCTGGAACTTGGGTTATTGCCATTATAGTATTTTTAGTACATCTTGTGATCTAAAATCTGTCTAGAAAGTTTGATGTTTCTGTTGCTTGTGAGTTCATGCCTATGTCTGAAATAATAATTGTGGGTTATTTTACAAGTCTCTCTCTCTCCCTTTGAGTTTCTGTTAGCTCCTACATGAAGCACATCCACATAAATAAATAAAAACATTTTTTGCATTAAATTGCAAGTCACCGACAATAAACCTTGCGGTTCCAAGGAAAGCATTTGTGGGTTTGGGGCTCCCAACAATAAATCTTGCGGTCCCAAGGAAAGCATCTGTAACTTTCAGGTGTATGGACGTTTCTTGGGATAGCAATGGATCAAGAAATGGATGAATTTGGATTCTCCGTGTTTACTGGATATTGCTTATGTTGGAACTCATTCTTGTCCCAAATCGCCAGAGGGCCAAAGAGAAAGTAATTTAAATAGAAATACTCCTCTCTAGCTAACACCGAGGTCTTTTATAATAAAACCCTCCACCTGAGGATTGTGCAGGTGGTAAAGTGGAGACAATATCGGTGTTGTTGGAGTGGGCCCTCGGCCGGTTAACTTGGAAAATTTGACATGGTATCAGAGCCAGGTTGCGAGAGCCGGTCCATTGATTTTGGAGGCCCTGTGCAAATATGGATGTTGAGGCCCTACATATACAAGTAGGAAAAAAAATCCATATAGAAACAAAATTTCTGACACGGGAAGAACACCTTCGGAAAGAGCTTTCCAGAAAAATTTATTTAGTCACTCTTCCAAATCACAGAGCAGTTAAATTGATTTTCCAATTTCAATGCTCGGTGAATTCTCATGTGAATGAGGGAGGGAGCAAAGAACTATGATTTTGGGGAAAGGGCTAAAGCTTGCGTTTTTACGATCCAAAATTTGATGGAAGATGGTGGTACACTGGTACTGAAGAGAAAATGATTTATTTTGATGGAGGAGAGTGAGAGAGACTTACTGAAAGAGAAGAATATTATAATGAGAAGAGGAAAACGAATTAAATTAGGGCATGTACTCTTTAAGTCGTGGAAATTGTTGATAATTAATATCCAATTCAATTTTGGTTTTGGTTTTGGGCCCTTGCATGTGGCGTTGTGGGTGATATTTAATATTTCATTTTTATTTTCATGTTTTAATTAATTGAATGCGTTGACTCGGAAAAATTTGGGGCCCTTAAATTTTGGGGGACCTGTGCGGTCGCACAGCTCGCACACCACATGGGCCGCCTCTGAGGTTGAGGGGCCGTACTTCACGTGATGGGTGGGTCCCGTTTGGCCCCGCGCGATGAGTGAGTCCCTATTTGGCTCTACGTAGGCCAAAAGTGCCACGTGATGGGTGGTTCCCGTTTGGCCCCGCGTGATTAGTGAGTCCCTACATGGCTACTCCTCTCTAACTAACACCGATGCCTTTTATAATAAAACCCCACACCTGGGGATTGTGCAGGTGGTAAAGTGGGGCAAGTCTGGTGTTGTTGGAGTGTCCAGCCCCCTCCCCGTTAACCTGGAAAATTTGACAGCTTCATTTTGAACTTAAACTACAGTTTAGGGTTTGAAAAACCAAGAAGTGATATAGAAAAAGAAAATCCAAATCCCAAACATCACCAATAAAGTTTTGTGCCATGAATTCGAAATGAGACCATGAGCCCTTAAACACCTCCATGATATGCTATTTTTCTAATATAAGATCTTGAGTCCTAACATTTACACCTTTCGTATTGGAATTTATTCAAACGCATGACATGCAATAATAACAATAACGAAGATCAAGAACAAAAAAGTTCGGTTTCCATTATTGGATTATTTTGCCATGTTGGAATTCTAGAAGGTGTGAGGTGTGTTCCTCTGATACTATTGTTGGATTATATGGTAAAGGGGTTTAGGACAATAGACAATGGTTGAAACAAAGTGATTTTATTATATTTGGAGGAGAATAGTACATAGCTTGGTATAGACTAATTGGCCTCTTTAGTTTTTTGGCTTATTGGCAATCACACTTGCTTAGATTAGTTTGGACTATTTGACCTTACACTTAGATTGGTAAGCTTATTGGCTTCTCAACATAACTTAGTTTGGATAACTCTTGGCTCCATTAGTTTGGGATTTAATGGTTGACTCCCCATATGACTTGGGTTGGGTAGCTTTTTTACTCCACCTTGTATGATCACATGCATGTCTATTTATAGACACGATCCACCGCCGTACCTTGGTCCACCGACTCAGGAAGATAAACCCCAGCCACAAATGTGTGGCTTTCTCTAGATAATTCTCCAAGGTTGCATGTGGCTGCCGACATCTCATCAAGCTATAGTACTTTCTTCAAGCTTCTAGATTTTTCTATACAAATGTGTATTAATTTGAACATGCCAATATAACAGGGAAGATGTTGATAAACAGAGCAATGAAGAACACACAAAGATCACTCTCATACAGCCTCTGTCTTTTAGAAGAACAAATCAAGAGCACACAACAAAGAATAGAATGGAGCACAGCAGACTAGTACCTGGAATGAGTTCTAGAAAGATAAAGGAGGAAATGGATGATCTTTTTGCAACATTATTTTTCAGAAAATGGACAAACTGGCCAATGGAGCACAGCAGACTAGTATTCTTTTTTAGGTGTTAGGTTAATTGTTAATGTCTTTTCATGTTTTATTTTTCTATAATAGGTTAAGAAGAGAATCATGCTTTAGAGAGGAAAAAAAGTATTGTTCAATTGTGTCAGCTATATGATTTCCTCCACCTAACAATAGAGATATACCACATTTTTTGACTCACACACATATTTAACATATAATATAATGAATAATTATGGGACGAATTAGGATACGGCAGGTAAGTTTGTTCTATAGCCATCATTTTTTTTTTTTTTAAATTTAAATTTTTTGTATTTATGGAAGATCTAATGTTCAACAACCCTGCTTCGCACTCATCAACATATTGAACTAACAAAAGTCACTCTTATTCCAAATTTCATACCAGCCGAAAATAATACAATGGCAAAAGATCATCCTCATGTTGTGATGCTTCCATGGTCTGCCTTTGGCCATATGATGCCTTTCTTTCAACTTTCCATAGCCTTGGCAAAAGCCAAAGTTCATGTGTCCTTCATATCCACCCCAAAAAACATCCAAAGGCTCCCCAAAATCTCACCTGATTTGCAACCCTTTATACATCTAGTCTCCATCCCATTTCCTGCTTTGGCTTCTGGGTTCTTGCCAGAAGGTGCTGAGGCAACTGTGGACATACCCTTTGAAAAAATGGACAACTTGAAGCTTGCATATGACCTCCTGCAACAACCCATCAAGCAGTTCATTGGGGATCAATTGCCTGATTGGATAATAGTTGATTTTTCTGCTCACTGGGCGGTAGAGATTGGCAAAGAGTTTGGTGTTCCACTTGTCTACTTCTTTGTTACCTGTGCAGCTACATGTGTTTTCTTTACTTCATTAGAAAATATCTCCAAAGCTAATACAGAAGATCATGATGTTCTGCCATCACCAGAAAGCCTCACATCACCACGGGATTTCGGGACTTTTCGGTCAACGGTAGCATATCGGAAGCATGAGGCAGTTGATATGCATGCAGGCTTTTATGAACTAAATGATTCTGGGATAAGTGATTCTGATAGGCTGACCAAGATTTTATCAGCATGTCAAGCTGTAGCCGTGCGCAGTTGCAATGAGTTTGAAGGAGAATACTTAGAGGCATACAAGAACAAATTTGGAAAGCTTGTGATTCCCACAGGTTTGCTTCCACCAGAGCAACCATCTGCCAAAAGAGAAATCAGTTCTGATGGGTCACCAAACAATGTGATCTTTGACTGGCTTGATAAACAAAAACCCAAGTCAGTTGTGTTTGTTGGGTTTGGATCTGAGTGTAAGCTGAGCAAAGAACAAGTCTTTGAGATTGCTCATGGGCTTGAGCTATCAGAGATTCCATTTCTCTGGGCACTAAGAAAACCCAATTGGGCTGATAGTGATGCTGATGCTCTGCCTCCTAGTTTTGTCGAGCGCACATCAGAGAAAGGGCTTGTTTGCTTGGGATGGGTGGCCCAGATGGAAATTTTGGGGCACCCATCAATTGGGGGGTCTCTGTTTCACTCTGGATGGGGCTCTGTAATTGAAACTCTGCAATTTGGGCATGTTCTTGTTGTTTTGCCATTCATTATTGATCAGCCTTTGAATGCAAGGCTTCTGGTGGGGAAGGATCTGGCTGTTGAAGTAAAGCGCACAGAAGAGGGGTCGTTTTGCAAAGATGATATAGCCAAAACACTGAGACTTGCAATGGTGGCAGAGGAAGGAGAGAAGCTAAGAAGCAATGCTAGGAAAGCTGCCGAAGTTTTTGGAGATCACAAGCTCCACCAAGACCACTACATTGGCCAATTTGTCCATTACCTTAAAAATAATGTTCCAACTTACAAGTAGGTCATTTTAGAAGCTCATTATTAATTTTTATCTAATAAATCTAGAATGTTACCTAAATTAGTTTCAGATCATAAGCATTGAGGAGGTGGATATCTTCATACTTTGAGATTCTGGAACTTGGGTTATTGCCATTCTAGTATTTTTTTTAGTGCATCTTGTGATCTATAATCTGTCTAGAAAGTTTGATGTTTCTGTTGCTTGTGAGTTCATGCCTATGTCTGAAATAATAATTGTGGGTTATTTTACAAGTCTCTCTAACTCTGTCCCTTTGAATTTCTGTTAGCTCCTACCCATCCACATAAAATTAAAATAAACATTTTTGCATTCAACTGCATGCCAGCACCAATAAACCTTGCGGTCCCAAGGAAAGCATTTGTGGCTTTGGAGAGGACAGAAAAAGAACCATGAGGGGCATTCAATTTTTATATTTATTTTATTCTGTAACTAGTGGATCATAAGATACTTTCAAGTAGTGGATTTTCTAATTATATGCTGTTTCTTGGGATTGCCATCAATTATATGGATGTTTCTTGGGATTGCCATAGATCAAGAAATGGATGAATTTGGATTCTCTGTTTTGCTGGATATTGTTTGATTTTGAACTTTGTTGACGCGAAAAAAAATCTAAGGCGAGGCCCAAATATATTCCGGTTAGATTGATACCTTATTAAAAAGAAACCAAATTCAGGCATGCGAAAGTTCATCATTCATGCTCGCACGATTCACGTGTCATGCTAAATAAATATGTAATCCGCCACATTAGAGCCTATAAAATGCACTGATTTTACAAGCCCATGCTAATTATCCTGTTCCTTTTAAAGGCGACAAAATCCAAGCACGTCAAGCGACAAAATTCAAGTAGTGGATTTTCTCAATTATATGGATGTTGCTTGGGATTGCCATAGATAAAGAAATGGATGAATTTGGATTCTCTGTTTTGCTGGATATTGTTTGATTTTGAACTTAAACTATAGTTTAGGGTTTAAAAAACCAAGAAGTGTTATAGAAAAAGAAAATCCAAATCCCAAACATCACCAATCAAGCTACGAGTAAGACTTCCCTATCCCCGTTGCATTGCCTCCGTTCTTTCAATCTCTCTGTCCTATAAATGACATAGAGAGAGGAAAAAAAATGTAATGAGAGGAGAAGTTTTTTCTCACCAAGCCAACCCATCAGACAGTCAACACTTTCAACACCGGAATGGTAGCTACCAGGGCTGGTTGGTGGGCAACTTTTCATTATTTGTTCTGTCGTTTCTAACCCCCGACTATTATTGAGCATAAAAGGCCCACCCATGCAACCAAATAGAGTTTTGCACGGTCGAATTGCCACATCTTTTACGAACACATCTTATCATGTGGGCTACGTATAAGTTAATATACAATTTATTGTTATTTATTTATACTTTGCAGATATGAGCTTAGTTAAGTTCGTTCGGGTGGATGTGCTCCTCATTCTATATCAAAGTTTGAATCTCTCTTCTTATAATTTACATTAGATTAAAGTAGACTATTATTTGTATCAAAAAAATGTTATCTTATAAAAATCTAATTTAATATACTTCTAAGGTAAAGTTAGAAAAGTTAGAAAAATAGAGATGGATTTTCTCACACAAACTCCTTAGATGGTTTGAACCTAAGACCACTGCTTTGTAATTCAAGTTCATTTTTCATTGGGCTAGACCCTGTTGTGTTGGCGACAATTAGTTTGCTACCACAAAATTTCTAAATTCATGTTAGTTTAGTATATTGCTTTTTTTTTTTGGTGAGGGGAAATGTAGTGTATATTACTCCTAATGATAAATTATTGTAAGGTATCAAATTAATGGCATGTGATTTAATCGATGCACGAGAAATTATTGTATGATATTAGAATAATTTCATGTGATGTAATAAATAAATGGACGAGGATTTTATCCTTTGAGATATTGTATTAATTCATAAAACGCTTATTAACGGATCTTATGGCTAAGATTAAACCACATCAGCAAAATTGTATTAAGTCAAAAACTCACCTCATGTATTGTAGCAATCACCTGTGTCATCAAGATCTTCCAGCAAACATGTACTTCTGTATAATCTGAAGATAGTGATTATGGTGAATAGCGGTGGGCAACGGCAAGTTGGCCACTGCTAATCGCACAACCGACAATGAAGGTTTTGTAGGTGCTCCTGAGATATTACTTGTTTTTCTCCAAAGATTTGAATCAAATCAGCAGCATGTACACAATTTCCCCTCTAAGATGTGAGATTTGAAATTAGTTATGTTTTAATCATGAAGGACTGTTTCAGATAAATTCTTCTATGTATTCGAGGGAATCTTCTCAAGTCCAATATCCAATTGAATATTTAAGTTTTCGCCAATTATTCATTGTTGGGGTGTGGTATGGAGACAATGGAAGATGTTGAAGGGAAGATTCGTGGGTGACGAGGGAGGAGAGAGGATAGGGTGGGAATGGCATTTGAAAGGAGAAGATGATTGATGAGATACGCATGTGGGTAATTGATACAATATATGAGGTGAGTTTCAATTTAATGCAATTTTGGTGATGTGGTTGAATTTTAGCCATAAGATTAATTAAATGGTTAAGATTTTTTTAAATGCGTATAAATGCACCGATACTAAATGCAGAGGCCTGAATTTGGAAAGGATCTTAGTCATAAGATTAATTAAATGGTTAAAATTCCTTTAAATGAATATAAATACACCAATTCTAATGTAGAGGTTTAGAGTCCGGAAATATCTTCCGGAGCATCTTAATGGTTGTGTCTCAAATGAATTAGACAATTTATTCTTCCCAACAAGACAATTAATTGCAACTTCATTGTCACCGCTCCTTCTACTAACCCATGTAAATGCATGTGACCTTTCAAAATAAATATCTTAACCAAAACACACACATCCATTGATATATATATAAACAAGTTCACTCTTCTGGCAAATCCCATTTGAGCAAAAACATAACATATTATGGCAAAAGATCATCTCCAGGTTGTGATGCTTCCATGGTCTGCCTTTGGCCATATGATGCCTTATTTCCAGCTCTCCATAGCCTTGGCCAAAGCGAAAGTTCATGTCTTTTTCATATCCACACCAAGAAACATCCAAAGGCTCCCCAAAATCTCATCTGATTTAGAGCCTTTTGTGCATTTAGTCCCCATCCCATTTCCTCCCTTGGACCCTGGCTTCTTGCCAGAAGGTGCTGAGGCAACTGTGGATGTACCCTTTGAAAAAATTGACAACTTGAACGCTGCATATGATCTGCTGCAGCAACCCATCAAGCACTTCATTGGGGAGCATTTGCCTGATTGGATAATATCTGATTCTTTTGCTCATTGGGTGGTTGATATTGGTAACGAGTATGGTGTTCCAGTTGGGTATTTCTCTCCTTTCTCTGCTGCTAGCAGTGTCTTCTTTGGTTCACCAGAAAATCTGTTGGGTACAAAGAGAAATCATGCTCTTCCAACACCAGAAAGCCTAACAGCACCCCCAGATTGGGTTACATTTCCTTCAAAGGTGGCATACAGAGACTATGAGGCTGTTTATGTGCCAAGGGGATTTTTTGGATCACATAATGGAGAAATAAGTGGTGCTGGGAGGCTTGCCAAAGTTGTTTCAGGAAGTCAAGTTTTAGCCATTAGAACTTGCAATGAGGTTGAAGGAGACTACTTAGAAGTGTACAAGAAAATCACTGGCAAGCCTGTTTTTTCCACAGGTTTGCTTCCTCCAGAGCAACCTCCAAAGACGGCAAAAGGAGAAATTACCACTGATGACGGGATCTTTGACTGGCTTGACAAGCAAAAACCCAAGTCAGTTGTGTTTGTAGGGTTTGGGAGTGAGTGTAAGTTGAGCAAAGAGCAAGTCTTTGAGATTGCTCATGGGCTGGAGCTATCAAAACTTCCATTTCTCTGGGCACTCAGAAAACCCAACTGGGCAAATAGTGATGCAGATGCTTTCCCTCAGGGTTTTGCTGACAGGACATCAGAGAAAGGGCTTGTTTGCTTTGGATGGGTGCCCCAGTTTGAAATTTTGGGGCACCCATCAATTGGGGGGTCTCTGTTTCACTCTGGATGGGGCTCTGTCATTGAAACTCTGCAATTTGGGCATGTTCTTGTTGTGCTGCCACTCATTATTGATCAGCCTTTGAATGCAAGGCTTCTGGAGGAGAAGGGTTTGGCTGTTGAAGTGAAACGCAAGGAAGATGGGTCGTTTGGCAGAGATGAGATAGCCAAAACACTCAGGCATGCAATGGTGGAAGAGGAAGGAGAGCAGCTCAGAAGCAATGCAAGAAAAGCTGCAGCTGTTTTTGGAGATCACAAGCTGCACCAGGACCATTACATTGGCCAGTTTGTCCTTTTTCTGAAAAATAATGTTGCAAAAAGATCATCCTAGATCTTCCCTGTTAGATTGGCAAAATAACCCAAGAACGGAAACCGAACTTTCAGGGCATTTCAGAGAATTTTGTTTATGAATTTCTGTTCTTGATCTTCGTTATTGTTATTATTGCATGTCATGCATTTGAATAAAGGAATCTTACGTTATAATAGGACTTTGAGCCTTTGAATTTAGTCTTGCATTTATACGCATTTAAAGGAATCTTAACCTTTTAATTAATTTTATGACTAAGATTCAACCACATCAGTAAAATTGTATTAAGTTGAAAACTACCCTTATGTATTATATCAATCACTCGTGTCATCAAGATCTTTAAATTAAAAAAAAAAAGTAGTTTAGGATGGAGAGGAGGCCAGAAAGTTTAGTTGGAGTCTTCCAATTCAGAGAGGTTCAATTCAATGCAACCAGCTAATTTTGTAAAAGAAAAAAAAAAAAAAAGAGACTTCTGACATTACTCCTTGGTTTATTGGCATACCTAGAAATATCTTCCTTCGACGAAAAAAAAAATGGAAATATCGGATATTGAGCCTCTACATTTAGCATTGGTACATTTATACGTATTTAATGGAATTTAACCATTTGATTAATCTTATGGCTAAGATTAAACCACATCAGCAAAATTGTATTAAGTTAAAAACTCACCTTATGTATTATATCAATCACTCGTGTCATCAAGATCTTCCAGCAAACATATACTTCTGTATAATCTGAATATATTGATTATGGTGAATAGCGGTGGACAACGGCAAGTTGGCCACTGCTAATCGCACAACCGACAATGAAGGTTTTGTACGTAGGTGCTCTTGAGATATTACTTGTTTTTTCAAAGATTTGAATAAAATCAGCAGCATGTACACAATTTCCCCTCTAAGATTTGAAATGAATTATGTTTTAATCATGAAGAACTGTTTCAGATAAATTCTTCTATGTACTCGAGGGAATCTTCTCAAGTCCAATATCCAATTGAATATTTAAGTTTTCACAAAATTCTTCATTGTTGGGTTAAAGAATAGTTAATTCAGATTTGCTTGCAAATGATGATTAGATAGAAAATAAGAAAATTTCGGACCTAGCATTCTCACCCCAATAGACCCACAAACAAATGCCATTCAATGGCCTCAAGAATTTAGTTGTTCAAATAGGTTTTATCTTTTTGCTGTTGGGGTTGAGGTGTGGTCTGGAGACAACGGAAGATGTTGAAGGGAAGATACGTGGGTGAAGCAATGTCATTTAAAAGGAGAAGATGATTGAGTATACGCATGTGGGTAATTTTTTTTTTTTTTTGGGTCAATGTTTGGTTTCAAAGAAACCAAAACGGGATAGATTGCAAACTGAGCCAGAAATACACGAACCAGGTAGAAGCAGTTAGACCTCAGTTCAAGGCCAGAACCAAGCTTCCTGCCCAGTCAAATTAAAAAAAAACAACAAAATGCAAGAAACAAAAGAAAATCTGTAATACAAGAAACTGAGAAATGCCGCACCACCAATAACCCATTGGCCAGGCACCCAACGCAAGACCAAAGCCACCAGAGAAGTCACAGAAGTCAAAGAACCGAGAGGAAGATGGTGATGGATACGCCATCACAGCTACAAAGAGTGCTACCATAATCCGAGAGGTAAGTGCGAAATGCACTTTAAAAGCATCTTCAACAACAATAGTATTACTGAGGAGAGACGCTTCAGAACGTAACACGGTGGAGAAGATCCAACATCCAGACAAAGCCGCAAGGAATCGGAAGAGGACAAGCAAAATAGGAAACAAAGACAAATGTACAAAAACAAAGCTGCTGACACCTCCAAGAAGATAGATGCACAGTGTAGAGGGGCTTATAGAGCATAAAAACATCTCTCTAAGAGGAATTGTCAGGAAAAAGCCCCGACCTTGACAATTCCAAAATGGTAGATTCATGGACTTCTTGTGGCTGTCAAAGGCCAGCCACCACCGCCGTCAGGATGACCATTCTTAGCCCTCAGTTCAAGGATTTCCAACTCTTTGGAAGGACTCACCACTACCTCACACAATGATGAGTCATTGATTGCAGACTTTGCCACACCAGTGGAGCCTTGTGCCCGTTTACGCCCCCCTTTAGCACCAGCTCTAACCCCCACGGTTCCTCTAGTGAGTTTTAGAGAGGAGCCTGAGCTGAGTGACAGAAGAAATTTTTTCCTTTTTGATGAGGGGTTGCCACCTTCAATACTAAATTTCTTCTTACCACGTTTCCGTTGTGGAGGATGCTCCGTCTCTCTTATGGGATCAGATTCAGGAATCAAGGATGTCTGCTTGTGGAGTGCGACAGCATTCACAACCGCATGAGAAATCTCTGACTCACCACCATGGGTATTGTCTTTTCTGACACAAGCCAAAGAATGTGCAGGGCCCAATAAAAGGTTGGTATTGAGGGCCTCAGAATTTGTTTCATTTGGCACGCCTAGAGCTTCCTCTACACGTCCTATAGCTGGAGCACTAGGGGAAAAGGCATGCGTAATAATGGCCATTGAATTTGAAAAAGGTTCTTTTACGACAGGATGTGAGCCCATCACTCCATTGGGAATCGTGCCACGTGCTGTCCCCGATCCAAATTCAAGTGGTCAGCATTGTCCAGTCTATTCGCGCGTGCAATCCCACTGGTTCGGAGAGAAACGGCTGACTACCATTGAACCAGGTTCGGACGGTGACAAACATCCTCCACAGTCCTCCGCTTCCCCGGTAATTCCTTCTCTACCAACTGAGAAAATGGTGTACTGCGAGAGTGTTTTACAGGGAAAAGTGGATAGGGCCCCGAGTGCCTCTCACCGCCAGCTCCGCATCATACTTCATCCCTTCCTTAGCAACAACTGTGCCCAGAGTACGAACACAAGGTTTACCCAAGAGATTTGCATGGCCAAGTCTGCCACACCGAAGCAAAATCGCGCAGTTCCATTGGTGGCAGGGTCCTCAACTCCAATAACAGTGCCAATTCTCTCTCCAATCAGTTGAGCATTCCTCCCCGTCATCAAACCAAGGGGAATCCCATGTGCTTGTATCCAGTAGGTTGCTTTGTTTGGATGAATTTCTGCTAGTGTAGAGCTTTGTGGCCATTGCTTGGATGGAGAAAACGTCGTCGTTGACATGCCAGAGACCTTTCTCAATAAGCTTTTTAGCCACCACAATAGATGCATCAGTAATAGTATATACATTGGGACTGGCCCACGTGTAAGGTTCTTATTTGAACCAATATTGTATTTTGGCTCTTCTCTTAAACCAACAAACCCTTGTAATATTAATTTAATTCTAAGTTAGAATCAGTGTGGGTTGAAGGGCTTCCATGTCTCCTCGTTGGAGTTCAAAGATAAAATCATTTGCATTGTTCACATGGATTAATCCATATTCACTTGGATTGATTCGACGTACATTCCTGCATGCTGCCTGTATTCACTTGGATTAATCCATTATCACTTGTATTAATCCATGTTGCGTCCGTTTTTTTAAGCTGTTGGCAGATTTCTTTATTCATTCCTTGTTGAATGTTTCCTCCTTAGCCCAACGGGTGTGTGTGTGGATATTGGGAAACTGATATATTATTTTTGTAGTATATTATTTTCCATAAGACTTGTTTTCAAAAGAATTGTTTTCTTAAAGTCTTTTGCACACTCATCTCAACTATTCTTTTATGCAAAACGTGTGCATGTGTTTCTAACAAAAGCATGGGCTGATTGTTATTTTTCTTTCCCATGCTTATTTCTTGAAGAGTCCACCAGCTCCATCATGTTACCCTTCTTTTATGTTGTTTTCAAAGGCATCTTCTTTAGACAATATAATTATCTTTGAAACAAGTTGTCTGCCCACTTTTTATTCTTTGGTCTTCTCATTCTCTTGGGCAGTTTTAACATGTGCGGCTGTGTTTATCTCATTTCTCATCTTCTAATATATTTATTATATCTTGCTTTAGACATTGGCTCATGGGTTGGATAGTTTTATTCAAATCTCATGTGAGAGAAAGCATACTCTTTTAATTAGAAGGTTGCGGCTGCTCCTTTTGCTTTTAAAGAAACACCCATACTTCTTTTTATATCCCTCTCCATACCTTGTCATCCTTGGTCTGTGGACCTTAAAAAGAGTTGGGAAAAACGTCTCTATTTATTCCCCCTTAGAGAGAGGCTTGTCGGTTGGTTTTTCACCCATGCTCTTTATGTCCTTCTCCATAATGTTGTCAGTCAACTTGGTCTCCAAATTGATCCAAGTAATTCCTTATTCCCCCTTGTGTCTTGAGCCGATCCTTGGTCAAGTTGTTGGATATGTGGCTTTAAACAAACAAGTGTGTTTAATGTCATCTCTATATATATTCTATACCTATCGGCTGGAGAGGAGAGGACTTGTGTTTGAAACGGTTTTTGCTTCTCATTTCTTATCATTTGAAAAACCATTTCTAAGTTCCTCAAGAACCACTCATGCTAGTCATGTGAAAATAGAAAATCTGCATCCTTGATGCAGAACCGGTTCTATGTTTTTGAAACATTTTATATTTGCTATTGAGCATTCAAAAACTATTTTATTGTCTCAGCCATTGTTAATTACTTGAGAGTATGAGTATGATTGCATACACATTAATTTCCTCCAAGTACATTAACATTGATTTCGGTTGAGTTTATTGTTTCATTGTTGTTATGTTGATTTAAACTATATGCTTCAAGTTCATTACTTCTAGTTTAATCATTACAACACTTAGGTTTCATTTGTCTAGCTCAATCATACTTTGTGATTGAGATAGATGAATATGTGAAACCATAACTCACTTCATACATATGCAACTTGAGCTTGGTGCTCTTGAGAGGATGTGCTGCTAAGAGATAAAGGAATTGGTGCTTGCTGGAAGGGTGATTGAAGCTGCCTATAGGTGATAGATTGAGCTATGTCTTCCTTCTTTTCCTTGTATTTCTTAATGAGCATAGTGGATCTCTCCTGGCTTGGTGCTCCCAGCTTTTCCCTTGTTGGGTTTCCTGGGTCAACAACTCTTTGTGTATGTTTATACTCTTGCTGTCATTGTTGTACTTGCTGCATTTTATTCAAATCACATCAGTACACTAACATGGATTAATACGACATTGCACTGTATTGATCCGAAATCACAAGAGTTTTCTGTTTGGATTAATACGTGGAGTTGTCTGTATTAATCCAGTTTCCGCATTTTACTCTTAGCTGGGCTTAAATTTTAATTTGGTAGGTCTTTGACCTCTTGCCTACTTCACCCCCCCTCTCGAGGATTTTAGAGCCTAGGGCCAGGTTTTACACCATGCAATCTTGACATCGTCCGAGTGTACGATGTTTCGCCACTCACGTTGGAGGGCATTCTTCACTCCACCGATCTGAGGTTCTTTCTCAGGAATGAGTAAGCCGGCAAGAGTAACGCCACGCCTGTCTTCTGTCAAGCCCAGGTTTTTTTCAAGGTGAATGGTAAACTTATTTGCAACTTCCAACTCACTCTCCATGGTCATAGAGAGAAAGAGAAGTTCAGGCAGCAAAGCTAACAAGCTCGAGCCATAAGAGCTGAAGGACAATACCGCAAAACAAAGCCTCAAGTCCATCGGAAATGGCTGAGTTCCGTCAGAGGTGATGGAGGCCGTGGGAGAGAGATAGAGTAGTACTTTGGTGTGTGGGTGGAAGGAGGAAGAAGAAGGATGGGGCGGAGATGCTGAGGGTTGCCTTCAGCGTTGCAGATACATTTCAAATGGATATTACAAATACATTTCAGAGGTTACCAAATGGCCATATCCAAATCCATCGTTTATGGAATCCGTGTTTTTAGGAGTGGATGAAGGGGTTGGGTTGATGAGTTGTGCTGGGAAAGAAGAGGTGGGTTCGGAACAGGGGGCGAGGGAGGGGAGGTCTTGGCGGAGTAGGTGACTGTGGGTGTCGGGGTTGGGCTTATTTCCAAATCCTTCCCTGCATGTGGGTAATTGATACAATACATAAGGTGAGTTTTCAATTTAATACAATTTTGCTGATGTGGTTGAATATTAGTCATAAAATTAATTAAATTGTTAAGATTTCTTTAAATGCATATAAATGCACCGATACTAAGGGCCAGTTTGGCATTGATGTGTTGTGAAAATAATCGTTGTTAGATTTGCTGTGAGAGAAATCAACTGTAAGAGAAAGCAGTTTGGCGTTTGGTAAAATTTTTGTTAAAAGTGTTGTTGATATTGATTTCAACAAAATCAGAAAATAATTGTTGCATAATCAGGAAACCCAATACCTCTTCGAAACTGATTTATGCATAATCAGAAAATGACAGCATCTCATTAGCTGCTTTCCCTTATAGCTTTCTCTCACAGCAATTTTTAACAATAAGTGATTTTCTCACAATTTACCAAACGGGTTGGCCTTATTTTCTCACAATAAGTGCTTTCCCTTATTTGGGGTGATAAGTGATTTTTAAAACAATTTGGGAAGCCCAACCCGTTTGGTAAATTGTGAGAAAATCACTTATTGTTAAAAATTGCTGTGAGAGAAACCTATAAGGGGAAACAGCTAATGAGATGCTGTCATTTTCTGATTATGCATAAATCAGTGACGAAGAGGCATTGGGTTTACTGATTATGCAACAATTATTTTCTGATTTTGTTGAAATCAATATCAACAACACTTTTAACATAAATTTTACCAAACGCCAAACAGCTTTCTCTTACAGCTTATTTCTCTCACAGCAAATCTAACAGCGATTATTTTCACAGGCACAGCAATACCAAACTGGCCCCTAAATGTAAAGGCTATGAGTCCTATGATAACATAAGTAAAATGCTAATATAATAATATAATAATAGTAACCAAAAACATCACTCTCGTGATAAATTTTATTCAAACGCATGACATGCAATAATAACAATAACGAAGATCAAGGACAGAAATTCATAAACGAAATTCTCTGAAATGCCCTGAAAGTTCGGTTTCCATTCTTGGGTTATTTTGCCAATCTAACAGGGAAGATCTAGGATGATCTTTTTGCAACATTATTTTTCAGAAAATGGACAAACTGGCCAATGTAATGGTCCTGGTGCAGCTTGTGATCTCCAAAAACAGCTGCAGCTTTTTGCATTGCTTCTGAGCTGCTCTCCTTCCTCTTCCACCATTGCATGCCTGATTGTTTTGGCTATCTCATCTTGTTGTGAATTAATACTAACTCACTTCCCCTTAGGACCTTGTTGTTGATGAACTTTGTGACCAACTCAATGATGGATGAGTCTTACACACACACAGAAATTTAACCAAGAAAGAAATGACACAAGTGTTTATAGAGGTTCAGCAAATTGCCTACTTCCTCTTTGGTGATCTCCTTGAGAACTTTCACTAATGAAGATAGGTTACAAACTTTGGTTTACAAAGAAAGGAAACCCCCTTAGAACACTACCCTCACAATCTGTTTCTCTCTCACCCTTGCTCAACACCTTGATACACTTAGAGAACTCTCTTGCTCTCCCCTTGGTATTTTCTGAACTTACAAGTTTTCAGCTTCTCTATACTTTGCACAAACTTATGCACTTAACAACTTAATGTTCTCTTGCTTCCTCTTCCCTCTTATATAGGCCTTGGGACTCCAAGATCAGATATCATTAAGTTATACACGTTCATGCTTTAGTTATCTCTCTTTAGACACCTGTTGTTGGCAGCTCATAAAGCAAGGGACAAAGGATGCTAGCTGCCATCAATCTCTTGAACCAAGAGAGAAAACACTCATGAAACAAGTTATCAATTTGCCAATGTGTTCTCCCAACTTTCCAGCTGCTATGCCACCTTCTAATATCTCAGATTTGATCAGAAATATCCTTGCAAGTCGATAGGAAGTGGTAGCACACCAAGGAAGACTTGAAAACGCGTAGGAATTTGAAACAGCATCGTCTGGGCGACCGTCGCCCGATCCTGCGACCGGTCGCTTTGTCACAGAATCAATTTTTCGCTCCAGGCTTCACCTGGGCGACGGTGGCTTGTAACTTGCGACCGGTCGCTTTGGAATTTTGCTGAAACCGACCGGGTCGCCACAACCTTGACCGGTCGTGGTTTTTAATATTTTTGTATCTTTTTAATTGAGCCATTTTTCTCAACAATCTCCACCATGGCGAGATTAAAACCCCTTGTGGACACTATTGCTTTGCCAGGACATCTTTAATTTCTTGAGAATCGTCCGGATAACTCTCAAGAACTCCACCTCAATCTTAGCATGGAACAAGATTGAGCAAGCTCAAACAATGCTTGAACTTTGCTGCCTGACTGGCTTTGTTAGACAATCTGAAGCGTTCTCCTTTGTATGAACCTTCTTTATCATGACGTCTCCTTCATTCACCCAATCCCTTACCCGGTGGTATCGGACATCAATGTGTTTAGACCTTCCATGAAATACTTGATTCTTCACTAGGTAGATTGCACTTTGACTATCACTTTGAATCACCACCAAGTTTTGGGCTATCCCGAATTCCTTAGCCAATCTCTTCAGCCATACCGCTTCCTTCGAAGCTTCCGTGAGCGCCATATACTCCGCCTCTGTTGTAGACAAGGCACTAACCGATTGTAACACCGCTCTCCAACTAATCGGTCCTCCACCACAAATGAAGACATATCCCGTGGTGGATCTCCTCTTGTCTAGATCCCCTGCATAATCAGAATCTACATACCCTGACACACATGCATTACCTTGTTGTTTTTCAAACAATATCCCAAGCCTCCTTGTGCCCTTCAAGTACCTGAGAATCCACTTTGCTGCTGTCCAATGAAGTCTGCCCGGATTCGCCATGTATCTTGACACCACACTTACGGCTTGAGCTAAGTCGGGGCGTGTGCAAACCATTGCATACATAAGACACCCTACCAAGCTTGCATATGGAACTTTGCTCATTTCTTCCTTCTCATCATCCGTAGAAGGACATTCCTGTGCACTTAATTTGAAATGCTCCGCCAAAGGAGTAGACACGGGCTTGCAATCCATCATATTGAATTTTTCAAGTACTTTGGAAATGTACTTACTTTGTGACAGCCATAGCTTGCCTGCGTTTCTGCTCTCCTTATCTCCATTCCTAGGATCTTTTGTGCAGAGCCTAGATCCTTCATGTCAAACTCCTTTCCAAGCAATGTTTTTAATTCCTGGATTTTTGACATATCTTTACATGCAATTAGCATGTCATCAACATAAAGAAGTAAAAGGATGAAGTTACCATCCTTAAATGCATGACTGTAAACACAGCAATCTGATTCACATCTTCTATATCCAATCTTCATCATGAAAGAATCGAAGCACTTATTCCACTGCCTTGGAGATTGTTTTAGCCCGTATAAAGACTTCTTCAACCTGCAAACCAGATTTTTCTTGCTTGCTTCAATGAACCCTTGAGGTTGGCTCATGTAGATATCTTCCTCCAAGTCTCCATGGAGGAAAGCAGTCTTCACATCCATTTGCTCCACCTCAATGTCCTCTTGGGCTACTATGGAGAGGAGTAGCCGTATAGAAGTATGTTTCACCACCGGTGAGAAAATTTCATCATAATCAACTCCCTCCTTTTGCAAATATCCCTTGGCCACCAATCGAGCTTTGAACATGGTGGCTCCCTTCTCATGCATTTCTTCTTTCTTCCTAAACACCCACTTGCAGCCAATAACCTTGCGATCTTTGGGTTTAGGAACTAACTCCCAAACTGAGTTTTGGTGTAGAGATTCCATCTCTTGCATCATAGCTTCCATCCAACTTTCCCGCTCCTCATTCTCAACAGCTTCTTGGAACGTGGTTGGTTCTTCTTCACTTGCATTTAGAGCATAGTGAACTGAGTTCCGTGTCCCATCCAAACCTTTGAGGTGGTTTGATGGTTCTCTTGGGCCTGGACCGAGCTATAGATGATGGCTCCACCATTTCTTGAGCATCTTCTTCTTCTTCTTGAGTTTGTTGTTGATTTTGCCCAGCTTCTTCCTCCTCAATGTCAGACTCCTCCTCCTCCTCCTAACGTCTTCAGTTGGCTGTTTTTGTGAAGTCTTTCTTGACACCTTCTTGAGTGGAACTTCAATGGTTGTTTCTTTTTCAACAACATCCTCCTTTGCTTCTGAATTCTTGACTTTGTTCAAAGGCATGGTCTTTTCATCAAACACAACATCTCTCCTGAGTATCTTCTTGTGGTTCACCGGATCCCATAGCTTGTAGCCCTTCACTCCGCTCTCGAAGCCGATGAAAATGCATTCAAGAGACTTAGGCTTCAACTTGGTTCTTTCATCACTAGGAATAAGTGCAAATGCACTGCATCCAAACACTTTAAGATTAGAAAAAACTATTGACTTATTTGACCATACCTCCTCTGCACATTTGAACTCAAGATTTCTTGAAGGTGATCGGTTAACCAAATAGGCAGCGTGGTTACTGACTCTGCCCAAAATGATTCGGGCAATCCTGCATGAATCCTCATACATCTCTCACGCTCCATGAGAGTTCTATTCATCCTTTCCGCAGCTCCATTTTGTTGGGGCGTCTTCTTCACGGTAAAGTGCCTCCTAATGCCTTCGTTTCTGCAAAACTCAAGAAATTTGTTGTCCTTATATTCACCACCGTTGTCACTCCTTAGGATCTTGATTTTTCTTCCGGTTAGGTTCTCCACTTCCGCCTTCCACTCTTTGAATTTGGTGAAGACCTCAGATTTCTCCTTCATGAAGTAGACCCAAACCTTTCTGGAAAAATCATCCAAGAAAGTCACGAAATAGCGAGCTCCACCCTTTGATTTAACCGGTGATGGCCCCCATACATCTGAGTGAATATAATCTAGCACTCCTGTGCTACCTTCCTCTTTATCTCGCAGCTTGAAAGCTATCTTCGATTGCTTTCCCATGGTACAAAATTTGCAGAACTCCAGCTTGCAGCTTTGAACACCTTTCAACAATTTTCTTTTATGTAGTTCCTGCATGCCTCTCTCACTCATGTGCCCTAGCCTCAAATGCCAAAGCTGAGTTTCATCATCCGAGTCCTTGCTTGTGGACACAGCTGCTCCACCTGTTATTGTTGTACCGCACAATCTATATAGACAATTAGGTTGAACTTCTCCCTTCATAACCACAAGTGAACCTTTTGAGATTATGATTTTCCCTCCATTAGCCTTAACAGAATAACCATTCTTATCAAGAGTTCCAAGGGAAATAAGATTCTTACGCAACTTTGGAATATGCCTTACCATTCCAAGCGTCCTAACAGTCCCGTCATGCATCTTTATCTTGATTGTACCGGTGCCTATGACTCTACAAACCGAGCCATTCCCCATTATAACTTCGCCACCTTCTTCTTTCTCATATGTGTCAAACCACTCCTTGTTTGAGCACATATGGTATGAGCACCCGGAATCCAAAATCCAATCCGAAGAGAAACACCTTGAAGAATTAGCATATGTATTAGTATTAACATTGCCATTAACACATAAAAGCTCACCATCACTTTCCGTGACTTCCTCAGCTGTGTTTGCTGCATTCTTCCCTTTGTTCTTCTTCTCTTTCCATATGGGGCAATTTCTTTTCCAGTGCTCTTTTGACCCACACTCGAAACAACCATCTTTCGCCTTGGATTTTGATCTTCCTTTGTTGCCTTTCTTGCCTTCACGCCTTTTTGAACGACCCCTATCTTCGGTCTTAGCAAATAGACCTTCACCTTGAGAGTTTTCTCCAGAACGTTGAGCCATCCTATGGTGCGTCATGATGTCTTGCAGGCACAGGCTCGAAATCCAGAGTGACCTTCCCGAACATAAGAGTGGTTCGAAAGTGTTTATAGGACGGAGGTAAGGATGTTAGCAACATAAGTGCCTTATCCTTCGTACTATAAATAACTTCCATTCTTTGCAAATCAGCAACACATCTATTGAAACTACTTAAATGTTCCATTAGATTACCTCCTTCTTCCATCTTCAGATTTAGGAGTTCTTCCTTTAGGAATAGCTTGTTGGACAGCGACTTCCCTGCAAACATCTCTTCGAGCTTCTCCCATGTTTGCTTCGCGGTATCCTTCAACACGTTGATGAGCACATCATCGGAGAGGTAGTTTTCGATGGCTCCTCTAGCTAACTCGTCAAGTACGCCCCACTCCTCATCTTTCATGTCTGCCTGGCTTCTTTTCCTTGCCAACTAACACAACATGGAGATGTTGTTGTGTAAGAGCTGACCTCATCCTTCGTTGCCAAAGAGTGAAGTTCTCCTTCCCTGTGAAAGGCTTTAGCTCCACCTTCATGCTTGTTGCCTGTGGTTGCTTCACATGTTGTGAACTGCTACCACTCTCAACTTCTTGTTCACTTGCCATCTTCAACACACTAGCACTCCAAAAGAAAGACTAGCACAGCTGCCAAAACACAGCTCTGATACCACTTGTTGTGAATTAATACTAACTCACTTCCCCTTAGGACCTTGTTGTTGATGAACTTTGTGACCAACTCAATGATGGATGAGTCTTACACACACACAGAAATTTAACCAAGAAAGAAATGACACAAGTGTTTATAGAGGTTCAGCAAATTGCCTACTTCCTCTTTGGTGATCTCCTTGAGAACTTTCACTAATGAAGATAGGTTACAAACTTTGGTTTACAAAGAAAGGAAACCCCCTTAGAACACTACCCTCACAATCTGTTTCTCTCTCACCCTTGCTCAACACCTTGATACACTTAGAGAACTCTCTTGCTCTCCCCTTGGTATTTTCTGAACTTACAAGTTTTCAGCTTCTCTATACTTTGCACAAACTTATGCACTTAACAACTTAATGTTCTCTTGCTTCCTCTTCCCTCTTATATAGGCCTTGGGACTCCAAGATCAGATATCATTAAGTTATACACGTTCATGCTTTAGTTATCTCTCTTTAGACACCTGTTGTTGGCAGCTCATAAAGCAAGGGACAAAGGATGCTAGCTGCCATCAATCTCTTGAACCAAGAGAGAAAACACTCATGAAACAAGTTATCAATTTGCCAATGTGTTCTCCCAACTTTCCAGCTGCTATGCCACCTTCTAATATCTCAGATTTGATCAGAAATATCCTTGCAAGTCGATAGGAAGTGGTAGCACACCAAGGAAGACTTGAAAACGCGTAGGAATTTGAAACAGCATCGTCTGGGCGACCGTCGCCCGATCCTGCGACCGGTCGCCTTGTCACAGAATCAATTTTTCGCTCCAGACTTTCGACCGGGCGACGTGGCTTGTAACTTGCGCGGTCGCTTTGGAATTTTGCTTGAACCGACCGCCGCCACAACCTTAACCGGTCGTCGGTTTTTAATATTTTTGTATCTTTTTAATTGAGCCATTTTTCTCAACACATCTCTGCTAAACGACCCATCTTCCTTGCGTTTCACTTCAACAGCCAGACCCTTCTCCTCCAGAAGCCTTGCATTCAAAGGCTGATCGAATAATGAGTGGCAGCACAACAAGAACATGCCCAAATTGCAGAGTTTCAATTACAGAGCCCCATCCAGAGTGAAACAGAGACCCCCAATTGATGGGTGCCCCAAAATATCAAACTGGGGCACCCATCCAAAGCAAACAAGCCCTTTCTCTGATGTCCTGTCAGCAAAACCCTGAGGCAAAGCATCTGCATGCCCAGTTGGATAGTGCCCAGAGAAATGGAAGTTTTGATAGCTCCAGCCCATGAGCAATCTCAAAGGCTTGCTCTTTGCTCAGCTTACACTCACTCCCAAACCCTACAAACACAACTGACTTGGGTTTTTGCTTGTCAAGCCAGTCAAAGATCCCATCATCAGTCGTAATTTCTCCTTTTGCCCTCTTTGGAGGTTGCTCTGGAGGAAGCAAACCTGTGGAGAAAACAGGCTTGCCAGTGATTTTTTTGTACACTTCTAAGTAGTCTCCTTCAACCTCATTGCAAGTTCTAATGGCTAAAACTTGACTTCCTGAAACAACTTTGGCAAGCCTCCCAGCACCACTTATTTCTCCATTATGTGATCCAAAAAATCCCCTTGGCACATAAACAGCCTCATAGTCTCTGTATGCCACCTTTGAAGGAAATGTAACCCAATCTGGGGGTGCTGTTAGGCTTTCTGGTGTTGGAAGAGCATGATTTCTCTTTGTACCCAACAGATTTTCTGGTGAGCCAAAGAAGACACTGGTAGCAGCAGAGAAAGGAGAGAAATACCCAACTGGAACACCATACTCGTTACCAATATCAACCACCCAATGAGCAAAAGAATCAGTTATTATCCAATCAGGCAAATGCTCCCCAATGAAGTGCTTGATGGGTTGCTGCAGCAGATCATATGCAGCCTTCAAGTTGTCAATTTTTTCAAACGGTACATCCACAGATGCCTCAGCACCTTCTGGCAAGAATCCAGGGTCCAAGGGAGGAAATGGAATGGGGACTAAATGCACAAAAGGCTCTAAATCAGATGAGATTTTGGGGAGCCTTTGGATGTTTCTTGGTGTGGATATGAAAAAGACATGAACTTTCGCTTTGGCCAAGGCTATGGAGAGCTGGAAATAAGGCATCATATGGCCAAAGGCAGACCATGGAAGCATCACAACCTGGAGATGATCTTTTGCCATTATAGGTTATGTTTTTGCTCAAATTTGATTTGCCAAAAGAGTGAACTTGTTTATATGTATCAGTAGATGCGTGTGTATTGGGGCATTTACTGTCTTGATTTTGAAAGGTCACCTGCATTTTCAAAGGTTAGTAGAAGGAGGGGTCACAATGAAGTTGCAAGGAGTAATGTCAGGAGGGTCATTTTTTTTCTTTTACAAAATTAGCTGGTTGCATTGAATTGGAAGACTCCAACTAAACTTTCTGGCCTCCTCTCCATCTTAAACTACTTTTTTTTTTTAAATAGTTGGGAAACATTTTAAGTACGAACGGGACAAATGATCAGTTATATGATGTATTAGATCCTTGACTTGATGCAATTCCACTAAACCAGTTAAATGTGTCACTTATATGAGCTGTGATGGCTCAACAAGTATGATATTTTCTGGTATTTATATTAAGTAAGAGCATCTCTAAGGGATATGTCAAATACCAAACATCAAATTTAAAATTGATGGTTGATGTGGCAATTTGACATTTACACAGTTTTACACTCCACCCGATATGTCAAATAAATAATTAGTGTAACTGTCAAATCATTCAAGATAAAGAATAAAAATATAATAAAGGAAAATAATAAATGAAAATAACAACCAGTTGTCTTTAAAATATAATAAAATATTCATTTGACATCTTGCTTTTGGAATGTCAAAAATAGTAGCTGAACCTTCAACCTTCATTCCACATCATTTTTGACAATTCGGTTGGAGTGAACTGATATGTTATTTCTAGCTGTTAAATGTCTATATGGCACTTTTGACATATCGGTTGGAGATGCTCTAAGAGTTCATACTATCAGTGCCGGCCTTGGACATGCGACTTCTCTGTGGGCCTAAATTTTTTTTTACTTTTTTCTATAAAGAGGTATATTATAGGATGGCTTAATATCACAAAACGTTCTTAAGGTTTATGCTATAGTTGCTGAGTGGTGGAGGGAGTTGAGAAAGGAGAAAGAGAAATTGGTTATTTGGAAGATTGAATTTGTAGGGAGAGAGGGGGATGGAGGAGATAGAGATTGGTTATATGCTGGGAATTTGGGATAGTGAAGGAGGGAGGATTTTGGGATTTTGGTTGCCCATTTTTGCACCCTGGTGAAGAGGTAGAGACCAACTTTTAGCGTGGGGTTTTGGTCTGACAAAAATTGCCCCTCCACGTGATTGCTTCGTTAAAGAAATTGACAGAAATTTTATCTTGTCCTTGAATTGCTACAAATACTAAATTACAGGATTAAATGATTAAAAGTAGTTGAAGTGGCAAATTAAAACTAAAGGGTTGGTCCTGATTTTAATTCAAAAATCAAAGCCCAATGTCGAATTGACGAACCCAACCCAAAGCACATCTCCAATGGGCCAATATTGGGGTTTCTAAAACATGAGGCTCACAGGAGTTTGAAAACAATCATTTCACGCGAATGTTTTTGGGCCACACAATATGTGGGTCCACGCGGGTCCCACGGAGCACTCACATTTCGTGTCATTCTCCTCCACCACTCAGCAATTCAATGGCCCAAATTTGATCTATATCTAATTTGACAGTACACAAATCCAACGGCTAACCCAAACTCATTATATTACTCTCTGATTTCTCACTCCTGTTAAGATAATAACATAAACAAAGTTACTTTTCTCTAATTTTCACTGAGATTTCTTGGGAATTAAAATTTGTTTTCTAGGTTGAAATGTTAACTCAAAAATACTAGCAAATAATCAAATTAAGACTTATTAAAGATATAGCACTCAAAATTCAGCAACCCTAGCGTAGCACCCTCCGTCCTTGGGGATGCGAAGATACTCTCCAACGGAGTCTGGACCTGGGTTTAGCCTATTCGAGATAGCATCATCCCAACTCAGTCCGTCCAATCCATCATGGTCAAAAAGGCCCAAGATTGAGTAAGCAAGCCCGTGTCCTATTATTTATTAGGGCCTACCCGACCCATTTGATCAGCTGCAAAAGAAACCTGCCTTACAAAAAGAGAAAATAGCAAAATGGAAAGAAGAGAATTGGAGTAGCATGTCACGCACCCCAATTGGCAATTGTTAATTTGGGCTGCACCACACTAGAGAAGCCCCAAGAACCCTAGAATGGTTTGGTGCTCCACTCACTACTTGTGCACTACCATAAAAATGTAGTTTATAAATATAAATATACACCCCATGACTGGATTTTCCACAAAAAGCCGCAAAAATAGTGGGTTTATCTCAGAACTCTTAAACGCGGCGTGGCTAATGGTCCAAATGGCTAAGGTATTATTTTGTCTCCACCAAAGAAGTGAGTCCAATATTTTTCCAATATTCACCACCAAGAGAATAATATTTATTTATCATCCACCAAAAGATAAATACTAAGAATTGTTTTTGTTTTTGTTTTTTTCTTCAATGTTAGAAAGGAGGACGAGATTTTCTCACGCACACTACACACGATCAAGAATAGAAATTCAATCATGAAACCACTTATCTGCAAAATTTTCATTAGACTAGACCGTTGGCGACAAAGAATTGTTGTTATATGCAATATTTAAAACAAAGATTGAGACTCATGTCATGTAATGTGATATATATGATGTGTGTGATATGCACTTTGAGGGTGTGGAGAAGAAGGTGCTTGTTTTGTTTCGTTCTCAAGTCTCAAGAACCACGTTACAAAGCTTTACACTAGGGAATATACTGGGATTTAGACGTTGGACCTTTTCTTGGGAATTGAAGGCTCCCTCTCTCGTGAGTGAATATAACACAATCTTGTGACTTGCTACTGTTTTTAGCCTCTATATTAGCTTTTCGGATGTTCTAGGCCGTCCGTATATGGGTTAGTATAGTTGATTAAGACAGTGTGCCCATCCACCCATTTCGATAAATTATACTAGTTTGGAATATCATTTTCTCAACAAAAACAATCAAAGAGTAAGTGTTAATTTCCTTTTTTATTTTTGATTTTTCATGACAAAGAAGCCAAACTTCCATGCCATCACCTATCATCCATCAACCTTCACGGGCTTGTCAGGGTTCTTTTTCAATCCTTTTGGACTTTATATATCACCCAAAACACTTCTCTTCAGAAATTAGGAGTGCTTGATTTACATTTAACAGAAATTAATCATAGCCCAAAATAAATTGTCATGGTTTGCATTATTGCATACATGAATGCACATAATTTTTCAGCCTTTATTTTTTTTAATTTTAAAGCTAAATCGTCTTAAGTGATAATACATGCTTTAATCTGAAGAAATTATTATGTGTATTTGATTTATCACGTAACATGATGATATGGTGTATCTAATTCACTCGATAAAGAAGGATTCCATATGGATTGTTCTCTTGTGCCAAAGAATATAAGGACCTGCATAATTCAACAATCCAATTACATAGACAATGCATGTATACATGTTACTTAATTAGGAGAGGCAAGGGAGGCTTATAACATAATTACAATCCATATAATAATCTGTTTAAAAAATGGAGCCCACCAGTTTGTGACCCGTGAATCCATGAAGTGGGTCGGCAATGCCTGGGCTGAAAGCATGATGAGCAAAGTGAAAAGATCACGGGATTGGATGAATTGCAAACTTCAAGAAAGTGATAAGAATGGGACCCACTAACTACTTTCCAACAGAATAGTACAAATCTTAACGATTCCGTTTACACCGCATTGGAACGATGCGTAATAAGTGGCATAATAAGCTCGTGAGGAGTTGCATAATGTAAGTGGCGTTAATGTTTGACGTAAATGTAACTCGGGAGAAAATGATACATTTTTTTTTTTTTTAATCATTGTGACATTATCAATATGGATCCTGTTAAAAATTCGGAGATTTGACATAAATTTCCAGATTTAAAGCACCTTTTGAATCGCCTTCAAGGGCTAAAGTTCGGGGCAGAGCTATTCATAGGCCTGAGATGCCCCCACCCCCCCCCCCACCATCTTCTTATCCCCCCCACCATCTTCTTATCTCTTTGACTATGTAAAGACTATAGCATAGATTGCACAAAAAATTCCCATAGTTTTAAGCTTGTGGCCCCCCAAATATCAAACTCTACCTACCTCCGTCGCTGCCTAGAGTAGATGTTTTTTTTTCTTATTTTCTTTAACTAGGTAAAGAGAGACTGTTATAACCGTTGTTCTTTATTGTTGTCATATGGCATGATTGAGTATATACAAATATAAAACATACCAAAATAAATATTTATTAAAGACATAATATGCAACCAAAAATTTCTTTTCTTTTCTTTTGATAAGAATGACAGAGCCCAATGAGAGCAAGCATTGCATAAGTGTTCACAGCTGATCTTCACCCCTATATATATACCCCCATTATTTTGTTCTTCTCTGCAACACCTAAAACAAATTCCAAGCTGCCTTTTTCCAAAATGGAGTTGTTGGGAAGAAGAACCCAAGTAAAACCTCAAACCTCTTTCTCTCTTTCATTCATTTTCCTGCATTTTCTCACCATCCGAACATTAATGCATGATGTTGTTCTGTTACATACTCTTGCAATCTTCTTCCTTTTGTTGTTGGTGTTTTTCCTAATTCTTTTCTTGATTTTTCAGGTGATTAAATTATTCCTAGTACTCGTTGTGGTGGGGTTACTAAGAGGAGCAGAGAGCAGAAAAACCATGAAATTTGAATCACTTGAGTACACTGGTATAAGCTGCAGAGCTCACAGTGCCTCACTGACTGAATTTGGGGGAGTTGGAGATGGAAAGACATCAAACACAAAGGCTTTCCAGGCTGCAATCAGTCAGCTGAGCCAATATGCAAGTGAAGGAGGTGCTCAGCTCTTTGTTCCAGCGGGGAAATGGTTGACAGGAAGCTTCAACCTCATCAGCCACTTCACTCTCTATCTCCACAAGGATGCTGTTCTCCTAGCTTCTCAGGTCTCTCTCTTTTTCCTTTCTCCCCAAAGATGCGTATAAATATTTCCCATTTGTTCTGTTTAGTTATTTTGTTACTATTTGACATGAAAAGGGTTATATTTATGAAATGGGGCTTGATCTTTTTTAGTACTAATCTTTGTGTTTGTGTCTGAAACCACGTTGTTTTGGAGTTTAAGGTTGATGGTTTAAGGTTTAGCGACGTAGTTTTGGACATAAACACAAAATCAACGATCCGAAAAGGATACATTTTGTATGTTTTGAGGTTAATAAATCAACTAATCAAATGATTTAGGATGTGAACGAATGGCCTGTGCTCAAACCCCTGCCATCTTATGGTCGAGGAAGGGATGCAGCAGCTGGAAGGTTCAGCAGTCTCATATTTGGAACAAATCTCACTGATGTCATTGTTACAGGTTGGTTGTTTTGTTTAATTTAATTTTCAGATTTATGATAATTTTATTTGGCTCAATTTCAACTGAATATCACCAAATTCATTGGGGCCCCATTTGATGATTTCAGGAGACAATGGCACAATTGATGGCCAAGGTGAATTCTGGTGGCAGCAGTTCCACAAGAAGAAGCTAAAATACACCCGACCTTACCTGATTGAGATCATGTTCTCAACCGATATCCAAATTTCAAATCTAACTCTCCTAAACTCTCCATCATGGAATGTTCATCCTGTTTACAGCAGGTAACCAAATATGCTCCACCAATAAAAATTCATTTGTAGCCCACTTTACTGACCACATTTCTCATATAAAGCATAGAAAATGCTAAGGAGAATCGTTCGCTCCCGTTGGTGGTTGCCAGTTATTGATACATTGTGAGATTCACTTGCATCAATAGCTGACAGTCACTCAAGCACGTGAACAATTCTAGACGATATTGCTTTTTCCAGTTTCAAGATTGTGTTATGATTAAGAAATTGAAATTATGATATTGCAGTAATATTCTTGTGCAAGGGATTACGATCATCGCTCCAATTTCATCTCCAAACACAGATGGGATCAACCCAGGTTTGTCAATTGAAACATCTTGTAGTGGTCAATAATGGGGGTCCAAGTATTTATAAGTTTTAATGAAAAATATATACTAAAAACTGGTATATATTTTTTGTTATTTTTCGAATGCAGATTCTTGCACCAATACTCGAATTGAAGACTGCTACATAGTCTCTGGGGATGACTGTGTGGCTGTGAAGAGCGGTTGGGATGAGTACGGTATAGCATTTGGACGGCCTACAAAACAACTAGTAATCAGACGGCTCACATGCATTTCACCCTACAGTGCCACCATTGCATTAGGCAGTGAAATGTCCGGCGGGATCCAAGACGTCAGAGCCGAAGACATCGTGGCCATCAATACCGAATCGGGGATCAGGATCAAGACAGCTGTAGGGAGAGGAGGGTACGTGAAGGACATATATGTGAGGAGAATGACCATGCACACCATGAAATGGGTATTTAAAATGAACGGCGATTATGGGTCACACGCTGATGGCAAGTATGATAAAAATGCAGTGCCTGAGATCAAAGGGATCAACTATAGGGACATGGTGGCTGATAATGTAACCATAGCTGCAAGATTGGAAGGCATTGCAGATCACCCCTTCACCGGGATTTGCATTTCAAATGTGACCATTGGATTGGCGGCAAAGGCAAAGAAACAGCCGTGGACATGCACCGACATTGAGGGGATTACGAGTGGCGTGACGCCTCACCCTTGTGACCTGCTGCCCGATCAGGGTCCTAAGGCTACAGCTTGTGATTTTCCTGCAGATGATCTACCAATTGACTTGGTAGAGTTAAAGCAGTGTACATATAGGATGAGCTATCTATAACAATCCTCAAATGATGTACCATTATTAGTGTTTTTCACTGTATTATGAAAAAAGCTAATTTATCAGACTACCAAAACCTAAATACCAGACAAGAATCTGGAGAGGTTTTTTCACATTTTAGTAAGTTTAAGAAATTTGATATATGAATATGAACTATGTCAAATTTCCAAAAACTATGTACCCAGCTTACAATCATGCTCTCCCATACTTTAGATGCCACTGTCAAAAGTTTCTAAATAAGCATTTTATTCCATTTCACAATGAAGCCATACAGGAAGTTCTCTTAAAAGTCTTAACAGTGGGAAAAAAAAAATAACTTGAAAGCAAAATGTACACATTTATGGGTATTCACGACAAATTATGAGATGACGAAGTACACGTATCATATCGAAACGAAGCAACTGTTCATATTCAGACCTACCATTCTAAACAGAGATGATCACAAGACCGCAAGGCCATACAACAGTGCTGGGTAATGGTCTTAATAGTATTAAAAGCCGCTAACCTCAGCTCCTACAACCAAAGCACAAACCTACACCAATGAGGGATTGGAGTTCTAACTGAAGAGGCAGACTTGAGATTCAGCTTTTGATCTCCTTTTACACATTTGACAATTACAGACATCCAAAGACGTGATAATGTTGAATGAATGACATCTCAGGACAATTTCTCAGGAAATCCAATCTCTCCAGCACAGTTTTTATTATGTCTTTCTTCCACTAGAGTATCATTGTAATCAGTTTTGGGATTACTTTCTAAGTGCATACAACAGATTATAGCATGATCCTCAGTGAATTGGATCTGGATTGAACTTTACAGATTCTCTCCAGATGAGCTCCTTGATGTTCTCTTCTGTAAAGGATGGTTGCTCAAAATCAAAATTGAAAGGCATCGGGCAGATGGGCTCCTCGTTGATATCATGAAGAGGTGCCAAGTAGGGGTGGCAAAGAGCCTCGTCAACTGCAAAGCACCAGCGAGAAAACTAATCATCAATCCAATTAACAAGATGAAAATTATCAACAAGTCCAGTTGCTCTAGTAATAAGCTCAGAGACATACCAAGCATTAATGCCTTCATTAAGTACAACAATTTGTATTGAAAACTACAAAGCGATATTTCCTAGTTAACTGCAAAACTCCGGAAATGGAAACAAATGCATTGCTATTTCTAAATTCTAAATTCAAATATTGTTTCTTCCAAAATATATCAGAATATAATGAATACTAAATTTTCTCATTACTATGTTTTCTAGCACTAATTATTTTCTGATATTTTCTAAATGTTCCAGTTCATTACCAATGGTGCAGGGTTCTGAAACCCTTCATATCATTTATGTCATAAGCAAACTGGTTGAAGTGCAACACAATGACCAAGAATACCTGTAATGCGCCTGTTAGGGTCAAAGACAAGCATCTTCTCTAGCAAATCAACAGCGCCAGGAGACATATTAGGAAATCCAACAGAAAAGCTCTGCTTTGGGTACTGAGGCAGTTGTCGGACATATCTTCGAGCATTATCACTTCGTAAAAATCCAAGGCTGGAGTCATCAGGTGAACCTAGGAGCTGTTCAACACATAACAAAAACAATTATGATCGTTTCTGAAAGAGGTGTTCATTGTCTATCTCTCATAAAATGCTATATATTAAACTTCTTAGAAATTCACTGTTTCCCTTTGATGGCCAGAGAATCAGACAGGTTCAGGCCCTTTGTGCCATATGCCAACAAGAAAAATAGCCAAACGTATCAAAAGAGACTTCTTTGACTCTTTTTTTTCTTTCTTTTTTATAAGAGACCTCTGACTCTTGAATTGGAAAATTTGTAAAGTGCAGTGACACAACTGTCTAGATTCCACAAGCAAGATTTAGAAACCATGCCTCTGTTATGAGTCTCAGCTGATGTACATAGTCTTTGCCAGGGAACAGGGGCCGTCTGGTCATAATTTCCCCGAGAATGCAACCTACAGACCATATATCAATTGCTGCAGTGTACTCCGAACAATTGAGGAGTAACTCCGGTGCTCGGTACCAACGAGTAACAACATACTCAGTCATGAAATCAGTTTCAGATGTTGTCCTTGCAAGGCCAAAATCTCCAATCTTAAGGTCGCAATTTGCATTCATGAGCAAATTACTGGGCTTCAAATCACGATGCAAAACGTTTGCCGAATGTACATATTTGAGCCCTCTTAACAACTGATACAGAAAGTACTGCGAAGGAGGCATTTAAGTATTAGTGAAAGCTCAGGCTTGTAACATCAAAATCATGATCATGACAACCATTGACAAACCAAGATTAAAATGCATAGAACTTTATCTTAATTTATTCTTGTTTTCTGTATCTATGAGGTCGCATGTAAGAACTTCTAAAGTATAGTCATTTTGATAATAACAGATCCAGAAAACTTGCAAATAAACATATAGAGCAGTCTTCCAACCAAAGAAAATATACTTTGCCATCTCATTGATCTATAAGTTAATAAACAAAAGAACAGAACCTTGTTTGCAAGATGCGATGAAGAGAACTTGTTTGCAAGATGAGATGAAGAGAAACTTGTTTGCAAGATGAGATGAAGATTTCCCATCACGATTTATTATCAAGCTATTAAAGGATATGTGAAACTGAGTGATGAAAAGATTGACCCTATATAAACCTGAGTGGTGAAAAGGAATATGTCTACCATCTTTAGTAGTTGCTTAATTCAACCTACATAAGTGACAAACATGCATTGCTATAACCAGTAACCTAACAAATAGAAATCTAAAACCCAATTATGAAGTATTGGCCTTTGAAACAAAACTACTGTCAACAGTTTAGAACCTTCCTGAATATGCTCATAATATAAACCAAGAACCTACTGTCAAAAGTTAAACTTTCCAGTGGATGCTCAACTATAATAACTAAAAGGGCATAGCCAGCATAATATAAACGAAGAAAGAAAGATAGTGCCAACCCGACAATGATCATCGTTCAAAGGTTGGTTGGACCGTATAATCTGATGAAGATCAGTGTCCATTAATTCATAAACAATGTAGACATCATTGAAGTTCTCCTTCTGTGGAGGCCGTATGATGTCTTTGATGGCAATAACCTGCAACATAGAAAGAGCTGTCAGTAAGCTGTTTACCCCCGAAAAACATAAAGAAACAATTTAGCATGATCATGACTCTAAAGTTTTTGAACAATATCTGTGCAAACAGGCAGAACTAAGTCCAGGTGAATTTCTAGAAATGCTCAAATGGAGGGTTTATGGCAGAAAACCCCTTCCCAAACTCTACCATTATAGATAACCTTGTGCCAGACCCACTCTGTGGCTGGTGGAGCAGGTCTCATAAAAATGCTTTAATAGACATGATCCCTCAAGGCATCTGAAAAGTGCTTGTAAGTATCTCAACAGAGTTACATAAGGAACCGTTTTAAGTGAGTCTTCTACTGACACAGTGTAAATTCAAGACGAAATTCTTTTAACATAGGTTTAAAATTAAAAATTAAAAATCATTTAAAGGGTCATTAATGAAAGAGCTGTGAGACCTATTACTCCGGATGAGATCAAGAGAAATGGATTATTTTTGAAAAAAATTAAGTGGAGAATAATCAGATATTATGACAAAATAAACCGGTCATCACTTTAATGTTTGATAAACAAAAAAAGTATCTCCAAAGATATAGTGATGACAATCGGGGAGGGAAGGCATGAGAGATTTATTGTAGGAACATAAAGGACAGAAGGCCACAAAAAATTACATTTTCATGATCCATGTGCGGAAGAAGTTTAATTTCTCGTAAAGTCCTCTTGGCATCAATTCTGTTGTCAAATGCATTACCAATCTTCTTAATGGCAACCTCCTCACGAGTCTCAGCATTCACAGCAGCACTGAATGCAACCAAAAAATTTTATCTTCCTCCAAATTGTTGATAACACATAGGATAAGTCAGATAAGAGGAAGAGAGCAATTCTTATTGATAAACTTATAATAGCACATCATTAACCCGAAAAAAACACTGCACTCAAACACACTAGTACTGCACTAAGCCACAATATTTCAATATATCGTAAGATATTATGCATTAAAAAGAGAGAATTATGACTTAGGGATACACCAGGGCAGAAGATTGAGCTCATTTTAGTTCATGAAACAAGGACAAGAGAAGATCAAATATAACATGGGTGCAATGCAATTAGCAAGGAAGGATTGCACAATTACAGATGGACGGACTGACTGTTATGGCTATGAGTAGGCTCAGTGGCAAAGAGAATTCATGTTGAGAACCTAAACAACATGTTAATAGAGGATAATGGCTTAGTTGAGCTCAGCCGAGCAAATATCTCTTCAAGATATACTCAAAACACGTTGATTAAACTCATTTCTGGACTTAAATTTCAACTAAAGGACACATAGCACATCACTTATCCCAGCTTAAACACAAATCATAGCAACATGAATAAATCTTAATTTATTGTAGGCAAAAAGCCCGACTTTAATTACAACTCACAACCTTCATAACATTTTTATAAACGTACATAAAACCCCAAGTTCTATCCTGGTTTACGAAAACAAGATTTCCCAACCAACAAATCTTCATACCAAAAAACACCCATAACCAAGTTCCTCTCCTCAAGAAAACAAAATTAAAATCCAGAAAACAATATTTCTCTAACAAACCCGGCTAAATTGCAAGATGAGAGATCTTTAAAAATACCATAATCCCACATACACTCAGATTGAATTAAGAAAACGTTATGTCATAATTAGAAAGTAATTTTCCCGCTTCTTGAATCAAAACTCTCCGATTCTACCAATAAAAGGCACTTCCATAAAACCAAACTATTCCCAAACGATCAAGCAACAGCAATCAACACACCATCAGAAGCAAACCCAAAGCTAAAAAAGTTGAACAAACAATAAAAGCTCAAAACCCAGTACAAGTTCTTACCAAACAATACCATAAGCACCTCTCCCTACGGGCCTTATGGGAGGGACGTACTTCCTAGAAACCTCAAAGAAGTTACCGTATACATTGTACTGAACATAGCGTCCACCGTGGGCGGGTACCCCTTTGATGTTGTGATCACCTGCTGAAGCAGAGCTGGATTCCATAGTTAACCAGGGATCCGAATCCGAAATGGGTCAAGAAACAGTTAGGATTTCGGGGCTAAAAGGCTAAGACTTGTAGAGAAGGAGCAACAGAGAGAGCTAATGATGGAGGAGAATAGCTACTAATGCAAAATTTGGGGAGGGTGTGTCGGTAGGTGTAAAGGTTATGGCATTTCCTTCTTTCCTATAGGGGTTCTTTTGGAAAATCCAAAGAAATGGGGGTCTGAACGAGACAGAGGGAGAGATCTTTCAAGGAGGCTTTTGAACTGGAAAAGCTTGGGTCACCCGTGAGGAAATGGACTTTTTGGCTCTTCTTTTTGTGAAGATGGGTGTGGTGTCTGTGATTTTGGAAAAAGGAAAAGAAAAAGAAAAATAGAAATAGTGTTGGGTTTGAAAATTATGTTGATAGTCAAATTTTGACCCCAAAAAAAAAATTGTTGATAGTCAAATGCATGGTTCTTGAAGCATCAAAAGTCTACATGTTTTGTTTTAATGAAATTTCTTCCAAATTTTGGTGTTCTTTTCTTTTGACTGTTTTCTTCCCTACCCAAAATTCTCTTGAACCAAAAAGAAAAAAGCCATAATATCTTCTTCTAAAATTTGATTGTCATTCACATAAGCATAAATGATTTACTATTAATCGTTGACTCAAGCATGAAAACGAATATAAATATTTAAACGCATATAAATAATTTTATTAGTATAGATTTCACATTGAATCTCATATTAACTAACAATTTCTAAATGTACGAACGGAGGATCTCATATTAACTAACAATTTCCAAATGCACGAGCGGAGGGAAACGAACAAACGATTGTAGAAAAGTCTAAAGTCAAAGTTTTGAACCATTTACCTTACGTTAAGGGAAGTTTCCTTCTAATATGAAGCCTGAACATGAACACAAATTTCATAGTAATGACTACTAGGCTGCATGATGTCATTGGAAGTGCGAAGTTGTATTGGGGACCATGCCATTTCAATTCTTCAAATAAATAAACTAGGGTCATACCGTTTGAGTCATTTCCATAGTGAGGGATGGATTGGCTACTTGGGTAGCTTTAAGCTTTGGTTTAGCTAAACACATTGAATATGATTCCCTTTGGTAGGTAAAGTATGAACTTTTGACAATGATTGTGCTTTAAGATAATGACATAATTGCCGTATTGGTCTGGTGCACGCATTATGCAAATGGCAGTCTTGCATTTACAAGCCAAGCTGAAGTGGTGGGTCATGTTTAGATACAAGTTGGTTTTGGTAGGTTAAGGCTGGAGACTTTTTTTGACTATATATCCATTTTTCTTTGCGTTGAAGAGATGGAAGGAAAGAAACTAGAAAGCTGACCAGTCTGCGTAAAGAAACGCGAATGGGAAAGCCTTATGTCTTGGGTCTTTTTAGAGTGTTGAGTGTTGAGAGGGGGAAGTAGACCATTTTAATGCTCATGTTGTTTGATGTCTCCATCTTAATTCAAATATTGAACAATCAAGTTGGTGTTGTCTCCTTGCACCAGGAATGAATGATGACTTTCCCGAAGACTAGCTTCTCTTCTAAAATCCCATGTTCATGCCAAAAACCTGCAATTCTCAGTGGAAAAATCTGCAATCTTATCCACGCTAACTGCAGCCCTGCGTTTGGATGGGGAATGTAAGAGTACTGAGGAATTTGAAAACTAAGAATTTAAAATGGCGGGATTTAAAGTTCTAGAAATTGTGAAGTTTCTTGTTTAGCAAATCTAAAATTACACTACAATTTAACGTTTATCTTTATAGAGACATAAATCTATAATAAGCGGTGGGGCAGTTAGTAGTAAGGTGGTAATGGGGTGGGAGGAGAGTGGTGGTGGCCGTGATGGTGGTGGAATTGGCGACGTCAATGGGATTGAGGTGGCAACAACGATGGTTGTGGGGGATGGCAGTGGCAGTGGCAATGACAATAGGGGCGGTCGTGATGGTCATGGAAAATTGGCTGGTGATAGTAGTGATGATCATGGCAAGTTTAAGTTTTTAATCCCTCCGCCCAAACGCAGGGTAGAGGAAGTTCAAGCAGTTTAGAGTACCAGATGATACAGAGTGGGAAATAACCTAAAACTTTCTTGGGGAAACCTGTGAGGTCACTGGAATCAGGTGCAAAGCAGCTTGACATATTACCTACATCTTCAGTTGGCAAGTTAAGGAATAAATGCTCAATGCTCTGCTTGAAACACACGTAGTTTGATTCATTAGCAAAATGCACACCAAAGTCATTATTGTGTATGACAATTTCGACCATCATGCTCTCTTTTTTTGGTCCAACCATTATGCAATGTGATCTTAAAAATACAACCAGAAATTCATGCCTCCATGGGTTTAAAACCCTCATAGAAAAAGAATCTTAATGACATCATAAAGCCTTAGCATTTTATAAAGATACTTCTAAGCATGAGCTCATTCACTAGGTGAGGTTAAATTTACAGATTTTTGCTAGATATCATACAAGACGAGTACACACTGTACTACCATGCTTTGTGCATTTGACCCAGTCGAGGAGAGAAACTTCTTGCTGGAAATCATCCCTGGAACATGCTCGACATCGGAAAATTTATGTAGTTCTTCCATCCAAGTAGGGAACAAATTCTCACGAGTAAACCATTAGTGAAAAAAAAGGAGGTGAACACGCATGCATCTTTAATTTAAAACCAATGGAACAAAATAAAGTGATAGAATAGCTGATTCCCACGGTTTCAAACCAAACCCTTTCATATATCATTAGCAACCCATAGTTCAACATACTTATACAACAAGGCAATACAGTAATACTATAACTACAACTCACAACATACTGATTACAACATACCATACAAGATGGTATACTTACAAAAATCAGAAAACATAAAGCCCCATACCTAAAACCATCTTTATAAATAAGCGAGATTTGCTTGGCTGTGATCATCTCACAACCTGCGCTCCTACATTTCCCGCCAGCATCTGGTCTGAGACCACTCCCCCTGATCTTAGTTTCGAAAGCAAAGCGTCGCGTCCGGTTAAAAGGATTTGGAAAAAGCCATCCACTTCCTTTGTAAGAAGATCAAGTCCCTGAGAAAGTTTCTGTGCCTTACTTTCTAAATCAGAAATAGAACTGTGGAACACTTTCCCTTCAGCAAGGCCCACACCATCTTGGATCTTGGGATACAACTCCTTTACAATACCATCAACTGCTTCCAGCTCTTTAAGTACCATGAATCTTCCGCTAGAAAATATATTTCTAATTTCCCCATTTACATTACCCTGAAAGTCATTAAATGCTTGAGCCCACAAATGTGTCTCAGCAACATTCAAATCTAATAACTTCTTTGCAGAACCAGAAAAGGCTGCAGCAAAGACACTACAAACAGATACTGTCAACACCTTCACTCCATACATAGCACGCATTAGAAGTTTCCCTTTGGCTGAGTTCTTTACCTTTGGCAGATCAAGGGATTCCACAAGCTTGTCTAAAATGGTGCTACAGTTCTCAACTCTGGGGTTCTTTGAACCAATATGGTGCCTCCAGCCATCAAGTGAAGAGCGGGCCCGAATAAATTGGTTAGAAGAGGTTGAATCCAAATTATGCAAGACACACTGAAGAAATAGATGGCCCTGGTTTAAACGTGAGATCTCAGAGCTAAAAGCAATGCATACATCAAGCAACTTTACACTGATGTCCAAGTACACGTCAATCCATTTCTCATCCCAGTCACTCACAGGGAGGTCAATCTCAGATATGAGGGTTTTTATGTCATTGTGAGTTCCACAAAGAGACTCCATCGCCAATTTCATCCATGACAAGCTGAGGACATCATCCTTGTCTTTCGGGTTAAGCTTTATCAGCCTCCCAGCCAATGTCTCCTCAAAAGTGTTTAACAGTGCAACAAGCTTTGGAGACAGATGAGAACCCTTTGGTGAAATCATCCGGAAAGGATTTCCAAAATGGAAGAAAGGTCGGTGTGGTTCCTGTGGACGACTCATTATGGTGAAAACACTGCAAGAAGAAGCGAATTTGATCAGATATCATAATGCAAATCAGCTTTCAAAAGGCATCCAATAGTGAGGAAATCATTAAAATGCCGAGATATCATGTTGGAAATCAGCCTCATAAACTCATCCCACTGAACATGTCAGAATCAAAAGCCACATGGACATCTACCAAACTAGCTCCTTTTGAAATCAGATTGTTGGACAACCTCTATCCACAATGACGCATTTCAAGACAAAAAGCTCATTACCATGTGCTAGCCAGGAGATGACAGCAAAAAATAAAAGAAAATAAAACTCAAGAAAGATCTTTACGCCACCTTCCAGTAATTTTGCAGGCACTAGAATAACGAAATTATATAAACACACAATATGCCAAATTGAGAACAGAATTTTGGACAAATAACCTTCATTTTAACACATTAAGGACTTTTAGCACATTTTCTCAAGATTTAGAACTATAGCCACTCAAGGCTCCTCCAGCAGTGCTCGAGCCCCTACGGGCAACGACGCAGTGCTCGAGATATCATGTTGGAAATCAGCCTCATAAACTCATCCCACTGAACATGTCAGAATCAAAAGCCACATGGACATCTACCAAACTAGCTCCTTTTGAAATCAGATTGTTGGACAACCTCTATCCACAATGACGCATTTCAAGACAAAAAGCTCATTACCATGTGCTAGCCAGGAGATGACAGCAAAAAATAAAAGAAAATAAAACTCAAGAAAGATCTTTACGCCACCTTCCAGTAATTTTGCAGGCACTAGAATAACGAAATTATATAAACACACAATATGCCAAATTGAGAACAGAATTTTGGACAAATAACCTTCATTTTAACACATTAAGGACTTTTAGCACATTTTCTCAAGATTTAGAACTATAGCCACTCAAGGCTCCTCCAGCAGTGCTCGAGCCCCTACGGGCAACGACGCTGGGCCCTCTTCGGAACCCCCACCCCCCCCCCCCAACCAGCGCTCGAACCCCCATCAAGTGGCTAAAATTAATGAAAAATTGGGCTAAAAGTCTTCAACATGTCCAAAACTTAGTTGGCTTTCTGAAGTGAGTAAATCACCCAAAGAATAAGCCAATTTGAGTTGACAATATCAGCTCCAGATAGATAAAACAGAAAATACATGCATTTTCTATTTGTTTCTTCCACTTCAATAGCATGCCAATGCAAAACTTCAAACGATTTCTTGCATGTCAGATGAGTTATTTAAACTTTCCCAGTAACATTCATAAGAATAAAAAATAAAAGATTAACCAAGTTACATCTTGTACACGATGAATTACTATGCCATAACCCCCCAAAACAGAACAAACAACCCTCTTAATTCTATATTTCTCTTCAGGAAAATAAAAATAGATAAGCTGAGACTTGGCTGAAATTCTGTTTTCCACCTAACGGAATCAAAATAAGACCAGGCAAAGCAAAACTTTCAAGGACAAAATAAATCCTTTAACTGTCATCCTATTTTCTGCCAATTTCTAAGGTACCAAGGGACGGTCAACAAATAACAAGACTGGAATTCCAATCCATATGTCCTTAATAAAGAAAACCTCAAATTTCAACCCAAATTTTCAAGCCGCAAACTTTAGCCTCATAGATATAAGCATAACATCACAAAGTATTAGGATCTACAACAAAATTAAACAAAAAGAACTAAAGCTTTACCCAATCAAATCATATAAGCGCAGCAGAAATGAAAACATAAGCAAACAACATATACATACACAAAATTAAACATTTCTGTGCACCGAGCCACTTACCTAACCGTAGATATCTAGAAATCTGAACGGATTGTTGAGAAATTGAAAGCTGAAACCCTAACCCTAAGGTCAATCTAAAGGAACCAAAACTTCAAAAAAATGAAAAAAAGAATAGCTGAAAACTTTCCCTCTGATTATATTGGAAACAGATAGCAGATCTAAGAAAGAGAGCTACATAGAGAGAGAAAGAGAGGTCCGTACCTGATTCAGAAGATAGATCGAGAAATTTCGATGAAAGTTTCAGCCTTGGCGACTCGGCTTTTGGGTGTCGTTGAAAATGTGAGGCTGCTGAGAAGCTGCTGTTTCCAAGTAGGTGAGGGATAGTGATAGGTTCACCCATGGATTTACGGGATAGCGGGACACGTGGGTCAATATAAATTGGGATGTACGGCTAGACCATTGATATTTCCGTTGGGTTTCGAGGACCTTCGATTGTTATGCTGGGGCTGCACTCAGGGTACTGTTGTCTCCCTGCTAGTGGACGGTTTTGATTATGCTTTTGCAAGAAACGTGGCGGGTTTTCGTACCTGTGATCTGAAATCAGCGTCAATTCTATGCATGTAGATCAAACAGATCCACGGTGTTGATTGGTAGTTGGTTGAGAATGTTTTGATTTTGTTCTGGGCCTTTGGGCTTCGGCCCGCCAGATAACTCATAATTCTTTCCTTTTTTTTTTCAAAAGAACTTCGCTAATGTTAGTTCAAGTCTGCTAGGCTAGTTGGTGAGGACACCCAACGTATCCCAGTTTTAAAGTTTATTTTTATAAATTAGACTATCGCTTATATTAAAAAAAAATTATTATATTAAATTAGACCATCGATCTCACCCTCGTGTTGTGACTCGTGAGTGTGATGTTGCATAGGGCAGTCCTACCCAAAATTTAAACTTGAGGATAGCAATAATGGTAGGGAAATCACAGTGGTGGTGACTGACTATTGATTCATTATCATGTAACATAGTTGAGAAAAATGTAACCTAGGGACCTAGGGCAGTCCTATCTAGATATTTATCTAGAAATGTAAGCATAAAGAATTAGTTTTGTGTACTTAGGACACACCAAAAACAAACAATAAGTGGATTAAAAGATAAGTAGCAAACTAATCAGTCGGCAATGCCTGCCAAGTAAAACATAATTGCAAGATTCCCCCTTAAGTCACCCTAGATTTATCAAAAGGAAAACAAAGTCCAAATAGTCCGCTAGGTGCAAAAACAAATAATAATGAACCGTTAATTAGTGTGAATCTGACGAAAGAATCTTATTATAAGTGGACAATAGATATCGAGAAAACAGCCAAGCCTGTGAGAAGGGTAGGGATAAGCTTGGCCCCTTTGCACATGGCTTTTTTGACAAAATTTTCTTGCCAAAGTCAAACATTTGAACTTTTACGCAACGCAAAGAAATGCATTGGGAAAAGTCTCAGATGCCACAATTAGGAGGACAAGCATCGGGTCCCTAAAACAGTAAACAAAGAAAAATTCACTAGAAGATGACCCATTCACCTAATAAACCAAGCCTAAAATTGCATGCTGCAGACAAAAAGGACAAAAGGGTTCTCCCCAAAACATTATCCATGGCCAGCTTAAGTTTATCATTTATCTTTGCAAGGGCAAAGGCATGTTCTGGCATTGATGGTGAAGCCAAAAACCATGACCCCAGTTCCAGCGCAGATCCCAGTTGCCCTGCTTGCTGGTCCAACAAGGACAAGAAAAACCACATGAAGAAGAAAGTTGCAGGCTTCCAGCAGCAGCAGCAGCAGCTGTTTCAACTGAATTAGCTGGTTTCTGGGTCATTTCTCAGAAACCATCCAAGGCATTGATGTTGATGTACTCTAAGTGCTTCTATCAGAGTAAATGGTTAAAGGGCCCCACCTGCTGATCACCATCTAACTTTGAGGGTGGCATTGATGGTGACAAGGTTGTTAGCCAACATGACATGATAAAGTTGGACAATCAAATTAAAATGGAATAAACATAAGTAAACTGAGAAAGAATATATATATATATATATATATATATATATATTTTTTGGTGCAACTCTAATGATATCTTGTTTGTATCTTGTTTTACAAACAAAACAATATTGATGAATTATGTTTCCTATACGAATGAAGAACAAATTGTTTGAATTGTACAAATGCATCCGAATACGATGCCCATCCTAAAAAAAATATGTAACTAGGCACGAAACAAATGTAAATTATTGAAGATACAGCCAAAATCAGGGTGGAAGAAAAATGAGCTTCAGAAACTTGGACTTAAAGCTGTTAGTCACCTAATCTTCCAAGGGCATTATCTCCACCTTGTAGGTTGATGATGGTTCCTACCAGTATCACCTTCACTAGTATCAGAAGTCCCTTCATTCAAGTGTTTATCTGCTATCTTCACAACAACATGATCGTCCTGTTGATAGTCAGGATCTGATCGGGACGTATCTCTACCAGTTTGGCGTTCCTGCATGTAATGAAAAAAAACTGGATAAGGAATTCCATATCAAGAACAAAAGGTCATAAAAAATTGTTATATTAGTTCTTCATGATGCATACATCACGAACAAGCAAGTCATCAGCCTCAAGCATGTGGATCACATGTCCCATTTTTGGCCTTTTTGTGGCATCAGGATCAACACATCGAAGAGCAACCAGCAGAGCACGCTTAAGGGCTTTTGAAGCAGGCATCTCAGGCAGCTTGGGATCAACTATTTCCTCAGCTTTTCGTTTTCCAACCATGGTTTTCAACCATTCAACTAGATTAACCTGAAAAGATTTATTACATTTCAGCGTACAGTTAGCAGGAGCAAAAGAAAACTCGATACATGAAGAGGGGGGAAAGGTTTCAAGCTTAACCTCTCCTTGTTGTCGACTATAATCAACAGGGCTTCTCCCGGATATAATCTCCATAATAAGTATTCCAAAGCTATAAACATCACTCTTTTCGTTCAGCATTCCCGTGCAAGCGTATTCTGGTGCAACATAACTAAAAAACCCACCAAATATAAGATTTATTTTCAAACTTTAAGAACATAACTACATGAGCCTTGATGCATATGTTTAGGTTAATCAACATATAATTTTAAAATAAAAAAATAAAAAACTAACCCAAATGTTCCCATCACTCGAGTTGTCACATAACTGTTCTCCAAGCACAGGAGCTTAGCAAGCCCGAAATCAGATACTTTGGGGTTCCACTGGCGATCAACTAGTATGTTGCTAGATTTCACGTCACGATGAACAACCTTTGGTTCAAGACCCTCATGAAGATAGGCCAACCTGCACAATGAGGAAACACAAAAGGGCATGAATAAGTACTTTCTTTTTCTTTTCTTTTTTAATTAACAAAGAAAAAGAAGAAACATGTGAAACTAATATGATCTTAGTACCCTTTCGCTGTTCCCAGTATAACATTCATACGGATATCCCATGTTAGTGGACTGACTTCACCAACATCCCCATGAAGCCATTGATCCAGATTGCCATTGTCAACGTACTCATACACAAGCATCCTGAAACAAACAAAAAAACAGAAGTTTTATGAAATCTCTAAGACACTCCACAAGAAACACAAACTCAAAACTCAAATTGTAGGATGAATTATTAGTACCTGTATGCACCCTCAACACAGTATCCCAGCAACCTTACAAGATTTTTGTGTCTCACACGTCCAATTGCTTCCACCTCCACTTTAAACTCCTTCTCAGCTTGACCCCTGATAATCAATCAGTGTCATAAGCAAATGCATTACTCACGCTTATAAAAGATAATAAGATACCCAAAATCCAAGGCACAAAGTACCATCCGTTAATTGCTGGCTATAGCAGCCATACACTAAACAGTACGAACAGAGGCAAAAGGACAACAAAAAGAAATTTGGGATAAGTGAATTAGTCAATGCGTGACGACGAGAGAGTAGAGAGAGAAACTTATTCTGATGCCTACTACATCATGAATTCAAGCTTGACTATAAGCACAAGGAACTTGAAAAGAAGATGGGTTCCTCTTTTTCAGAAAGCATGTGACTTTACAGCACCAATTCTAACAGACGCAAGACAAGAATAACAAGCAGAAAGGGAATCAAACCAAAAAAAAGAGGTAAACAGTGAACCACCCATAAAATTAACCAACAGAGAGGTACTCTGTTTGGTTGCCAAGAAAATGTAAGAACATAAAATTTTTTGAAATTGAAAATAGAAAAAAACTTGATACTCTCAGAATTACAGGAAAAAATTTCGCTCCGCAAACATGAAGTCAACTTCATACGGTTATCTTATAACTAACGCATCTTTCTATCACTATAACTAGAAATGATACAATGAATATCAGACATATCCAAACGCCAATTAGGAATTATTAAGAAATTTTTAAAAGAAAACGAGTAGAAAAACCTTCTATTTTTAGTGTTGAGCTTTCCTGTTTTAGTAAGGTTCTGCAATTTGAACACCCAAAAATGAAAAAGCCAAAAACTCTCAAAATTTTCATTTTTGCTTATTCAGCAACCGAAACAGAGATTACAAACTAGGAATTCCAATCCATGGCCAATTAAAAAACCAAAATTTCTCATCAAATCTTGGCTAATCAGAAAACCACCAGAGACCACAAAGGACACATAAAATTTTCATCTTTTATAAACAAAAAACAGAGTTTTTTTCGAGTACCTGTTATTCAACAAGTTCTTAACAGCGACTTTAGTCCCATCACTGAGAATCCCACTGTAAACAATCCCATACCCACCTTCCCCAATCACATTCTCTTCACAGAGCCCATTGGTGGCCGCCTCAAGCTCTCTCAGAGTGTACCATCTCCCCCACCCCAGATGCGACACCTCGGGCCCCACCACGTTCCCACTCCCATACGACGCCGTCTCACACCCACTATTCAAAGTCCCCTTACTCTCCCCACTCGACGCCCGGTCCGAATACACCACGATCCGGTGGTCTGGCTTCCCGATCTCGACATGGAGGTCGTGAACAATTTCCTGGATTTCTTTCGATGTCACTGGAGTGAGCGAGTCGGTGGTGGGCTTGGGCTGGGCCTTGTGGGCCTTGGAGCGGTGGCGCGAGGTGAGGCAGAGCGAGAGGAGGAAGAGGGTCAGGACTATCAGAGACCCGACTAGGATTCCGATGACGACCCAGAGCCGGAGCCCGAAGATTGACGTCGGTTTCGAGAGCTCCGTGTTCACAAACGCAGCATCGTACACTGACATTGTGGGTATTGAGAAGAAAGCTCAGAAAGATAGATGCTTGGGTTGTGGGTTTGGTCGCATTGGGTGGCCGGAGTTTTATTTTCCGGCGATCGGAGAATCATACAAGTTTTTCAGAGAGAGAGAGAGAGTGTTTTGGAAGCTCGATATTTAGTGGAAGGTGTATAAATGTAAGAAATGATCTGTCAATCTGTGTGTTATTTTTTAATTTAATTTTTTTAGGTTGGTCTTTTTAAGTCCTTGAGATTTTATGTAATGACGTGTGTATCCCTTGTCCGAGACTCAGACAGGTGACAGAGCGCGCCTCACTGGCGCTTTTTTTTTTTTTTTCTTTTTTCTTTTTTTTGGTCGTTGCTGGCTTTGCTTCCAAATGGTGGTTGTAGAGTGAAGTTTTAGCTTGAGCTATCAAGCAAAGCATTTACTAACATTAATTGTATTTGAAGGGATTTTTTGAAATAGATGGATTTTGTTTTGTATTAGTCTTCTTGATGGATGGATTATATGATTTGGAAAAAAAACTCTTTTGAATTTTTCAAAACGCATTAAAGTTAGGTGCTAAAAGTTATATTTGAAAGGGATGTGATATTAATGAAAATATATCATATGTGGATGACCAATTATGCTTGTTTAATTGAAAGGTAAACCGGCTTGTGTGTAGTCAAATATCGATTCGTAACCAATTATATTTGTTAATTGAAAGGTAAACCGGCTTGTGTGTATTCATATATCGATTCGTGACCCATTATGCTTGTTAATTGAAAAGTAAACTGAGTTGCGTGTATTCAAATATAAATCAGGCAAATTGAAATGTATACCAACTTTCAATTTGAGTTAAAATTGTGTTTATCTTTTTAATTTGTTAATTAGGAATGAAGGTTCAAAATGTGAATATCTTTTAACATTAGGAACGAAAAGTACCGCTCAACCCGAGTATGTTTAAGTCAATATCTTCTTGATTCATTTTCATGCTCCATTGAACCATTCATTTGAGTTCAGGACTAGGTTCAAACTTTGGACAAAATTGGGACAACCCAAATGCATTCTTTTCGGAAATTGAGTCTACCGAAATTGCACTCCTAATGTTTCCTTATTAAGGAAGTGTAATTGTTAGAAAAACTGTTAATTATTAGGTATGATTTCAGCCTCAAATCAGAGGGAGAGTTTGCAACAAAGTCAATGAATGCACTCTCACCTTCTTATAGTTTTCAGTAGGGAAAAAGGACAAGGTAATCCAGGGCCAAAAAGTGACCGTTATATTATACGCGTGCATATTAGGTTGGGCTAGCAAAGGATTTGTTTTTTCGTCTTTTCATGGAACTGTTTAGTATTCTTGTGTTGGAAGTTTCAGACAGAGAATCTATCATCATGTAGCTTTGACAAATTAAAAAAAATTAAAAATTTTGGTTTTTAAATTAGTTCTTGGAAATTTTTTTAGGTAGCAATAAAAACTCTCAAGACTTGTTAACTTCACTTATAAGGCATTAGGATATGTTGTGCACACATGCAATTACCTTTAATTTTTGGTGCTTTGTATTGGTAAGGTTTGACCATAGTAAGTTGTAAGTTTACCATTAATCCAATATTCATTTTTTTTAATCGCTAGGTTATATTCTTCAAGTAAATTACTATTTAACATATATATAAAAATAATTCATTAAATTGTGATTTGCGTGAAAGTATAACATAAGTATTTTTCTTTCATAAACTATGATGTATTGAGTAATGTTTTCTTCTTGAAATCTTTTACAGATTGTCAGCTTAATTAAATTGGTTGATTAATCACTAGAAATCATGTGCGAAAATTTGGCATTTTTTCAGTCTCCATATTATTTGACCCAAAAAAAAGTTTATTCCATATTTATCAGAATCAATCATTATAAAATAAATTAATACAAAAGTACCACAAAGGAGTCCCACACATGACTTTTATCACCACAGACAGAGTTACTCATGGATTGAGAAAGTGCTTGATGGCTATTCTGTCACTGCAACAAGACTGCAAGGGCATGTTGCAAATTGCAAGTGGTGTAATGAGAATCTTATATTTATATTCTAATTTATTTGAGTTGAGACAAGGTAACAAAAAAGTTGTGAAACAAAAGCTAATACGCACCACTAAATAGTGGAAATCCCTATTGGAATTGCGTGGACAGCAGCATAATGGCCCATCATGGAATTTGAAAATTGGTTTTTTTCTGTGTTATTTTTGTGTCTTGTTGTGACAGTTGGGTTTCCTTCATGTTTTGGCTTAATGAATGAAGATGGATTATTGGACATGACTAATGATTGCCCCAAAGTGTCCTCTTTCTTTATTGTTAATTTTAGTGATGATCATCTCCTTTATGATTATTAATCAGTCAGGAGCATGATTTGGGATTTGACATTTGGAATTTCATCCTTGGATATCAAGACTGCTTGGTGGCCGAAAAATTCACACACTGTATCGACATGAATAGCAAATAGAGTTGTTATTAGCAACTCAAAATAATCACCATGCAAATAGAGCTGTTATGTGCTTCAATCTTCAAAGTTTAAGTGTTTCTTAGAGCCGGCCCGTTTCGGAATACTTATGCGCTCATAAGTACTTCTGTTGGAAGCACAACAAAAAATTCTTTAAAAATTCAAAAAGCACTAATCTAGAAACACTTAAGGTCACAGCTAATTTACTGTTGATGCACGAAAGAGACAAGAACATCAATTTGCAGTTTTCATATGTTTGCTGTCTCTGTCTCGTGTTATCTATGAACCTCAAAAGAAAATCTATTCTTCAATTGACTTCAGCATTTTAAGCACAAGTTAGACAGAAAATACAAAGCACCCGTGAAAGGAGGAGTTCAACAATGCCGGCGGAAAACTTTAGAATTCCAATCTAACACATGCTTAACAAATACTATCGTGCAATTTCTAGGAAAATAGAATATCAAGATACAACAGGGCAGAAAGCAACTGCTATAAGAGCTGTTCTAACTGTTAGGTCATGCGAACATTATACACATAACGAGATTCGATTGTTTCTGGTTTACTTCTATATTCGTTCATTCTTCTCCCCCATCACTGATTCACTGTAAACCCCATCCTGTTCTAGTAAGTAAAAACGGTAGAGTACTTGAGCTACGGATATGTGGATACACAATGAGTTTAAACGAATAAAGTAAACAAAACAGCCGTCGACAATCATGAGGACAGTGCTCTTTGTCAACTGAGATTGATAAATTGGATCAGTGTTCATCATCCATAAGGTTTCCCGCATCAGTCTGCTTTCTTGTCCGGTTTATCGATTGCATCCAACCTTTCAACAAGTGGGGGATGAGAATAGTGATATGCCGAGTACCAAGGATCAGTGTTCATGGCTGACAAATTCTCTTCCTGCAAAACCATTAAACCCCACTTAGTAATGCAAACTGTTTTAGCAACAACGTAAAAGTACAAACGCAGTCACCTAAATCAACTAATTTAGAAACACTGTAGATGACAGAGAAATATATTAATAACTCGATCATAAATGAATCCAGGCAGCCAAATTTATTTGTGGCACATTCATCTATCAATGATAAAATATAATTCAATCATAAATAAATCCTGGCAGCCATATTTATTTGGGGCACATTCATCTGTCTGTACTATTTGGCCAACGCATCACCATAAGTCAGAACTTAATCATGGAAGATAAAATGGCTCAGAAAATCAACAATGTGAAAAGGGATCACAATAAGTTTTAGTTACAGGATAACTTTGAAATGCCGTTCATGATTTTGAGTTCACAGCCTTCTAAGTGCAGAGCTATCCAATAAATGGAGCAGATCAATTAATGTCTAAATGAGAGGGGAAAATTAGATATATTACCTGAAGTTTAACAAGACCAGCTCGCAGTGCAGAGGCATAACCAAGCTTCTTAGCAAAAGCATCAGCCTACAGAGAAATAAATATGATAAATAAAAGATCCAGCGATGCAAGGAGAAAAATAAAACAAATGAAAGCGGTAATTGATGAAGTATAAATTTACCTGAAATTCAAATGATCGGCTCACAAGGTTAAGAGCAAAGCTTACTAGGTGCTGGAGAGGTATTATGGTGTGCTGCAAACAACAACGTGGGGTCAAAATATATTATGCAGATGTTGGGATAAAACATTATCTTCCCTAATATATAAATCTTGTAACTGTCATTTCAACAGAGAAATAATACTTTATAATAATAAAAAAAGAAAGTATATTTATTAATATATCAGAGAAATAAGTGACTACTTCAAGAGTAGCCAAATTATAGGAGTTTCTCATGAGTCAAGAACTCCATAAGGATGATGTACTGTTGTACATGTTCGCAAAAAGAGTAAAAACTGGACTATATGCACACATGCAGTCTATAGTACTCAATTTCTATAATATTAAGTATTCAGAAACCAAAAGATCATGATGATAGAAGAATACAAGGAAATTGGCATACCTGAAATATGATAAGTCCAATGATTACTGGCTGGGTATCAAACCCAAAACTTTGAAACAGACTACTTGAGTTTCTCACAAGAGTATATCCCCCAAACTGTAAAAATGTAAGGATCTGCACCAAAAGAGAAAAATCATAAAGCAACCCGACAACATCATTTAAAGAACTTACTACTCAGATTCAACCTGAAACGTCATTAGTTTCTAAACTAAGCATTCAAATGCTGCACATGGCACAACTAGAGAAAAAAATTAAGGTCAAATTATAAATAAATAAGAAATATTTTAAGGACACATGCCCCTCGTCCTTCTCTAGACAATACATGTTTGATCATCACTGCAATACCCTATGTAAGGGTTGTGCTAGTAAGCCAGGGTTATTAGGTCACAATCTTAGCCGCTTGCCTTATGTGGCCTAGGTGAGTAGCTATTCACATAAGGACAGGCCATCACACCCAACTCAATATCACCAAAAAATAAGGTTATTGGAGTTGAGCATTCCAAATTATCAATAAAATTGATCAAACAGTGATCCAATTTGCACAAAAATTTACAGCATACCTGCACAGCAATAAATGAATACATTGTGTGATTAAGCTTCCAATGGCCTAGCTCATGAGCTATAACAGCTACAATTTCCTCATCATCTTTGCACTGCAAGCCATCAAATATTCTCATCAATACCTTTTTGCATTCAAAGGGACTATACAGCCACAGTAACCAAATAATAAATTAGACAATTGAAGATAAGAGATTGGGGAGAAGGCATTCAAGATGATTTTTGACTGATATTTATACGTCCCATTAGCAACAACCTTAAAAATAATTATCCTTTGTCGTTCCATAAAATGTTCAAGAAACTGAAAGATAAAGGGATAAAATACTTATTGGAAAACAAAGAAAAAATATTTCGAAAAGTAATGCCTCCTCACCTGTTGAATTAATGTGTCGTAGAGGACGATTCTCTTGTTCTTAAAAAATCCATACATGTAGGCCTGAATCATGATTGGTAAAGATGAGTAAGTCCACAGTATTAACACAGTTCAGAACAAAGTAAATATAACAAACATGAATGAAGGCAACGAAATAAGGTGCATCATTAAAGCTTTTATTTTTAATACCCAGATATCCACCCATCCGCAAAGCAGACACAGCTTTGAAACTGGGGCCCCCTGCCAAACCCTACAATGTATGGGAGGCAGGAAACAGTAGCAAATAGATGGGTAGGTACCTTTGGAGGTTTCGAACCTCAGACCACATGGGAGTAAACCATGCGCCTGATCATTCCAACTAAGCCCTCGGTGCATTATTAAAGCATATGAATGGACCCACTGAAACAATTTGCGCAATAAGATTATCATCTAGCTTACTAAGGCTCCCCAATTGCAGTTTCTTTATTCCTAATTCTTAATGCAAAGAAGATTAACAATGGTAATTACTAGGAGTACGCCTTGCCTTACTACTACTAGTTAACAAAAAAGCTAAGAAGCATGTAGAAAACAACACACAGTTTTACACTTTTGACTAGAAGTCCAACGATACATCTTTCTTCTTAGAAAGGCCCATTAAATGTACAAGATTTGAATCCTCACATTGCTGTGACTTGACCTTGTAGATCCATCAACGACAAACAACTTCTTCAATGGAAACTTCAGAGAAGAAGCAAGTTTCTCAATTTTCTGCCTGAGCTCACCCTCTGGAAGCTATTTTCGCACATAGAGAGAACAAGATGATGAAACCAAACATAAAATCAGGAGAAATGACTTTCATAATGACAAATATTTTGAACACTCACAGGTGTGAACTTGTTAAAGAGTGGAGCTATTAGAACAGGGTAGAGCGTCATCATCACAAGAGAGAGAACAAACATGAATGCCCAAAGATAGATGGCCAGGTAAGCACCTCCTTTCTGCAACCACACAATTGAACATGAAATAACACCAATCAGTGGAGATTGTTTGCACTGTGTCATACTAGAGTGCACATAACTTAAAGTTGAAGTATTTAAAAGACAAAGCAGAACCAACCCACCTCTCCTTTCCCACAACCCCAAAATAAAAGGGTAGAACAATAACTCTAACAAAAAATATCTCAGGATTCCAGACACAATGATCAATTTAAATCAATGCACATCAACCAAGCACTGCAAATAAAAAGGTGCTCACAAAAATGCTAAGATATGGCTTTACCTGTACAATTCCAATGATTGCAGACACAATAGGTGGGCCAAGAATAACAGCAAGGCAGATTCCTTTAACCATGTCTCTGAAGAATAACCATATCGTTTGCTGAAAAACAAACAGATAACAATACAAAAAGCAACAAGATATGAGAAAAGAAATGGACGAAGAACCTAAGAAATAATAATATAATAGTGGTAGTGGTAGTGGTAGTAGTAAAACTGATAGTAGTAGTGGTAGTACAGCAGTAGTAAGATTAATACTATCCAATAAGAGAGCATGAGTAACCAGAAACTTATTGGAGATGCAACATGATAAGGAAGTCTGATTACACATACAAACCTTATTAAAACCATGACGAGCCTCAACCACAAATGTGGAGTACAGAGAGAATGGCAAATCAGTGATCTGCAGAAGAAACAAACTATTGATTGTAACCCAATAAAGTAATAGATCTTCAAAATCATGGCAATGCAAACACTAACGGAGGCTCCTCCCCCCCCCCCCCCCCCCCCAAAAAAACAACAACATATATATAGTCTATGAGAGCACTAGATTTATTTACCAATGCACTTGGTACAGGTACACATTTCACAACATCTAAAGATGGGATTAGCACACTTAAAAATTCCAGCATCCACAATGAAGCTAAAAAAATTATCTTACATACTGAGAGAAGAAAATCATGTGCGCACCTGTGACCAAATCATAACACCACCTAAGAAAGCAAGTGTATGCAGTATCTCATTTTCAGCACTAAGGCCAACCAAAGTCACAAAGTCTCCTGATCTCTGTGATTATTGAAAATCAAAAACAAATATAATTAAGCAATGAAAGTACAGCAGAAAGGGAGGGTTGCACTAACAACATTACCAATTACTAACCTTCCAAAACCAAGGCAACACCCGAAAGAACAAAATTGCCGAGTCCATCAGTATTGTCACAAACTCATGAATAAAATGGAAGTGGCTGAAAGTGAAGAAAGAGACATTAGGGAAGCACAACTGTGCATGTTTACATCTATTAATATTATAAATGAGAATGGCAAGGAAGATATACCTTTTATCAAGACTGTAGGCTCGTGATTTCTCAAATTTTTCTTGGCTGATTACTCCTTCCAAAGTTTTAGGAAGGGTTGGAAGTTTGAGAGCAGTATGTTGGCGCAAATCCAAATAAGTTTCAAAGATGTACATTAATATCATAAAACCTGTAATAAAAATTAGAAAGTAAAAGCAGTTATAAGCAATGAAACAGGATGGGGAGAGGAAAAAGAGAAAACAAAGATGAAGAAGCTCCGAAAATGCCGGGAGTCATTTCAAAAGAAAGTGAAATAAGAAACAATCAAATCACAAGTTGAAAGGAAACTGAAAAACTACCAAATCACAGCATAGACGAGAAAATTAACAGAAAGAATGACCACAATGGAGAGAGAAAAGGGACAAAAGAAAAAGAAATAGAAAAAGAGGGGGGAGGGGAGCTGGGGAGTAGTTGACAAGTCTTCCCATTTCTTAATGAGTGGTTTGATTACTCTGTTAGCTATTGAGATGACCACTATTTTTCTAACCGTCTTTAGATACCAATCAAAGCTGAGTATATAAGGCAGAAACTATATCTTAAGCCCAAGTGTTCATACTTCATGGGAAAGAAAGCGGTAAAGGTAAACCATTTTAGGTTGTCAAGCCACATTTTGATAAAACCCAACCGTTCAAATTTCCAAACTGAACAAAGTATCCACATTTTCCTAGAAACCAAACATAAATTCTTCTATCTGAAAACATGAAAACCAATCCAAACACCCACAAAGAAACCCCGCACCAAGCTCATAACAACAATCGCAGTTAGACAATAAAGATAAAAACTTCAACTTGAAAAGCCCTAGGATTTCATTAAAACCAAAATTTGGATACAAATATTTCTTTAAAAAAAAAAAAAAACTTAAACACAATCCACAAAATGAACCAAATGAGTTCTCAGTCCAAAAAGAAACAAAAAGCAAATGAGTACTCACGAAACGAAATTTTGATGCAACACACTTATCTGAATAATAGGCAACAAGACGAAGAAGAAGATGACTCTCAATTAAAAGCAAGCAGTTCAGAAACTTAATTAAAAAAATCAAAGAAGACAAAGAAAATGCAAATATTGATAATAAATGGAAGGAGATATTGAAATGGATAAGTACCGATAACAGCTTCCAAAAACGGGAACGCCATGGCTGAGTAAGACGGTGCAGAGAGAGAGGTTTTGACGAGATGAAGTCGTGTTTTGTACGAATAAATAGAAGCAAACGAACCGGATCTTCTTCTACCCGACTCGATTTTTTTTGACCCGAATGCTTATAAATCTTAAGCAAACCCTATTAATCAATTTTCTTATCTTTCGGAAGCATTTATAATAAAAAGTAAAAAAAATTCACTACCCCCAACAAACAATCTAATATGCTAGTCTCTCTGCACGAGCTTACACACGTTGAGAGAAGCTTTTTAAAAAAATTAAATTAAATTTATTTTAGAAATAAAAATAATAATGGGTAGTTATATTCCATAAAAATATAATCAATTAGCTAATTTTTCTTTTAATTTTAATTTTTTTTAAATATGAAACAATGTGAATTTATCATATTATCCTCATTTAATTAATAATTTCAATTCTTAATATTTGTATTAACAAATGGTATTTTCTAGTATTTTGAATATTTTACCATTTTTTGCATTTTGCTATATATATAGATAGAGCAGTCCCGTTCTCCTGACCCCTGTAGTCCAAGGAGTTTGTGGTCACTCAACCTTGGATCTAATCTAAGGGTGTAGAAAAACTGATTTAAAAATTCATATAAATATTTATATTATTTTTAACTTACCCAAAATATGTTTTCTGAAAAAAGAAAAGAAGAACACCCAAAATCATGAAAATCTATGATTGTTCACAGCCTCCTCCATCCAAAAGTGTGACCAACCCCTCATTAAAGATCCATGATTGCTCAGAACTAGAGCCCGAATTGACGACACTTTCGCAGTCGAAGATCAACAAAAATTTTGTGTAATTGAATGACGCGTTGGTCACACTTTTTGGAATCAGCGACGCTAGGTTGTGTAATTGAAGCCGCACCTCCCTCCACTGCTGCGATGGCAAAATCTGAGGAGGAGGCAACGGACAGAACAAAAATGCAAGTGTTTTCTTTTTTACTTTTAAGAAAACGTATTTTGGGTAAGTTAAAATAATATAAATATTTATGTGGTTTTTTTAATTTTTTCTACAACTTCAGATTATATCTAAGGGTGAGTGACCAGTCACTACAGGGGTACAAACTCTTTAGGAGATAGATAGAGTATGTTCTAATATTATGAATTTAAAGAATATGATTTAATCAAGAGTTCATATTGTTTAGTGAAGAGATTGCACACATGGTACTCAAGATTTTATGTTCGAATCTCCTCCCCAAGAATAAAAAAAAATGTTCGTATTATTTATGAAACCTTTTCGGCAAAGCCCAAAACTAAACTAAACAAAAACAAATATATCCCTCGAGAAGCCATTCAATAAATTATTCATTTATGCATGACCTATTCATTGTCTGATTTTTTTTCCTTGGTCAGATTCATTGTCTGATCTTATGATTCTTTTTGTGGTTTTTAATAAAGCATTTTTTTTCCAACGAAAAAAAACTTTTTCCTCCGCAAAGAAAAACAGAACATAATTATGTTCACACACTTCTTTTTGTAAAGTTGCTGCATTGTATTTTATTTAGCATGCATGCACCGATGGGGTGGTAGTTATTTCCGAGAAGGTATACACCGATGGGCATTGATGTGAAAGCTTGTACACTTGTTGGCATTTAAAAGGTTTTAAAAATTATGAATTTTAAATGCTGTTTTATTTTATGGATTGTGGGTTTATAAGATTTTGATTTTCAGTCTTTATTTTTATATTTAATAACTTAAATTTCAATGTATATGGATGTTACAAGTATTGGATGCCTATAAAAAGTCATTCCTCTTCACATTTGATATATACAACCACAACATGATTCTCTCTTCTCCTACTTTCATTCTTTCTTTCTCTACTTTCGATTATTATTTTTGGGCAATGGTTATGTGACTTGAAGACATATATCTAACTGTGAATGTGATCATAGCGGACCTTAAACTTGTATATTAAGGGTCGTATATTAGAGTCTTGCAGACTGTCATGACATGCATGTTGTGAGGCTACACAATAACCAGTATATTAGAGTCTTGCAGACTGTCATGACATGTGAGGCTACACAATAACCAATAATGCCTAATTAATGACAACCACCACATCCTTCACTAAATACAACTTGTTTTCCACATAAACCATCAAACTGCTGATCATATAACTTTGGGGAAAATTAGGCATAACTTGCCAGTCATGACCTCCCTTTCCATGTTTGGAGTCTGATTCAATTCAACCTACTTTTCCAACAGTATGTCTCTGAAACCAACAATTAGCTAATATTATTCACCAGGAAATTCTTCATCCACCTGTTTTCTTAAGCCAAAACCCTCTGCTTGGCTTTAGAATTTGCTTCAGTAAAACCATTTTGGGAACATTCCAATGCTCTACATGCCTGAAAATTTCCATAAAGAGCCAGTTAAGTGACAAGGTTGGAAACTAGGAAAGATAAGAAACAGTTGCCTCATTGTAACAAAGTTACCTGCAAACCTTCCCAGAGAGTTCATCAAAATAATACTCTGTGTATCCACTTGCTGCAACATTTGGTTCAGAATTCAGATTAGAACAAGCACTTTTTTTCTTGGTTTGTTAGCTCGCTACAGGATAAAGCTAAAAGCATACCAGATAGAATGGGCTTCCAAGGGAATGACAAGATGCAACTAAATCTCCAGTGACCAATTCCTTTATCCTGCAACCAAAAGTTTGATGAAAACTTTATAAATATCTGTACATATGTATATATGTGTATGTATATTATATACATATATAATGAGGAACATGTGGAATTTTTAAAGGGTGATGTTACCTCAAAATCTTCCCACTTCATGAGCTTCATATTGGACTTCATTAAAAGGGACCCAAAATTTGTGCAGTTCCTTTTGAAACGCTGAAGCCCTTTGAATGAACTTGCTGGATCAGCAAATTCACAATCCTCTTCATATGCATCAAGGGTAAGGTTCCCTAGTAATTAAAGGATGAAGATTGCCCACTAGTTAGCATAAACAAAAACAAACACTCATTTAAAAAGCACAAGAGAAAGAAGAGAGCAACAAAATTCAATTGGGTTCTCAGAAACCTGTGACAAAGTATGATCTTTCAAAGTCTTGTTTGATGGATTTTACTACCATGGCTCGATCAACTGCTCCTGACCCATCTCTTGCAAGCTCAAGAGCTGCAGTTTCAGGAGCTTCGGCTTTCGATGGTGGCCGGAAAAATGACGTGGCAATTCCCAGAAGCTCAGAGCTATACCAAGCCACCTTAAGCAGTGCCTTTTCAGGTTGGGATTGTTTATCAGTTGGTGAATCACTTGTTTGGTTTAACTTTTCTCCACTGCAACGAAATCTGTAGACACTGTATCGATGGTTTGGCTGGAAATTGACGCACTTCTTGTTGTGCTGGGCAGTGAGGTGGGGTGTAATGGAAGCATAGGAGTAAATATTTGCCATTGAGAGAGAGAGAGAGAGAGGAGAGAGCGAGAGAGAGATGGTGATTGGACTGAGTTTTGTGAAGTTTGTCTCAGAGTCTCACTTAAATATCTAAGGACCACGGTGAATGATAGCCATAAATAAATTGATGAATGTATTTTCAGTCTTTTAGGCCTTTTAAAGCCAATTTCAACTTGTAACTACCAAACTGGTGACCACATCGACACGCACCTAAAATTTTTCATCACTGTAAGAAAAATTTACTGCGGTTGAAACGCCTCTCCTTTTCTAGAGAAACACAGTTCGCTCTTGCTGTGCTACGTTTTCTATTTAGGCTACTTTTGCTCCTGCTGCAGTTACCAATAAAAGTTGATGCATTCAAAGAATGTCACAAATCCTCTCCCTTCAGATTGCGGGGGGGTGATAAGCTAGGAGAACACCAAAATATTAGCAAAGCCGGAATACGGAACATTATGCCAGCAGGCAGCAAAACAGAGTGTAGTCTAACATACAACACCAGCATACACCAGAACTGATGACATGTCAGCTGCTTTGGCTTGACTATCGGAGATTGTATGAATAGTTAGAAGTTAGTGATCAGTTATGATGAGCTGCAATTCTATTACAGTTTGTGAGCTTCAGTAATGTTAGTCGCTTGTATGCATAAACTGTCTGTCTGATTACTTACTCAACGAAAAGGAATTTCCTAGTTCATTTCCTCTCTAGCATTAGAACTGATACTTAGCTTTCTCTGCAAACTTCTAAATTCTTCAATAAGACTACAAGTTCCAGGGTTCATGTCAACATATCATCTCGATTGCAGAAGGTAATATACAAAATTTCCTGGGTAGGAATCCTAAATGTTCACCATCAGATTGAACATAAATGCTTCCACTGCCTGAGACATCTTCCACTTCAATAGAGTGCACGCTGCAACAAGAACACAAATGTATAAAAGGAATCCAAAGACAAATCACTACATGTAATAGCTGCGGATGAATTGACTCAAGCAGCCAATTTAAATCATCTGCGTCCTGACATCTTAAGCAACTCAAAACAGAAATCTATATGTATGCATCCTGATGTGATGAGTACCGTTGGTCACAAATAAAGAAACAGGGAAAATGTATGTGTGGGAAAAGAGAGAGAGAGGGGGAGGGAGCAAGGAACATAAACAGTATGTTATTGTATTCCACCTAACAAGACCTACCTTCTTGAAGATACATTTTTCACTGTTAGATGCGTCCCATTGTACAGCTTATGTAGCTTCAGAATAAAGTCATACCATTTGAAGTCCTGAAGAATCACAACCTACCAAGAAAGTTTATAACAAAGATCAAACATACTGGGAAAAATACTGCAGTATATAAAGTACCTTATATAAAATATGAAAAAGGTAAAAAAGTAAAAATTGTGCATAATTAGGAAGGTTATATGCAGAAAACACTAATCCACCTCAAAATTGCCGCTGTGAGGGTCAGTATTTGGTGTAATTTTCATGCCACCGCCAAAGAATTTTGCATTTCCGATGCAAAGGGCTGTTACTTGAGAGTATAGTTCCCACTCCCCTTCATTGACCTGAACTAAATACACTCTATTAGGCGAAAAAAAATGGTACGAGTGTCTGTATGGAAAATAAACACGCAAGCAATAGGCTACTGACTACTAGTGCACAATGCATTACAGATATTGACCTTGATTTTAAGGTCCTGATTACGGTGCCCAACAAAGGCTTTCAAAGCACCAATAACATAGCACAAGTTGCCAAATCTCTTGTATCTAGAAGCATAGTATCCTGCTTTTGCACTCCTGCAAAATATCCCCCCAAAAAATTGCAACAAGACTTTCTAAGATCAGCATGTGCCTTTTTTGAAACTAAATTGTCAAATTTTCCAAGTTAACCTTACAAATGACAGTCAGCAACATTAACAAAGTAATGAGGTTCTCCATCTTCTCCACTAATAACACCAACATCTATCTGTGATCTCTGCCCTGCAAAAAACAATTATCCTTTTACCATATTATAAACGACAAACAAAATACAAAAATACAGAATTAGTAAGTGAAAGCTTTCCTTCAATCTTGATTCAAAGATGCACAATACAGAAGTGAGCAAAATTAGAAAGATAAAATAAATAAAGCCTAATCAAGCCACACAGGGAGAGACAGAGAGAGAGGGAGAGAACCTTTGGCTATGCGGTCAATGGCTTCATGAGGATCATTTTTCCTAATAAAACAACAGACATTCAACCATTTAGAGCAAGTCTAAACTTAGAGAAATATATGAAATGATACCAGATTGCAAAGCATGAACTAACCAGCCAAAAGTTCGGGCAAAATCAGACCCAGTCCCCAAAGGAATGAGCTGTACAAAGCACAAAATAAGTTATACATTCTCTCCAGAAATCGAAAGCATCGAAACCAGCCAGTTAAAGGATCAATTGAACATGTCGCAGATGAAGTTTCAATTACATACAACAATAAAAAATTTGAAACTAAGATTACTAGACTCCCATGGTAATCACTTACACCGAGTGCAGTTGAATGGGTGGCCTCTCTATCGTGATTAGTAACAGGTTTTCCTGCCCAAAAGAATCCATTGACAACCTGCTTATTACAAGCCAATGTAGATGAGTGAGACTAGTTGACACAATCTTTCCATGAATTTTATAATCTCAGAGAAAGTTGCACCTCATGCAGAGTTCCATCTCCTCCCACCACGATTACAGCATCAGCACCCTCCCTTATAGCCTGCATACATAAGAATCATAGAGCCCCATTTTAAGCCAATTTTCTATTCAATAAACTGGATTCAGGTCAAGCTCAAATAATAAAAGTACCAAAGCCCACCTCTCTCGTTATGTCAATTGCATGAGAAGGACCAGATGTTAAAGATTCGCATATCTGCCCACAACATAAACAAGTGAAAGTAGATAAGTTCAGAAAGTATGCATCAATACAGAAACAAAACAGATGAAGCACAGGCTGCAAATGAATAATTGAATAGGATGATATGGTCAATGTCATCTATTGAGTTAACACAGACACACACACACGATCACCAAATTCACTACAAGAAAGAACCAAAAAGTAAAAACATAAGACGAAAGGTTCTTCAAACCACGGAGCACTTTGGAGAACCATCGATTATGAACACCCTTTTATATGAGGGACAAGACAACAATGAAAAATGCTTTACCCAATAAAAAAGGCCTTTAATTTCCTGGGCGTACATGATTTATGAGTTCATACAATTCATATCACATAATCTAAAGAATGTTTTCCCTTCAAATTAAATAAGCATAATACCAGTTGATAAATAGACATTTCGTGGAAGAAATAAATCCCTAGTGATCTTACTGGTTGCCAAGGCACAAACACAACACAAGCAATCGATGTACAACCAACAGTAACAAAAAATTAGTGGGTGACAAGTTCCAACCTCCAACGAATTAGTTAATTAGAATTGGATCACTGGATCAAGCTCAAATACGCAATCAGGTCATAACCAAAGAGAGAAAAGAAACTCACATTGCAATCGGCACCAAGGCGAGACCTTAGATATGGCAGCAGCTTCTTCCACTCTTTACCTGTCCTCCCATTAGTACCTGCTCCAATTTCCCATTTCTCTAATCAACAAAACCCACTACGCACAAAACCACAAAAACAGAGAGAGAGAGAGAGACCGCTAGGATTGACGACGAAAACGAGGTCACGACGGCGAGATGAAGAAGACCCACTTCGCAGAATGGAGCGGTCAGCACATAGATCAGGAGCCTTGGGTAGCTCTGCTCTGACAGCCCGTGGTTTCGCCATTGATACTCTCACCCCTGCTATTCCAGTTCCAAATGCTATCTGATTCATGCTCATCTTTTTTCTTCTTTTTTAAGTTTTGGGTTTAATTAAGCGGTTTCTCCGATTTGCAGGAAAAACAAAAAGAGGGTTAAGTAGTTAATGAGATTTCTCACACAGGCGTAACTTTATGGTGGCAAAATCTTCTCCTGTGCATCACACTCTGTAGCAGAGTGAAACAGAGCAGTCATTTCTATTTATTTTCACTCTTTAGGAGATAATTTCTATTTTTTTCCTTTATTGTTATTATTATTATTATTATTATTATTGCCAATATTTCATTGGGTTAGCAAATACTTCAATATTTCACACGTGACAAAAATATTTTGATGGGAATCTACGTCCTTATTAAAGATCGATATATTTGATCAGGATTTAGGAAAATGTTAAGTTTTAATCAGAATTATTTTATGATTGATAGTGACATGAATTATACTCTTCTATTTTTTAGATTCTTTTTCTTTATTGACCACAATTTACGACACAATTATTTTGTTTTAAGCCATGGGCAACTAGCCATTTACAGCTGCATAATTTACACAACAATAATAAAGATCATATTCATTGAACATACAGAACTGTTGTTGGTGGTTTTAACTTGGCAGGAATACAAAACAACAGCAAAGTGTCATCCTCTCGAAAAGGCAAAACCCTCATCTTCGTCCTCTTCCCTTTGAACTGAAATGGTGAGACTTGAGCTTCTTCTTGCGCACGGCACTAACAGGGCCGGTCTCTCTGAATGGCATCCCCATCAGAGCCAAAAGTGCCTGTGCTTCTTTATCTGTTTTAGCAGTTGTTTTAATGCAAACATCCATTCCCCTGCCCTTACCAAGATCAAACCGGATCTCTGGGAACACACTCTGTTCCTTAATGCCAACGGCATAATTCCCGTTTCCATCAAAACTATTTGGGTTTAGACCTTGGAAATCCCTTGTCCTAGGAAGTCCCAAGTTAATCAGCCGATCAAGGAATGAGTACATCACCTACAAAATAGAATAGTAAGCCTAGTGCATGAGATTGGATACATTTTTTATAAGTGTTGCCACAGGAAATACTGGTTCAAATCCTTTGAGCACATATAAGACCAACAATTGCACCGTAGTTCATTGCTCTTCAATCATAGGCACTCTTTGCATATGGTAACCTTATAGAAATGAAGAAGCTGCTCCTTTCTGGTTCCGTTATTAACGATATGTTATGCGATAGCAACAGCAACAAGATATTAGTATTGTGTTACCATCTTATTGTAAAGAACTTCCAGATGGGCCTCCGCATGATTTATAGTGTTGTCTTAAATTTTCATTAACAAAATTTCAAATATTGAACGGTAGATGATAAGAAACCTGAATAATAGACATGCTCACAAGCAATAAAAAAGAATCAGTCTTGTTAGTACCTACGTAAACGAAATCAAGCAGAAGATAAGATTCACTATTAAGGGGGAAGGGGGAAGGGGGAAGGGGGCAAACTCACATTTCCTCTAAGTGTGACAGCAATCCCAAGTGGCTGGCCTTCCCTGATCTTGAAGGTAGCAAGGGAAACCTTTGCTCGTGTCTTTATGGGTCTCTGCCCAGTAATGAGCGCCAAGTCATTCATTGCTGCTTCCAATCCCTTAGCATTCTGTTGAGCATCTCCAATACCGCAGTTCACAACAATCTTCTCAACCTTCGGAACCTGCCCAAGTTCCACATTGCAGAAATCAGAAATATAACACATTAGTTAAGCGCTGAACCTTGTAAACCGAAAATATGACCCTCTGAAAGCCGAAAATTTATAATCTAAAAACACAAGTTCTCACATAGTTCCTAAAATTAGGAGTAACAAAACAACACACTGAGCCATTTTCCAACCAAAAACACTAAACCCATTTCGTTATTTTAATAACCATTGCACGCAAAAATGCACAACCAATATAATTTTAAATCAACCCAGATACATTGTCTAAAACCTGAAGAGACCCATATCCAGAAAATTAAAATTAACAAAAATAATGTTTAAAAAAATCAAAATCAAAATTTAAATGCTGGGTTTTGTTCACCTGGTGGATGTTCGTGTAGGAGAACTCTTCTTTGAGCTGAGGAACGATTCTTTCAAGGTAAGTGGTCTTGAGCCGACTGACCTTCTCTGCCTCTGACTTCTCCACCAGCACTACCGCCGAGGCCTTCACCGGCATCACTAATCCGCCCTCATTTCTAGGGTTTCCGTACGACAGGCGTAAAGGTGGAGGTGACACAACAACTGGGAATTGACCGTGAAACGACGACGTGGCAGAGCGTAAGAGCGAAGGGCAGGCCATTGCTATCTCTGTTATTTCAGTGTCCGTGTGTTCTTTGAACGCAGACTCAGAGGGTAGGGGTTTAGGGTGTGAGGTGAGGAAAGGACCTCGTTTGGAACTTATTTACGATAGTGGCTGTAAGAGTGTTGAGTGAGGTGGTTTTTCTGTGATTTTGGGCAAGAGTGAGGGTGATTACTGGATTTGGCTTTCTGTGAATGAAATAGGATAAGGTAAGGTACATTTAGAAGAAAACGATCAAGTATTATGTGTTAGCCATGGCCAATGGTAAAACATGTGCAGCCCAAAATTATTAGCCTAACTTAGTGATTTTAATTTTCTATTTTGATCTCCAAGTTTAGGGTTTTCAATTTATTAGGGATAGATTTTAATTTTGATATGATTATAGATTCATATGAATGCGTTGAGATTTTTTTTTGGGAATTATTGGATTGCATTCATAATTCAGGAAAAAAAACCTCTAGTCACAAAATGATCAATACAAACTAGTCACCAAAGGTCATTACAATTACAAAGAAATCTAACATTAACATTAAGACAATGGGCCTCCACAAATTAGTTTGAGAAGAAAAAAATATCAACAGAAGCTAACATAAGGATTAAAAGCATTTATGTAACCCTAAAAAACCCAATTAGGCACCTGGCTCACTTGGGATAGATGAGTATTTCATTCCAAAATTTCCATTATATAGTATCTACAATTTTAATTGATCACATCACTATTTTGTTGATTTTTTTTTCCTTTCAATTTTAATGTTTCTTATATTGACATTACTATTCAATATAGATTTTCAATAAATCTCACTGTTGTTGAACATACGTAAAAGGTTTTAGCCTCCTCTTTCTCAAAAATCACTCATAAAGATGTTTTCAGTTTGAGGAGGGAGGCAGCCACTGTTCTTCCTCCATTCTCCTCTTTCCCTATTTTCAGAGACATAAGGTTTTCCCTATTTGTCATTGTTTTGTTATGATTTTCCTTCAATCATTACAGGGAGCTGCATCTTGACATCTGATCTCACTGGCATTTCGGCATTTGATCTCCACCACCATCCTTTTTGTAGTTTCTTTATGTTTGAAATAAGTCGCATAGACTCTTTAAGTTATGTGTAGTTTTCACCTCTCCTTTTGTGAGAGATTTTCATCTCTCATTTGTGAGAGTTTTATTTGTATTGTTATGACTTGGTTTTTTCAAACTTTATATCTTTTTAATTATTATGAGTTTGCAATCTTAGTTGGGATGCCTATGCTAAAGTTTTTGATCATGCATGATCGTTAGTGAAGCCGCACTAGATTGTCTTAATTTTGATGTTAGATCGCTACGTTATTGTAATGGCCCTTTGTAGTTAATGACTTTTTTAGTTGAATTATGAATGCAATCCCATAATTTCTCAATAATAAAAAACATATGATAAAGGTTGAACATACTTTCACTATCTTTAATCAGCTTTGATAGTCGATATAAAAATTAAACACAATATAATCTTCTACTTTCAATTTTATGAATCACTTTAGCAATTAGAGTATTTCAGTCCTGCAATTTGATGAATATATTGTCCATATATCAATTGGTCACCCTGTGTTTTTGTAGTTCATAATATCAACAAAGTAGAGGATTCATACACTCATAAGTTTGATTTTGAGTAATATTAAGAATTTTTTATTTTTATAATTGTTGTCTATAAGATTTAAACTTAAGACTTATTCCAATGTAGTGGACACTAAATATCACTATACTAAATGGTTGACAATTAAAGCTAGATACGAACGCAAGAAGAAAGCTACTTACCTTCTCATTGTGCGTAGTTTATGCAAATTTTATTTATTTATTTATAAATCTGATGTAGTCTTTATAAAAATAAAAATAAAACTATTTAGTCAAATAGAGTACATAGACCATACAGATTTTTTAAAATTATATTTTACAATGTGATGTAGTCTTTACACACAAAAAAACCTATTTAATCAAATAGACATAGCTAGCTGGGGTCAGGGCCTTGTCGGACTTTTTATTGTTTGGGCCAGGTTGAGCTTTGAAAAGGATCGACCCAAGCCTGCCCATTGGGCCTAGCTTAAGTTGGTTTTTTAGGCTAAGCCACCCGCGGGCCGCCCATTACGTTTTTTTTATTCCAAACATTTAAGTAAATATCTTGTCTTTTTAGTTTAATTTATTTTTATATTACTCAATCTATTAAAATTTACAATGTAAATAAGGAAGAGATTCCATTTAGATTCAATTAAAAATATTAGAAAATCAAATTCCCAGGAAATCAAAATATGAAAATCCAATTTTAGTATAAGATACAAGTCTATACCAATATTGATTCTTCAATAAGTCAATGTATGATTTATACTAAAATCTCATAAAATTGTGTTTACTTATTTAATATGTAAGGAATATAAACCGCCAAAAATAGCATTAAAAACATTAGTATTTCAAAAGTCTATTTTTCATACTTAGTCTACATATCATACTTGAAAAACAATTTTCTCTCCAAATTTAACTAAATCCAATTCAATCCATTTGAAAATCCTGGATTCTTTCATCATCACGTAATTGTTATGATACAAGTTCACAAACAGTTAAATATTGAAACTATCACAATATTCACAATATTATTGAAATGGTTAAATAATTTTCAATTCGATTAATTTAAGATCTATAAAACTATCATAACATATGAAAAAGAAAGGAAAAATTGCAAAAGGAAAATGCGAGGGAAGGTAGAGCTAGCTAAGACTAGTATATCAACACAAAGAGGTGAAAGCAATGTATCCATGTATCAATCTAAAATCTAGTATATTAAAACAAACAAAAAAACAAAAAGAGAGAGAGAGAGAGAGGGAGAGCGTGCGGTCACGAGTAAAAGAAGCGCGTCACATGTATTTCTTAGTATTCAAAAATATTATTATTTTATTTATCAGCGATGTGAAGGTGAAGGTGGTCTTTTCCACAACAGGAGACCCTTTGCTTTGTCTCTCTCTCTCTCTCTTTTCTCTCTCTAAACAACTCTCTCGCGCTCTGAATCTCCCACTAATACTCTCTCATCTCGATCGAAAGGAGAACAAGGAAGAAATCAAACCCTAATTTTTCAGTGAATCTGTCTCCCTCGCTCTCTGTCTGCCCCTTTATTTTCATTTGGATCCCGGTAGGTCCTCCATAATAATACCTTAGGTTTGTAAGATCTTAAAAAAATATATTTTGAAGGCAAAGAAACCCTAGGCTTGTTGCTCATCTGATGCTTATACCAACCAAAATTTGAGGATTTTTTTGATAAAAATTTCTTGAAATCCACGCAAGGTTCGAGTTTGGATTTGCAGAATAGGTTGATCATACTAGTATGTGTATATATTTGTGCTTCGGTGTTTTGAATTGGACAAAGATTGATTAGGGGGAGTTTTGGTGGTTTTTGGAATGTTGGATGTATTGGATATTGTTCTAGATTGAGCTGGATCAGAGAATGGATTTGCTCTATTTTAGGGTCTAGTGGCAGTGGCTTAGACCTTTTTTTAGCTGCTTTGTATTGCTCGGGAGTTGATAAATTGGATTTGGGATTTGGAAATGGGTGATGCCTGAGCTGGGCTTACTAATTTGCTTGCACTGAATTGTATAACTTTGTGTATCAAATTGACTTTCTGGGTTAGAATTGGTGTAGCAATTAGGCAATTAGTGGATGTATTAAATTGAAGCTTCCTGTGGAGGTAGGAAACCCTTGTGTTGATTTGGATTTTGATATGGTTTTTGGGCCTTGCCTTTTGAGCTTGGAGTCGTGACTGTTGATTGAAGAGTGGCTGTTTTTACGGTTGGGAGGACACTCTGATTAGCTTGTAGTTGGGATATACTGTTTGCATCGACTATTTGCAGAATGAGCTTAGAGAATGAAGACACACACTCACCAGATCAGCCTACTGAAACGGATAACGAAATTCAAATGTAATAAATTTGTCTTTGGCACTTATGGTTTTACTAATTGATGTAGTTCTTCTTGTATATCTATTCATGAATTTTTCATTCCTTTGTCATTGGTGAACTATAACAATATTGTTCCTCTTATGATCCAGGAAGTCGAAAATATCATATACGAGAGAATTCCTACTGTCGTTTTGTGAATTAGATAGCTGCAAGAAGTTGCCAAGTGGGTTCGACCAGTCAATCATAAGGTGATATGCCTCTTTTGATTGGTTTGGTTGTTAGCTTGTATTTCTTAAGTTATTTTTGTATTATAGATGCCTGGTTTAGCTGTTTGGTTGGTTACTAATACTGCTTTATTCGTATATCATATTAAGCCTTGTTCATTATGTATGATTTTAGTTTAAGTTATTTTCCTTTTTAAACCAGTGAGTTCGAGGATGCTTTCAAAGATCGGCAAAGGATATCTGGTGGTTTGTCATCACATAGTTTCAGGCGAAATGAGTATGGTTCGTCCCCACCCACGAGAGGGGATGTAGCTGGTTATTCACGGGCAATCCCTGGAAGGTGGGAAAGTCGTTCAACTGGACGGAGTGATAAAGATAGTGACTCGCAATCTGATAGGGATTCAGGTAAAGTTTTAGATTACTCATATTGGTATTTGATATAGGAATTTTGACGTCCAGTGGTGGATTGATATTGATTTCTCTTCTCTGTAGAACTACAAATGTATTTAAAATATGTTCATTTCCTGTCTTGAAAAAATCAAGAAATTTATTTCTGATTGAAATATGATTTGTCTTCATTCTGTGTCATGCTCATTTCGGTGGCAATATCATCATTTATTCCACCCCTGTAGTGCTGATATCAGACTAGACTATTTCTCTAGAAAAATCAATTCTGAACTTTTGTATCTCTGCCCTGTTGAATTACTGTATCGATATACAGATTCTGGAAGGCATTATGGGAAGCGGTCTTGGCAGGTTCCTGAGCATGATGGACTACTCGGAAGTGGTTCCTTTCCAAGACCTGCTGGGTTTACTGCAGGGATATCAGCCCCAAAAGTTCGACCTAATGATGCGTACCAGCTCAATAGAACCAATGAGCCATATCATCCTCCCCGCCCGTACAAGGCAAGCCTTTTACTTATTTGTGGCTCGAACATGTTTTTGCAAACAATTTTCAGAAGCGTAATGCCTGCAGTAGTGGATTTTAAGTATCCACCACTTTTAAAATGCTGCTGCATAGTTTTATCTATCTTTTTCTTTTTTATAAGATAGTTTTTCTCTTGAAGAACAGTATAATGCGAATTAAAAGCCTCCTAGTTATTCTTCATTAACTTACTATAATTTGTAGGCAGCACCTCACTCACGGAGGGAGATGACTGACTCATTGAATGATGAAACGTTTGGTTCGTCTGAGGTTACAAGTGAGGATAGAGCAGAAGAGGAAAGAAAGAGAAGAGGTACTTGCTCTTGTCATTGAGGTTGCTTGGTAGAAGAAGTGATTTTTACTTTTCTTCTGTTCTTATGAGTCTTTCATATGTATCTAGTATGGGTCAGTATGTTTTTTCTGTCAGTTAAATGCAAGTTTGAAATTTGATGAATTTCCTCTCAGCTTCGTTTGAATTGATGAGAAAAGAACAGCAGAAAGCATTTCAAGAAAAGCAGAAGCTGAAGCCAGAGAAGAACAAAGGTGATTTTGACTTTGCCACACTGTTGGATGATTCCAAAGATGAGAAGAGACTTTTGCATAGAAGCAGTGAAATAGAGGAGCCTCTTATACCACCAGCTTCGAATAATGATGCTGAAAAGTCTACTTTTCTCTTGCAAACTCCTGCACCCAGACCTCTTGTACCCCCAGGTTTTGCAAGCACAGTCTTGGAAAGAAATCTTGGAGCAAAGTCCTTGAGTCATCCCCATGAAGTGGAGGTAATCATTGTGCATAACATTAATGGAGGTGGTGATTTCAAGGATTACATAGGTCATGTTATCTATTGAAATAAAATATTAACAATCTTGCTAGAAGTGCCAAGAGATATTAGGTTGAGGAATGCCGAAGCATTTTGTTGTCACTTGCGTGTGATGTTGAGCTAATAGTTGAAAATTTGTCTATGTTTTTTTTATTTAGATTAATTTTTCTGATCAGTGCATCATGTAGTTTATAGTGCTGATAAATTACCATTTAGTAATGCCAACCCAAGATTGAATCTTCATAATATTTGCATGTTCCTTCAGTTGGGTTCCGTTATGAATAGAATATCTGTTGCTTCTTTGTGATAGGTTGGGAGTTCTGAACTTGATGAAAATATTTTGCATGCCAAAAGTAAACTTGTTTCAAATGGGACTTCTGATAATCAAGTGGAGAAGCAATCAGCTGAACAAATGGTGTTGGGCAAGCAGCAACATGGAAGTGCAAGTACTCATGCCTTGGTTGATAGCATGAGTGAGAAGAATCCAAATTTGTCACTTGATAGCATGAGTGAGAAGAATCCAAATTTGTCACCACCCCAAGGTGCCTATAATAAGATGATTGGCATTGATAGTCAAATATATGATACATCGAATACATCGCAAGCTTTAGAAGCCTCCAAAAATAGTGAAGTGATTGATCTCAATGCTGAAAAGCTGGCCGGGAATAAGATTGTTGGTGAATCCAATGAAGGTCATTCTACATCAATACTGGAAAAGCTCTTTAGCAGTGCTGGAGCATTAAATGGTGTTGCCTCCTCTAAGATAAGTGAGGTAATTGTGGTGTCCAATGGTGTTTCTTTTTGTATTTATAGATTTTCCATAAATACTTGCAAAGATTACTACTCAGGACGAGTTTCAAGTTCACAAAGGTCTTGATTTGTTCTGAGTTTTTATGACCATAAAGTCATACCATGATGTGATCCCCCTGAACCCAGTATCTATCTAGCATCTGTGCAAGCATTTAACATGCTATTACTGTACTGAGACCTGCTATTGATAGGGTCCATTATAATTATGTTTAGCAAAGAAGTTTTCCATTTTGGCGTTCTTAGGGTCCAATATAGGTCCAGGTGAGTTTTTTTGTTTTTCAGTTGCAAGCATCCATCTACCTGTTCTCTTTCACATCACTTTTCCTTGGTTAAGTGGAAGGGCCCTCACATCACTTTTAACTGTGCAATTCATGGCTTTACATCCATCTGATGCTTATTGGCATATGTGTCAGTGTTTGTGTTTTTTTCCTCATTTAAATGAAAACAAAGTCATTAGCTTGAATCACGGGTCTCATTTATATCTTTTGTGCTTCTTTAGCATCATGATAGTAAAGCAGATGAGACATGGAGCCCTGACACTGTCCAGTCTTCCAAGTTTGCTCATTGGTTTCATGAAGAAGGTCTGCTTCCATTTATCTTTTGGAGTTTAAAGTTCAAAATGCTTTCCAACATCAATTGTTTATACTTGGAATGAGAAATGTACATTTGAGCTCTAATTAGTTCAATCTTACTGCAGAAAAGAAATCTGGTGATGATCTCGCATCTGGAAGGCGAAATGACTTACTTTCATTGATCGTTGGTGGTGAAAAAGGTGGACCGCACATTTCTGATGGGATACATGATCACAGTCTTCCTACTTTTTCTTCCCAAAACTCTGAACCGGCAGACAGGCTTATGACATCAGATTTTGTATCTCCAACAGTTGGTAACACCGAGCAACCATTTAAAAAAAATAAACCTGAGGCAGTTTCGGCAGTCCTTACTTGTGAAGACCTTGAACAATCGATTCTGTCTGAAATTAGTGAAAGTGGTCCAAAGTTGCAGCCCCCTGTTCAAAGGTGGGCTTTACCTGGTAAAAAGCCCGAGCTGCTGAAAGCTAAAGTTGATAATCATGCATCCCAGCACCTACTTTCATTGTTGCAGAAGGGAACAGGCTTGAAAGATATGGAACCATCCCCTAATCAAGAAACAACATTTTTTGAAAAATTACATGACATTGAAGGAACAACCATTGGCAGAGCAGTTCACAGTTCAAAAGAGGACAATGCTGAAAATGCTTCTGATTCAGGGAAAAGTCTGACTCTTGAAACACTCTTTGGAACTGCTTTTATGAAAGAGTTACAATCAGTTGGAGCTCCGGTTTCTGTTAAAAGGGGCCCAATTGGGTCTGCAAGGGTAGATGTTGTGGAGCCTCAGGGGTTACCTTTTACCGCGATAGATAACAGTCTTCTTCCATCTGCAACTGAAATTGGACCAAACACAACTAGCCATAGTAGTAATGACTTGACAGCACATAGAAGGAAGCAAACAAAATCAGATAAGATTGAAGAGCGGTGGCTAGGCTTTGACAATCCTCAAATTGAACAAGGTTCATCACAGGTCGGAACGGACTTGGGGTCTAAGATTGGTGTCTTTGATGGGGCTGCTGATTTTCGACTTCCCGAGGAGGATAGCTTGATTACAGTCAGTGAACCATTGAACATCCAAAATTTTATGTCTTCTGGGAATCTAGTGAAAAACAAATTGTTCTCCTCCCCAAACACACAAGTTGACATTGCTGAAAAATTGGCAGCTATGAATTCGGCCTTTAAAGATGAAAGAAATATCATGGTAAGCCAAGAAGGTCCGCCTTTTCATCGTGGTCCTTATGATATGAGAGAGCCTGATCTCCCATATCAGAACCTTCATGTTCAGCCATCTTCTCAACAGCTCCATCATCCTCAGTTGAATCATGGGGGGCCATTGTTCCATCAATTAGATTCTCATCCTGCTAATATCAATTCTCAGATGAATTTTATGGCGCCAGAGGGCATTATCCGAAGTGATCCTCCACCAAATCATCAATTTCATGCAAATATGGTTCGTCCACCTTTTCATCATGCAAACGCCGGGCAATCTGGGTTTGATGCTCACGCCCATCATCCTATGTTGCAACAGATGCACCTACCAGGCAACTTTCCTCCACCTCACCTGCTACAAGGATTATCCAATGCTCAACCCCTGCCTCCTCATCCCAACCGGGGTGCACCTCTTCCTGCTCATCCAAGCAGTCAGGTGAATAGTTTTATGCAAGAAATGAACCCAGTGCCAGGTTTTCCTTATGGTCCCCGGCAGCCCAACTTTGGTGGCCATGGAATGCCGTCGCCCGGTAAAGCACTTCTCTTTGCATCTGTTGTTAGTACATCTGGTTGATTTTATTGCGTCTCCATGATACTCTTAATTTTTATGCTAATGCATCCATTAAGTGGTTTGTGACAGATATTGTGCACGTTTACTTGTATTTCTCCTCTCAAAGCCCAAAGTTTCTGACAATATATTTGTAGCCCTTTCATATTCAGCCTTCTTAAACGGCCAAAAATTGCATAAGTAAATTTTCTTGTTTTCTTCTATATAGTTCAACATCGATTGAAATCTTATTTCCTTTGCTGGAATTTCAGTTTTATGCTTTATAAACATTGAACAAGCTATACTATATTTTGGAAATTGCTTGTGGTATATACTGACGTTCTTTAAAATCAGCTCCTGATGTTGCTGGTGGAAGCAACCATCCAGAGGTACTCCAAAGGCTCATGGAGATGGAGTTAAGGTCAAATTCGAAACAGATTCGCCCATTTGCTGCTGGTGGACATACTCAAGGGATGTACGGACATGAACTTGACATGGGTTTCGGGTATAGGTAGTTTACTCAGATGTTTGAACTTGTGCATATCTCAATGTATTGAGAGTCTCGTGGCCAGATGTGCAATTCAAGGGACGGGCGATGTGTTTAATATTGCTTCTTTCAAATGGGATCTTGAGGCTAGTGTAATTAATGGATTTTTCTTGCAATTAGCATTTCACTTGGCAATTAATTTGATTGCATGGATACTTGCTTGAATGAGGAAAGTAGGAATCGTGAAAGTCAGAAATTGGGAGTGTGAGGATATGGGATCAACTACTCCCCTAATCAATCTAAACTAATTTCTGATATTGAATTACGAATTTTAATGCGGATTCGTGTGTTTTATTTTTAATGTATTAGTAAACACATGGTAAATCATATTAGAATAATTATAGTATCCATTAGTTAATAAATACATAGGAAATAGGAAATCAGAAATTAGAATGATTTCAATACCCATTTCAATGCCCGATTCTGTAAACTTTTCTATCCTCCAGGGCTTGTCGCAGCTTGCAATTGGAATGATACCCCAAATAATGACAAGATTGGATTGGAATAAAACCTCTCAAAATGTCCGGATAAGGTCACAAGAACAAAAGGAATTTCTAGAAGATGAATAAAAGATAAAACCCCATTCATAGTGAGAGCATGCAAGGCACTTAAGTGGAATGAAACTATAGTTGAACTTACGACCCATATTAATGATTCCTAATTGACTTGCCTCCAAAATAAGTTAAGTACCTAGGGGTGTATTCAACATGATTTCAGAGGATTTTGAAAGACTTCTTGACACATTTCATGGATTTTTATAAACTCCTGTAGATTCCACATGGACTTTGGGAGAATCCTATAGACTCCTACAGACTTTCATGGATTTGTAGACTTTTTATTACGAAGTACAAACTTTGATGAATTTTTTCAACGTATGAGGTGTTATGATTGTGGTGGTGGTGGTGGTGGCGAGGGGAAGGGGGTATTGGTGGGTTGGTGCACCTTGGAAATATTTGAAATCCACCAAAATATCTTGGGGAAGGCTAGGATTGTTTTCGCTTGAAATCCCCTCTAAACTCCACCAAATTCTATCACTTTATGTATGTCCTTCAAAGTCGATGATTTTTTAATACAGCTAGATTTTGTGGGAGTGACTAAATACACTCAGATTTTTATACTCTTTTGAAATATTGATTGAATACCCTTGGATTTTTTGAATACACCCGTCTTGCACATTTGGAAGTGAACGTTGATCTGGTCAGAAAACAAGATGATCTAAACAAATTGCATATGCAAGAAATATTGAAGTGTTATAAGCTCTAAAACAAAATTTGATTTAAGCGCAGAAAGCTCTACGAGGAACACCCAAAAGGCGAGAACTTTTGGTTAAGGAACCATTTTGCATGGTTGACGAGGAACAAGAACCATAACAGGTTGCAGATTTCTCTTATTGGTACCATTTTGAGCTCCTACTTTTATTCCACATTATGTAAAAACGAAAAACAAATATTACAACCATATACTCGAAACACTATACAAGACAGCCTCCGGGACAAACATTGAAGTTGACTGTACCATCCCACATTCCTTGATGATAAGGTTCAAAGTATGGTATGCACACAAAACTGGGGTTGGTCCTTCGACAAGCTACATAGTAACTGATATATTCTCGAAAACTCATCACCGCGCATTCTACATATATACAAAGCCTCTCTGCACTATAACAACTGTTAGTGAACTTGGTCGCTCAGCACTCCTGCCCTGGAATCCACTGTTAAGAGTTCAACAATGGGTAGATATTAGTTGCAAATATTGAGGAGTTGAAAAGTTCCATTTCCCTTCTCTATCTTTTCAGAAATAAAAACAAAAAGAGAGGAAATTACATTTACCTTCATTTCCTAAGCAGATAGGATGGCATTCTCTGATTTACCAATGCAAGAAAAGTTGCAATTGCTATCAGATTTAGCTTTCTCAGAGTCGGCATCATATGATGAAAGTAGTCTTCTCTGTGTAGATAAAGAGAGCCGTTAATATGCAAATCATAATATAAATTTAGTAAAATCTAATATGTTTGCTAGGAAAGACGCTAATTCTAAAGTGAAGAGTGAAAAGCATTGACATGACTTGTTCCATAAGGCTCAAAGACAAGCAAAGCATAGAAAAGTTTGTCCCTAGCTGGAAGAAACTAAAGCACTTTTTCAGATGAATAGAGCATACATTCTTAAACTATCAATCTTCTTATGCAACAAAATGGATGTAAGTCTCGTATAATCATTTTACAAATTCAACCAAGTAGATGATTGACTTGTGTGGCAACCAGCTTGCCAATTGTAAGTAGGGAATAATAGGCAACAGCTGAATTGTGAACAAAAGCATCATGTTTAAGCCTTATAGTTGGATCAGCAATCAATAAATAAATTTCACATTTCAACTAAGAGACTTCTGTGTGATGCAAGATGCACAAAATATGGGCAGAAATTCTTCAACAACTACTTTGTTCTCATCAGAGACATCCATTCCTCGTACTCTGAAGCTCCATGATGAAATAATACCAATAAACTATTACCATGTAGAGTCAGCACGAACCTAACCTATCTGTGAGCTAAATAGAATTTACCAGGTTATCTTAATGAAGTAGACTGTTAGGTGTAATAGTGCATTATTGAAAGTTCAGTTTAGTAGCTACCAAACACAAAGGAAAATGTTATCATGAGATGCAAGGAGCATGCTCCACTCACTCATGCCAAAGTTTTAAAACCATAGAAGACAAACAATTAGAATGTTGCGTCTGTCAAGAAAGAAATGCTTTAGCCGAGAAAGAGAAAACTTACATGATCCTCAAATTCAGGACTTGTCAAATTAAGGGAGAGGTTCCGCATCAGCAAAAGTACCTGGGAAGGATCCAAATAACACTCGAGTAAATCAGCACCTTCCTTAGCAGTTAAAGCAAGACCAGACAACTCTTCTAAAACTAGAGTCTAAATGCGAACTCTTTCAATGACATGAATGGCCAAATAAATAAATAAAATTGGTTACAAAGATTTTAAAATCAACTTACTGTTTCCAAATTTATGGGGTCTAATTCTTTCAATCTCTCCAAATGACTAGTCGCATTGGGGTCAAACACACTGCCGATAAATTTATACACCTGAGCAAAATCTGGCAAAACTGCACATACAGGAACTAAATTTAATACCAATATAATTGAAACAAATGTCATGGACAGCTGATGAACATTGCAATACCAGAGAAGAATCTACATCTGATTATGAGTTTCATGCAAGCAACATCTTACTGTATGAAACTGGTTAAGGATAGAATGTAGATGTCAAAGGCTACACTCCAATATCACCTCCTTAAGCAGTTGATATAATTTGAACAAGAATAAAACTTCTTAATTCAAACATAACAAAGACATATTTAAAAAAAGAGAGAGAATTTAAACCTCTATGTGGCTGGCCAGGATCTCCTTGATCAACCTTCTCACTCATTTGCCAAGTTGTTGGGTTGCTTTCATTACTAATACTGTAGCAAGAGTTATGTACAACAGTTGGCCCTGCTAACCTTCCATCGTCTAATAAATAATACGAAAATAAATAAATCATATTTTAATAAAATCGAGGAACAACTTATTATGGTTAAATCAATCAAGAATAAGTCACAAAGACAGGCAGGAAAAGCTGAAACCTTTAGTTATTTGCGACACATTGACTGGAGGCACAGAATTATAACTCCACGAAGATAAAGTTGCACTGGTAACTGGAGTTCCAAGCGCAAATGAAGAATCTGGCTGGTAAACATATCCATGTTCAAGCAAAGCAGATGAAGATTGAAACTGCCCAGCAACTTGAGATACAACTGCAGCTGCAAGAAATTAACTTATGAACGAGAATTCTTTTAAAACCATAAGAAAATTTTCCAATAAAACAATGGTTGACTATGCTTACCACTTTTTGGAGCCTTTTGTGGGTATGGATGAGTCGCTTTCCTCTTAGGCCGAGGTGGAGGTACATGTTCACTTGTCCCTTTCTTCTGAACCTTTAAAAAGTACTTCTGTGCATGACTACGTATCTGACAGGAATATCACTTACCTTTAGTACAGTGAAGACATGTATATCATATATGAATTGAAATGGAGCCAAAAGAAATTTGATAAGACCAAGTCACCAAGCATATAAGGGGCCTACTAAAGGTAAGTGATATATATGATCACTTATAGATGCTACAACCATGAAATTTTAAGAGGCATTCTTGCAGAACCCTACAAAATGTTTTGATATTCTTCCAGTATCCATATGACTCTTTCCTATACACCCGAGAAAGACAATGAAAAAACCTCATAACAAAAAAAAAGTATTATATTTATCCTACGTTTTTGTTTATTTTCTATCTGCAAATACATGATAAGTTTGACTGCAATAAGTAGTCACCTGGATAACCGTTTTTGAGCCAACAAATGCTTCAATCTTCTTCCAGTCACGATCAAATCTAAGTTGAGCCAAGTAAACAAAAATAAGAATGAAACATAAACAAGGACGAATTTTTTTGAAAAGAAAATATAAACAAGGAGGAATGAATTGCATGAAAATAATTAAACATACATTCAAGTTTTCTACTCTCATCTTTTGTTTTTGGGCGACCTACAGAGGCAAGTCCTGCTATTCTACTCTCATCTTTTTTTTTTTGGGTTTCTTTTCCCTCACCACTTTTGTATCTCAATTTTTTTGGATACCAAACTAAGTAAAGCACCTAGTACTACCAAAAAATTGGTATCGAGAATGAAATTCCAAAATCAAAGAAATGTTCAAGATTTGAAACTTGTATCAAATAAATTCATCACTTAAATGAACCTAATCCGATCAATTGGATCAACTAAACCGATATAGTAATTTCAAATACGGCCTAAGGTACAAAACAACATTCACAATTACAAGGTCTCATTTCTCTTATACTAGAAAGCTGCTAACCCGCTAGTCCAAAACCCAAAAAACTCACCCCTGGGACAAACTTTTAACTCCAACTTAGCCAAATTAACATATTTAGCGTAAATTGACTAGTAAAACCCACCAAATTATCTATAATTATAAGTACCAAATATCCAAAAACCGAATGACCCGCAATAAACTCCAATTCTCTACTTGGTTAGTAAGAAATGCAAGAAAAAAGAAATAATCCATTACCCAAAAAACAAAAAAAACCATTCCAAACCCCAATCGTTCAGTCATTTAATTTGAAAACAAAGCTTTTCCATTTAATTCTTATATCGAGAAACAAAAATATAAAAAAACCAAGCTTTTACACCTACTTTCCATAACCTGTTCCCAATTTTCTTGAGCAACAAAACAGAGCCCAAATCGTAAACATAAACCCAAAAAAAAAAAACAGTAATAACATAAAATTGAGCTGGCTTACAGCTGAAGAGCTTCGAGAAACTTGTCGTGCTCTTGCTCCGTCCAGCTCTCTCTGGACTTGGTAATCGTATACGGTTTCCGGATCTTCTTGCTTTGATCCTCCGCCAGCAACGACGTGGCGTTGGTGGGCGTAGACGACGCAGTACAAGCCGTCGTACTGGTCGCGGCCGAAGCTGTAGTAGCAGTTGCTGTCGGCGGTGGCATAGAATTGAGACCCGGAAGGCCCATATTCATGGGATCGAACAAGTAAAAACCTTGAGCTGAGTTTGGGTTCACAGACACCATAAGCTACAAGAAGCGGCCTATAATCTCAGAGCTTCAACCTTCAAAGCTGTTAACTTTGTAAACAAACCACACAAAGTGAAGGCGTTTTTCTTTGATTTCTGAAATGTGGGTTTTTTGTTGCTTGACAGTTCGGTTTGTGTTGGTGTTTTCGTTTTGGTAGGAAAATGTGGTGTAGAAATTAAACCGCCTTTGGCAGTTCCACCTTATTTAAGTATTTATTTATTAAAAAAATAGTCAGAACGCATCTCAATTTTGGTCTAAACAAATAAAAGACTCATGCTTATTATATCACAGAATTTAACAGGAATTTGAACGTAATCGCGATAGACATCAAATTACAAGAGTTAAATTGCCATAATTAAAACCTTAAAGCCTTAGGTGACAAAATTTAATTACCATATCAAAATTATCAGTATATTTGTTAACCTAGATATATTTTTACATCTATTCTATTTTAGCCGTAATATGAATACATTTTTGTTAATTTAGGTAGGGACACTAAAAATATTACCTACGTCTTCGGTATGACCGCACACGTGGCGACATTTCGATTCCGTATCAGACTATGTGCTGGGCAATGGGCATACGGGAAGGGGCACGTGGCAAGTGCCAACGCCGTATAATATTAAATTCCTCAAGTTTTTAGCTACGTGGGACAATCCAATTGGTCAGAGTTTAAGGGCATGGCCAAAGTCCCTTTTTTTTTTTTTTTTTTTTTCTGGTAAGTGACGTGAGCAGAAGTCCCTCTCCCCAAAGTGGCCCAACAGTGGCCAACTTTGTCATTGTTCTTGATGGTTGTCAAGTATGAGGAAAAGTCTTGTCTTGATCTTCTTTCTCTTCTTTTTTTTCATTATTTTGTTTAAGTTTTGGCATACAATTCCATTTGAAAATGGATAGATCTCTAACTTCACAGAAATGTCTCCTTTTGCAACCCGTATCCGTACCAAAACTCTAACCCCAATTTAGGAGCACACCCTTATTTTGAGACAAGAATGACAACTCATCGAATGGAAGCTCTAACCCCAATTTAGGAGCATACCCTTATTTTTAGGTATGTTTTAAGGGATTTTGAGATTGGAAGCTCTACCATGTATGACATATAACTCCAATTACGTTTGGACCATCAGATCTATAAATGTTGATCTAATAGTCGTAAAAGCATCATACGTCATATTTGATCTTTTCTAGTCTAATTATCAGAAAGTGATTATATGTCATACTTAGTCGCATGTCAGACGAAAGTTCGTCAATTCTAGACAATTTTTATACTCATTGAGATATTGAAATACCATCGCAGTGAGATTGAATACTGCATAAACTGTGGTTGGATCTATCTTAAACTTTGGACCAATTCAGCGGCTAAAACGTGAATTAAACAGTATAAAGACAATTAAAAATTAAAAACGGCTAAGAAATGACATCAAGTGTATCTGTAATATATAATAATATTATCACTCTACCAACAAAAGCAGAAAGGTACAAGGAAGGAGCTTCTAGCGTTTGTCGACAGCAGCTTTGTTAATCAAGAAGATCTTGGCCCCACTCATTTTGGTAAGCAAAGTCAAAGAACACGTACTAAACAAGCAAAACCTAATTAGTTAATTTAATATGAGTTAATCAAAAGTGAATCATGTAATCACGTCTTAATTGGAATTATTAGTGTCCCAAGTAATCTACAGGATTAATTAAAAGTAAAAGCTAGGTGGTCATTGTTGGCTTATGCATTTATAACAATTTGCAAGGGAAATTCAATTGAATTATGAGGCTCATTATTTACTTCTTTGGTGGTCCTCGGACAATGGAGTTGCCAAAAGCATTGTACAGCATTCCAAGGTCCCGCCCCAAAAAGAACTTCAATAAAAGCGCATTCCAAACCAATTATAGCACTGTCACGTGACAAAATTATAATATATAACAGTACGTGATTAGATTGGTATAACCCCAGAATGACATTCCATCAGAACACCTGGAACATACAATGGGATCACAATCGAAAACGAAACCCTACACTTGCAAGGTTGAGGACTCGATCACATTCGTTGACGGTACACATCTCCACTCTTCAATATGAGTTTTGTTCAAGTCCTGAACATATTCAAAGAAATTCTAACAGGAAGGTAGAAATGATTTGTGCACATCCCAACTGCAAATTGGTGCACTTAGGCATATTTAGGTCATAAAATAACACTCAAATGAAACTTGAACTTGAGGAATGAGTTATACAACCGCCATCCCTTGGAGGAAACCAAAGGATATTATACCTTGTACATTATAAAATACATGCATCTCATATCCGGAGGCTGAAAACCCACGACACAAATTTCCCTACTAGCTGATAATATTATATCAGAAAAACCGAAAATGGAAGTGGAGGTAACCAAAAATAATAACAAAAAAGAACTTTACAACTTTCAAGCTGTTTAAAAATGATACAAACCTCAGAAGAGGGAAAAAAAATGAGAATAATAATGTTCGGCTTCGTATACTCTCATGTTCGAGTCTAATCAAGCCAGCGTGTAACCCCATCTTCTCCTACGGTGGCCAGAATCTCGACGCTTACTTCCAAAACAGCCTACATTTTTTTTTTTTTGCATCAATGAAGAATTCTAAAGGTGAGATGAATGAAATTGCCAACAATAATAACTATTTTATGAACTTCACATGAAATGAATATATGCACTAAAATTAACCAAGGCAATTGATAACAGTAAAATGTTCAATCGAGGCATACAAAGCAAATCATAGGAAAATCATTCTTCATTGAATAATAAGCTCAATTTAACTAGCCAAACAAAGCCCTCACAATTTAGCACATCTAGGATGGGATAACAATTATAGCATGGAATCAGAAATGAGAGGCAAATTTTTACAGTATCAAATCTAATCATCTATGGCTACAAAATACCATGAGCAAATTTCTCCTTCTTTTGTGGGGGGAACATGTTTGGTCAAGCTTAAGGAGCCAACTTTATCATGAAAGCATATATAATATAACTACACAAATAAAGTAAAGGAACTTACCAACGGATTTCTACAGTTAACCAGCCTACATTCCTCCAGAGAACCTTCCAACATCCAACTCTCCCAGACATCAAAACTGTGACTGGCAAATACAAATTCCATTCTTCTATTTATCTGCAATGTTAAAATGGAACCTGATTTTAATCCCAAACAGGAGCTGTGGCATTTTAGGATCCATTTGTAATCTCATTCAAAGTTAAGGACTTCCTGGAGTGACAGTTGATAAAGCAATGTCAGGGAGTTCGAATTCAACCACAGTAAACTAATATTACCTGCAATAACTTTCCACCAGCAGCAAAAGATCGCAAACCAATTGTGTCCTACAATAAGAAATCAATGCTCTCATATCAGCTAATCAGATCGCAATTAAAAAATTCAGTCACACTAACCACCATAGATTGCATAATATGTGACAATTTAGGTCCAAAAGAAAAGAAGTAAGTTCTTGCATACTAACCTTGCTTCTTAAAGCAATGAGGAACTGAGCTGCTGGATCTCTTTTCGTTACATTTGACATAGTATCTAGGAACCAACCACCACCTCTAACTCTTTGCCTTGAGACATGGAGAGCAGGACGATCTCTTGCATACAAAGATACAACATAGCCATCCTTCAACAGCTCACCAGGCTTTCCACTGAGCCTCCTGCTAGATTTTACAAGCTGGTCGGAAGGAGATTCTTGCATTGATTCTATGGGAGTTTTCCTACTTCTTAAGTCTTCTGGGGAGGCAAACCGAGAGCTGGAGCTTAATGCTTGATCAGTGCCACTCATAGCCGTGTCTTCTTCCCGCTGCGAGGTACTTTCTTTTTCTTGTGAAGGGTCATCGGATTTTTGCCTGGATTTTTGATGTGCGTGTCTCTTCTTGGCTTTCTTACCTGCTCTGCCTCGTCTTCCATCAGATCGAGTGGCAGTACTTTGAGACAAACCTGAACCTTGGTGCTGGCTAGGAGACTCCTTGGATTGATTAGCTTCTTTCTTCTGAGAGCTTTCTGGACTTGCATGAATGACTTCAGTTGGTTGCTCAACAACGGATAGCTGCAAGCTACTTTCTCTGTCCAGTTTATCTGACCCTTCATTTTCATCACCTATTTCACTTTCATCCTCCTCATCCGATACAGCATTTTTTGGAACAATCCCATCAAAGAAGAACGACTGCAATATGGAGATAGCTTTCTCCCTTATTTCCAACCATACTTCTTCACTATAATCTGCACTGTGTGGAAGAATCAACACATTGGGCATCTCCTTTACCTGAAGTACACCCATGACAAGATATCTTAGCATCACCCTGATATATCAAATTTTGATGTTCCAGGAGTGCACCACTCGTATATGGGTAGCCATAATATACAACGAGGAAGAAAGAAGAAAAATACTATCAGAGTATACAATCATCCAGAAGCAAGTAAAATTTCCATCCCCTTTCCCCCTTCAGAGGGCACATGCCACTAAGTTATCGCATGTCCACCAAACACCATGTGGTTTCATAGCAAGGGCTATAGAGCCATGTGTCAGTTCAAAGACAGTTTTAGCTAACAATGCAAACGCAATTTTTCTACATTGATAAGCACAAGCCGCATCCAATAATTCAGATATCAAGCACCCAAGACTGATAAGAGATGAGAAACAATTTTTTCTTCCTACAATTAGGGAAGGTGGCAATCAATGAGAAGATATAGTACAAGGCTAGAACAAAAACATCCACAGACATACACATACTTTGCACTTCAGCATGGACAGTTTGCATCAAAATTTGATCTACAGATTAGAGCTCCAAAGCTATTTGATGAGCCAGTCCAGACCCTTTAACAAGACAAGAAAGCAGGAGACAACACCGGAAATGGAACAAAAAAAGGAACTAAACTAAGTGGATATAATGAAAAGCATGCTGAAGCAATCAAGCACAAGTATTTGCCCAGAAATTGACACAGCCTATGTTTGCAAGTCCATAACCCATAACTAGTTAGCATACCCATGCTTCCATCCATTGTGGGCCTTCAGCACCATCCAAAGCACACCCAGCTAAGGTTCCATCAATCAAAAGCTGTTTCACAAAACAATCATCCAATAGCTGACTGCTCCCCGTGTTTACAAGAAATGCTCCTGCACAAGAAAACTATATATCATTCCATGCTAATATAAAATATAAGCGACCAAAAAGTTCCTTAAACACAGACCAAAATGAAGATAAACGTACCAGGCTTTACGTGCTGTAAACATTCAGCATTGAGAATCTGAACTGTTTCATTTGTCAGAGAACAGTGAAGTGAAACAAGGTCACTTGCAGCCAGTAAATCATTAAGAGTATCCATTCTTCGGGCAGCAGAAGGAAAGCTTATAGAAGACCTGCTCACTTTTCCGTTCACCTGAGATATCATGTTTCAGACAAAAAGTTCAAAGAAAAAAAAATTCAACCTTAAGAATCAAATGTGAGACGCAAAAGGTAGTTTGAAACTAGAAAATACACAATGTCAATCTTATTCAATTACCATCAATGAAAGTGGAAAAAACAAGTTTATTTCCATTTAAAGTTTCATAAAGTTCACAGGTCGCTCAAATTTTGACGAATATATAGTGAAAAATATTTAAAGACACTAAAAAAAATTACTTTTCAGAATTCATATGAATTTGAGACTAGTAGCAAGAAATGCACAACAGCCCAAACACCCAATAGGTAAATAAATAAAAGTCCACAATTTCTTAAGTTTCCACAAGTAATGCATTCTACTCCGATAAGACATACCCAAATCCGTCCCAAAATAAATATTAAAGAAGCGCACTTTAAGCTTGAAACATCACAATGAATATATGTAATCTTTTTTTTCCCATCTGAATACATTTTAAGCTCAGAACATAGATTAGGACAGCACAAACATAAATTCTACCACATTTCCATCATACTATGCTTCAGTAAGCATAAGAAGAACATTGTCTCTCGACAAAATTAATATGAACTATGAAAGCACATTCAAATGTTACATATTTCACATTTTAGATACTCCGTGTTAAACCACTCAACCTTATTCGTTTCACAAACTTCAAAATGAAGCACATTTTGAGCTACTAAACATCAACTGCAACTAAACCAATTATGAAAGACAGAGAGGTAAATATGATCGAAATGGTACCTCTACATCTTGAACATCGAAATAGAGCACACTCATTTTGAAAGCCAAGCTCCTCGTAGCCAGAGACCTCGCCGACGCAGATCTACCGATAATCCCCAAAACCAAGCCACGACACCTTCTCATCCCACGGCACAGGGGCTGGATCGAACCAAGCCACCCTGAAGCCGAGAGTGCGTGGCGGGAGAGCATGTGCGTCCGGCGCAGCAAGCCGAGGAAGAGCGCCATGACCGTGTCGGCGATCTCCTCGGCGCGCGATGTATCTACGTGGACGAGCCGGAGCCCGAGGTCGGCGGCCAAGGCAGAATCGACGGCGCGGTCGGCGGAGCCGAGGCAGAGGATGAGCTGGTAGGGCCGCAGGCGGCGCTGGGCGGCGCGCGGGAGGTAGGCAAGGGACTGTAGGAGCACGGCGGATGCCGACTCGATCCTTCCATCGGCGAGGCGACTGAGCGGCACGTGCTCGACGGCGGCGACGCCGGACAAGGAGTCTTGCTCCATGGCGAAGTCATCGATGCAGTTGAGAGTGACGACCAGGGGGAGCGATGAGGGTGAGGTCGTTGGGCTGCTACGGTGGGGCATTGTCGCAGGGGATCTGAGACCGGTGCTGGCGCTCATCGTTTGGGTTGGTGGTGGCGGGTTAGGGTTTATGATTGTAATTTTGGGCATCTCTGGGGGTTAAGATTGGGGAGGGCTTCCATTGCTTTGCTGGAGAGAGTTGAGAGCTTCAATTCAAGTGTCCAGTGCTGAGATCCAGTGCCCCCTAGTCGTCTTCGGCTCTGCCGCTCTGTTTACTCATCACATACCCTTATCATTTTACATAATTCCCTCCATATCCCCGCCTTTATTTTCCTTTATGGGTTTTTTCTCTGCTTCTTCAGTATCTAGTATCTCTACGTACCACGGACGGCCAGCAGCACTTTAAAATGTCATGGTCACGGAGGCTTATGGATATATTGAATATATGCGGATATGCCCTTATATATTATATTTGCTTCACTTTTGATGTTTTTATTATTTTATACAAGTTGCATATTGGCTTGCGGCGTATTATGTTTTGGCTGCTGCTACATATTGGGCAATTGGCAGGTCCAATCCGAATGAATATGAATATGAATATGAATATGATGGTTGTCATTGCAAGTTCCAACAGTTTTCTATATGGGAATAGATCAATTTAGCACTTGACAAAAATGTATTACTTACCCGCAACGGTTTCATATTTGTTCCGATTCGCTTATATCATGCGAGAATCGAGTCACATGATAAGGTTTCATATTTGTTCCGATCTCGCTTATATCATGCGAGAATCGAGTCACATGATAAGAGAGATAGAAACAGAGGATATGAAATGAAACCAAGAAATGCAAGTTTTTCTCATGTTCATGATGGGGCTAATAGTGTCATCACAAAACCTTGGTTTGTGGTAAGGGTGGATAGGTGATACAAGAACACATTCACCTGCAAACTACAAAATGCATAATGTCGTTGACTTTCTCTAATCAATTCCTTAGTTACTTTTGTGGAATTAAACAAACCCGGGGCGAAAAAGATTATGTACAACTGTTGTATACAACTCCTCCCCATATTTACATGTTTTAAGTGTTGATCATGCGATTGTGTATACAAGAACTACCCTTGAATGACATATGAGATCAAAATATGTGCATCTATCTACAGGACAATAGGAAATTATATCATTACTTCATCAACAGCATGCCCACTGCTTGCTCGCACTGAATTTTATTGAATAGAACAGAGGAGTGAGAAAAAGAAAAAGAAAACATTACAATTCAAAACAAGTGAAGAAACAGTGCACTATCTACAAAAACATCCATATTATGAACTTCCCAACGAACTCCAAAGACAGCAAAACTTTCTACAACATATGAAAAAATAGACAAATACATACATCTTCATCAAAGTAGAGTCGAACCTCATACAAGCTTATGCCAGCCGCTAGACAAGTCATGTTATTTTACCTACAGCTCCATCAGATCTTCAAAGTTTATTGTATTTTCCTGTCTCTGAGGCTGAACTGTTTCAAAAGGACCGAGGCAAATCCACACTGTGACGGTGTTTATGTTTCATTCAAACAACATTTCAGTGGTCCAGTAACCAGCCTTAGGAGTGAAATGAAGAACTTTGGCATCCTTTGAAAAAGCTTTATGTAAACATAAAACTATTAAACAGAAACAACTGTACAAAACTTCCAATCCAACTACAAAATCTCGTGCTCAACAGATTTATATTACCGATTTTATGCCGTTCTCACTTCCTCTTCCACAATCTTTAAATATTTAATTATTCTTGTTTCCCCTTGATTTCACCAAAGGCATTCCCAATTACCAATTTCAGAGAAACCTCCTCCTGAAATTACTGGTAGTCGCTTGATAGGAACGCATGAGCAGTCCAACACCAATCCCTATCCCAAGGCACATCCCGAGGCCAATTCCAACACCAACTCTAACACCAGCATTAAACCATGTGAGTTGGCCATCTTCACCAGTGTACATGTCATCAGAGTAGAAATGATGTCCAATTTTCCCTTCTGACTCATACTCTTCAATTTCAGGTTCTGTGATCTGCACAGGTCCACCCAATCAAGGATTCTAAGTCAGTTAAAAGTTAAAAGAACAGAAGATAATTATGCTTCTTTCCTCCAGTTCAAAGGCTGGGTTATCTAACCAAAGTGATAATGAAGGCAGGAAAATTAAGTACCAAAACAAGCTTCAGAAATCAACATTTTTAGGAAAGCCCCCCCAAAAAAAGCATATCTTTTGATCAATGCATTGCAGAAATGAAGCTAACTAGCTAATAACCAAGCCACCAATGCACTATAAGTTTTATATGCATATGTCCACCAAAAAATAAAAAGTAGAATGAAAAAGCATAGGCCCTAGGCTGTCAATGAACTTAGAAAGCCCTGAAATCGATCTAGTTTGCGGAACTTTTCCATTGCAGCAGTGGTTATTGCATTTGTTGAAGAAGAAAATCCCAACACAGAACGGAATCCAAAAAACAACAAACACTTCCTTCCCAACAGAGACCTCAACAACTAAAATAAATAATAAATAAACAAAATTCGGCAATCCCTTCTCCTTTCCCTATAAAACCACAGAATGGATGGTTTTCTATGTATTATAAATCATTTCTTAGATATAAACTTACAGGTTTTGAAAGAGTAGTGGATCAAATATTAGAGCAATAAATGAAACTTATGATCCACAACATCTATCTAGAATGTAGATATAGCATCAGTCCCTCGTTGAAAGAGTGGGTTGTACTATCATTCCACTTAATAGAAATATTAATAAGTAAATTTTTGACAAAAAAGAGGATTCATGGAGCATCTTATAGAACTGCAAAATATTATAATTTCAACCAAAGGCATAGTTGAACACAGGGTCTTAGGCTACAAAGTGACTCTTACACATAATGCTATACTGGCAAACACATATTCCTATATAAAACAACCAAATGCAGGAATGCCCCAAATAATTGTGCCTCCATAGCCACAAAAATTTACATGAATTTCATCAGAGATACAAACTCTTTACTACACCAGGCCAAATCCTCACAAAATCACAATGTGACTGAACAATTATCAAAACCATGTTCAATTAAAAACATAGCCAACACAAAGCAAAATCAAAGACAACGTTTCAATACCTGAACTTTCCGATGGCGAACCAACCCATTACAGTTCTTGCGGTGCTCCTTCCCAACCTCCTCATCCTCTGGAAATCGCATCCAGCATGGCGTGACGGGTCCCTTTCCGCCTCGGGCTAATCTGTATCGTCTTTGTCAAGATGACCGGCAAGCCGGAGCAACATCCGGCGATATAAACCTCGATGGACGGCGACGAAAGTCCCGAGTTTCGGCCGAAAAAACGCGGAAGAACCCGAATTGATCGACGCAGCCATATAACAATCCATACTCCAACCCGTTTTCGAATCATTCTTCAATCCCCCGGCATTTCCATTGAGCCAAACACCCTCCATTCGCTCCAGAGACCCACACATAACCATGTCATTGTTCTCATACACCTCGAATTCGACCGGGCCGGTGACCCGAACGCTGTCGGTGCTCACATACGTGACCTCCGACGACTCCTTGTCAACCCGATCGCGCCGGAGCGTGAGCGAGGCCGAGTCCGAAGCAGGAACTTTGGCCCCGTTGATTTCAAGCGATACGCCAATTTCTCGGCAGAGGTGGCGGAGCGTGAGGTGGTCGGGGACACTATCGATCACGCACGGCGCGACCCGGACGTAGAACAATCGGATTTCGAACCAGGCGGAGTGGGCCAAGGACGGCCCGTTTAGAACCTGAATCGAATTCTGGATCGAATTGGGGCTTGGACATGGTCACCGCAGACGAGTCCTTGTCATGCTGCTCCATAAAAACCCTA
>CM031918.1:47208324-47347909 GCA_018703695.1 Prunus fruticosa | reverse complement strand
TTGAAAATTTCAATGTTTGGATATATCTCATGTAAATTATAAATGACAGAAATTAAATATTTCGTAAGAAAAGAAAACGATAACCTACATAGAAGGTATCTCCTAGAAGTGAATAAATATATCGTTTGATTAACTAAATAACTCAATTTAAACAAAGAGAACATATTAGCAATACCTCTGATCAAAGGTTCTTAGTATCAGCACCAATAAACTCTTCAAATGATAAAACCATTCTAGCAATCGAATCAGCAATAACATCTTTGACAGGAGCTCTTTCTTTGTAGGAAGAATATCAGAAGAATTTGATGCATTTTTTTAATGAAAAGTTTGGCGTTATTTTATTTATTTAAGTTTTGGCTCAATGAAAAATATGAATTCCCGCACTATGGAAATTGTGAAATGACGTCTATTTTGGTGGAAATTAAACTCTGAATTTGATGCCTCAATTTCCATGATTTTTTCCGCGTCATTTAATAAATTCCGCACTTAAGTTGCCAAACAAGGGAATTGTCAATTTTTTCTCTTAAATTCCCGACTTTTAGCTAAATCCCCAGTTATTTTCCAGCATCCAAACATAGGGTTGGTGTTGGCTGGTGTTTCTTCGTGCCCTTAGGCTTGGTTGGTTGTTGAATGAAACCAAAACAAAACTGAGGAAGAAAATGGATATAAATTTTGAAGGAGGGTTTGTGGTGTTGGTGAGGTTGACAGGTGCTCAGAGTGTTGGGGAAGTGAAATCCGTGAAAGGCGGGGGGAGGTTGGATCAACTACATAGAGGAGAAATTGGTAGAGGAGAGTGAGATTGCAGAAGCAATAGTCGACTTACAATTGATTTGGTTCTTGTTGTTTTATGTCTTGCTATCATTTTTTATCATAACTTTGAACACGTGAAGAGTGGGCGGGGTTTTGGAGCAACAATAAGAAGAAAATCCTATGAATTGAACCAATTCTAAACCTAGAAATCAAAAATTTTTGATGAACCCAACCCAGAAAATCCCCAAAGTCTAATTTGGAATGGAGGGAGGGTAACTAGGCAGACCTTAAGCTGCGCATGATGGACAAAATTGCCCCTCCACGTGAGGGGCACATGACAAAAAACTAAGCAGAAGTTACATACAATTTGAGGAAACTCACTTTTGTACTTAAATTGCTCCAAATTGAAAGTAGGGGAAAAATTGATCAAATTGAAACTATAGGGACTAAAATGGTTAAAGTGGCAAACCACTCGGGACCAAAAGTGACTTTTTCCCTTTTGTAAATCTTATAATTGGTTCGCTTCATCTTCACTATTGGGTCTCATCCCATACCCTTTTTTTTTCTTCGAACTTTTAAGATTTGGGTTTCATTGATTTGTAGGTTTTGGTCAAACAAAAAAGGACCCAAGTGTTTATTTCATCGGATTATCATGTGAGGGACTCTGGAGTTGGAAATTACTGCCACTGAGCTCATATTCACAGTGACCCACATAGAGAATTTGTCTTTTGAAGCTTAGATTTGGCCATGGAGAAACTTCATGATGCAGAAACTACATCAAGCTATGGTAAATCAGCCTGTAAAAATCAAGGAAGATGAGGGAGAGAGAGGAAGAGTGGGTCCTCGAGGGTGGGTAGGAGGCGCTGGAAAGGGAAAAAGAAGAGAGTTTTATAAAAATACCCAAAATAGGGGCTGAAATTATAAAAATACCCAAAACTCAAAACACTTTATAAACATACCAAAAACCCATCATTACACACACTCAAAACCCATTTATAAATATACCCAAAAAATATACAATTGTTGATTATGGAGTTGATTTTGGGTATGTTTCTATGTTTAAATAGTGCTTGGGTATTTTTATAAATACATGTCTAGGATTGGGTATTTTTATAAATATCTAGGAAAAGAACGAAGATGGTACATGTTTTTTTTTTTTTTGGATTTTAAATTTTAAAATATTTAAAACATAATACATTTTATTTAAAGCTACGTGGATGTATACTATTGGATGTGTGGGCTCCACACACGTGCCACGTAGGCCTCATCATTTGGCCCGCGGGCTCATGGCCGATGGGGCCCACCGGCCCATCGAGAAAAAGCCCGGCCGGCCCGTTATGGGCTTTGAGATGGCCGGCCGATTAGGCCCAGAAAGCCCGGCCCGGCCCGCCCACAAAAACCCGGCCCGTTACGCCCGCATACATATATAATTAAGTACAAACAAGAGTTTAGGATTAGGATTATATCACTTAAATCACATATATAATTTGTTTCATTTCATTTACTTTTCTTTACTCATTCCTAGTTTTATAATTGGATGATTAGCACATTAATTTAATTTGTGTCAATTATTAATACAACAATTATATATATAAATAAGATGAACAACATATCATATCACCAAATATAATCATATCACGAAACATAATCGTACCACCAAATATAATAATGCTTTTCTTGAACACATCACCAAACATTTGCATATTTATTCATACAATCCTTTAAAAAAAAAAAATTATACTTATTATTTTTTAAAATTATTTCTTAAAACGTATTATGGTCTAATTATGTAATAACCTCAGAAACAATACTTGGTTTTATTCTTTTTGTAGAAAATTTTATTAAGTTGTGTGACTTTATTAGGTGTTTTATGAATTTGGTTTGATGTGAAAATATTGGAATTAAGTGAGTTTAATGTCAAATTTGGACTAAAATGCCATTATGATTAAGTTTATGATTTTTTTCGATTCAAGTAGGCCCATTTTGGCCCGCCTTGGTCCGATGGGCTTTCTCAAGCCGACTTATAGGTTGGGCTTGGGCTTTGAATTTGGGCCGGGCTAGCCCGGCCCGGCCCGGCCCATTGACGAGCCCTAGTGCCACGTAGCTTTTTAACATAAAATTTGATGGAAGCCAACGGAGAGACCATTTTGATGTGTGGAAGGTAACCTTAAAGACCATTAGTGTCACAAAAAAATGTTATGGACAAAATGTGATAATTTTACAAACCTAAGGGACCATTTGTGACAAAAAGCCTAAGTAATATAATTCATGTCGTTAATTAACATATTTAATACAAATTATTCACTAAATAAATAATAAATAAAATATAATTACTAATTTAACTAATCAAATCAGTCAAATATACTAATTAATTACTAAAAATAAAATTTTAAAAAATTAATTAACCTAACCATCCTAAGTTTATATATATATATATATATATATTTTTTGAAAGACATCTCCTAACGAAATTCTTCGCAGAGGTTCTATTGTCGAGGAGAAATCTAATCCTACGGATATTTGCCGGCATAGACCTAGGCCGACGAAATTTTGTCGGGAGAAGTGTTTATGTTATTTTTTTATTATTTTTTTAATAAAAATATAAAATTAGTTTCATTACTTTTGTTTTTTCCCAAATTCTTTAATTTAATTAATATCTTATAGTCTTTTATACATATATATAAAAATATAATTATATATGTACGTATGTATTTTTCAATAATAAATAGTCATATTGTACATGTACGTACGCATTTCTAATGCTTAATACCCATATTTTTTACAAAATTTTCAATAATTCACACAAAGTTCATGTGTTATACAAATAATTCTCGTATATTATTGAATACCAATAATATATGTTATAAAAGTTATACTAAAACATTATATAGTGGGGTTATTAATATCTACTTTGGATATGTTGAAACTAGCAAATTAATATCAACAGAGTATAAACTAATGAAACTTTGGGAGTCCTCGTTTCTTCTTTTAATTTATATATTAAATAGTATAGGTAGACCTTCTAGAATATTATAGCCGTGCGGCTATACTACGATTTTTTTAAAAAAAATAGAATAGTGACACGTGACGTCTAGTCGCTGGAGGGTCCTCTTTTTTATATAAAAGATTGAGTATAGCCGGCTATACTCTGTTTTTAATTTTTTTAAGATGTAAGCGCTAACCATTTAATTTTTTAAATGTAATCGTCTTACACGTGGCACCTAATGACTAGGCTCCTTTTTTTTACATGTACAAATAGTATAGCCGCACGGCTATACTCAGGTTTTTAATTTTTTTTTAATTACTTTGATTAGTAATTATGTTTTAGTTATTATTTACTTAGTGAATATTAAAGGGAGAAAAGAAAAACAAAAATTGAATTACTATTTATTAAGTAATATAATTCATGACGTTAATTAACATATTTAATAATTATTATTCACAAAAAAAATAATAAATAAAATAAAATTACTAATTTAACTAATCAAATCAGTCAAATATACTGTTTAACTACTAAAAATAAAAGTTTAAAAAATTAATTAACCTAAACATCCTAAGTTTATATATATATATTTTTAAAAGACCTCTCGACGAAATTTGGTCGCAGAGGTTTTTTTGTCCGGGAGAAACCTAATCGACGGATATTTACCGGCATAAACCTATGCCGATGAAATTTCGTCGGGAGAAGTGTTTGTGTTATTTTATTATTATTATTTTTTGTAAAAATATAAAATTAGTTTCATTACTTTTGTTTTTTCACCAACTTCATTAATTTAATTAATATCTTATAGTCTTTTATACATATATATATGATGATATATGTACGTATGTATTTTTCGTATTCTATACATGTCTACTAGTTTTTAAAAAGCAAACATACAATAGTCGTATTGTACATGTACGTACGCATTCCTAATGCTTAATACCCATATTTTTTACAAAATTTTCAATAATTCACACAAATTTCATGTGTTATACAAATAATTCTCGTATATTATTGAATATCAATAATATATGTTATAAAAGTTATACTAAAAGATTATATAGTGCTTATTAATATCTACTTTGGATATGTTGAAACATGCAAATTAATATAAACAAAGTATAAACTAATGAAACTTTGAGAGTCCTTATTTCTTCTTTTAATTTATATATTAAATAGTATAGGTAGACCTTCTAAGAATATTATAGCCGTGCGGCTATACTACGATTTTTGTTTTCAAAAATAGTATAGTGACACGTGGCGTCTAATCGCTGGAGGGTCCTCTTTTTTATATAAAAGATTGAGTATAGCCGGCTATACTCCTGTTTTTAATTTTTTTAAAAAAGTAGAGTCGTCTTGACACGTGGCACCTAATGGCTGGGCTCCCCTTTTTTTACATGTACAAATACTATAGCCGCACGGCTATACTCCGGTTTTTAATTTTTTTAAAAATAGTATAGCCGGTTTTTAATTTTTTTTAAAATAGTATAGCCGTGCGGCTATACTATTTTACAAACCCTTTAAGTAGCATAATATGTATTTCTCTTTTTTGATTACTTTGATTAGTAATTATGTTTTAGTTATTATTTACTTAGTGAATATTAAAGGGAGAAAAGAAAAACAAAAATTGAATTACTATTTATGAAGTAATATAATTCATAACGTTAATTAACATATTTAATATTAATTATTCACTAAATGAATAATAAATAAAATATAATTACTAATTTATCTAATCAAATCAGTCAAATATATTGTTTAATTACTAAAAATAAAAGTTTAAAAAAGTAATTAACCTAAACATCCTAAGTTTATATATATATTTTTAAAAGATCTCTCCGACGACATTTGGTCGGCAGAGGTTTTTTTGTCGGGAGAAACCTAAGCCGACGGATATTTGCCGGCATAGACCTATGCCGATGAAATTTCGTCGGAGAAGTGTTTGTGTTATTTTTTTATTATTATTTGTTATAAAAATATAAAATTAGATTCATTAGTTTTGTTTTTTCCCCAACTTCTTAAATTTAATTAATATCTTATAGTCTTTTATACATATATATATAATTATATATGTACATATGTATTTTTCAATAATACATTTGTATTCTATACATGTCTACTAGTTTTTGAAAAGCAAACATACAATAGTCGTATTGTATATGTACGTACGCATTTCTAATGCTTAATACCCATATTTTTTTCAAAATTTTCAATAATTCACATAAAGTTCATGTGTTATACAAATAATTCTCGTATATTATTGAATACCAATAATATATGTTATAAACGTTATACTAAAACATTATATAGTGGCTTATTAATATCTACTTTGGATATGTTAAAATTAGCAAATTAATATCAACAAAGTATAAACTAATGAAACTTTGAGAGTCCTCTTTTCTTCTTTTAATTTATATATTAAATAGTATAGGTTGTCCTTCTAGAATATTATAGCCGTGCGGCTATACTACGATTTTTTTTTCAAAAATAGAATAGTGACACGCAGGGACGGATCCAGGAATTTTCCTTGCAGGGGTCAATGTCTAAAAGGGTAAAAACTTTCTATACAAAAATAAACTCATAAAAATGAAAAAATAATTTGTAATTCATAATTAATATAAAAAATCACATTACAATTGTCCACGACGAGTTTTCATATTCTGAAAACGTTCCATAATAGTTTCATTATCAATACTAACAAACACATCTTTCTCAATATAAACAAGTAAGCTATCACTCAACCATTGATCTCCCATTCGGTTGCGAAGTGGACCTTTGACAACATTCATAGCAGAAATGCTCTCTCCACCGAAGGTCGCAACCGGTAAAGTTAAGGCTAATGTAAGAAGCAAATAGACATAATTAAATGTTCTATGCAACCCTTTCTCCACCATTTTTCTTGCAAGGCCACCGATCCCTTTCAATTGAGAATAATCACTTCTCGTACGCATATGATGAATATAAATCCCAAGTTGATCTTCAAGTGCCAAGAGGTCTCGGGGAGTAAATTCTTGAGGATAAAATTCAGTAAAACAAAGAAGTTTTTGTTTGTCAAAAGCTATGAATGAATCATTCGGACTCAAACATGCCAAACAAAGAAGCAACTCAGTATTTACCTCACTAAAGCGATGATTTAACTCCGCAAGTTGCCACTCAATGATTTGAATAAAGATGTCCACACGATAATGATGGATTTTTGTTATTCTTGGAGCTTTGCGATGTGATCTCCAATTAGCTACATATGCATCATCCATGTTTGGAACCTCAATATCATGTTTGCCACAAAAGGAAGATACTTGATCAAGCAAGGCTTCAAATCCATTGTCTCTCATATTTTGTAGTGCATCCTTGCAATCTTTGACTAAAGACATTGCATTCCCAATATCTTGGTCTTTCCTTTGTAATGCTTGTGACAAATCATTTGTGACTCCCAATAAAGTTCTCATAAAAAATAAGTGAAATACAAACTCAAAAGATTGTATTTCTCTCAATGACCTATTTGCTTCACCTATATTATCAGTGGAGCCATCCTCAATAATCAATTGAAGCACTTTCACAACAGATTTGAACATAGAAATGATACTAAGTAATGTACCATAATGTGAGTTCCAACGTGTATCACCGGCACGCTTAAGACAAGTTTCTTGATTTAATCCTCGCCAAGTTGGAAGATTATCATTTTCAAGAGCTTCTGTAATATCCTTTTGTAGTTGATCTCTAAGCATGTCACGTCGCCTACACGATGCTCCAACAATATTAACCAAGCTATTGCAAGATGTGAAGAAAGTAGCAACATCGGCGTTTCCCTTTGCCACGGCCACAAGAGCTAATTGAAGTTGATGTGCAAAACAATGAATATAATAGGCACAAGGATTTTCTCTCAAAATCTGTGTTTTAAGACCATTGAACTCACCCTTCATATTACTAGCTCCGTCATATCCTTGTCCTCTTAGCATGGAAATGCTCAATTCTTCTCTTGAAAACAATGTGTCAATAGCTTCTTTCAGTGAGTTTGATGTAGTATCGCTAACATGTTGGATGCCCACAAACCTTTCAATTACATCCCCCTTTTTGTTCACATAACGAAACACCACCGCCATTTGTTCTTTTACTGATATATCACGTGATTCATCAACTAATAAAGAAAAGAAGGCACCATCCATGTCCTTAATGATCTTCTTAATAGTTTCAGTCGCACAAGCATTCACAAGATCTTTTTGAATTGTTGGAGCTATTAGCTTGAGATTCCCTGGAGCATTTTCCAACACAACGGCTTTAACTTTCTCATCATGATCAGCAAGAAATTGTAAGAGTTCTACATAATTCCCCTTGTTGTTTGAAGTGTCACTCTCATCACTGATGAGCACAAAATAAATACAAGTTTTATCCTTAAATTTATATTTGTTAGTATTTTCTTTTGTATTATGTAAATTTATTAGAGTATTTGTATTGGCTATTCCAATCTTTGTTTTTGTATTTAATGAGTGGTTGTATGTAGATATTAAGTGTCTTCCACCAATGGCATGAGGAGGAGGAGGAATAAGCAATGTGTTGCAAAAAGAGAGGAAGAACTCAATTTGGATTTGATGACTTTGCCTTTTACAGCTCATGCTGTATAGTCCATTTGCAGACCTGAAAAACGAATTTTTCCATGCTCAAATGAATAAATATCCTTCATGACACTTGTTCAATAAGATGTCGACTAAAACATATCCAAAAATTGGAATAATTGGATAAAAACTCAATCCACAGGCTGTCACACACCAAGACAGGTTTTAGAAGACAGCTTGCATATGCAGCTGGAATGAAAGGGACTTCATACTTCTATAAATAGGCAACAACTTAAGAGAGAAAGGGTGCAGAAATTCAAGAGTGATACACAGCAGAAGGAAAGAAAGGAAGAGAGAAAGAGAGAGAGAAAGTGAGGAAGAAAGAGAACAATGATGGAAAGGAAAGAACCAAGAGCTAACAACTCTTTTAAACTTGTTCTTCCTTTCCTAGTTCTCATGTAAATTATGTATTTTAATTTCTTTGTTTTGTTTTAAATTCTTAATTATGTCTAGCTAAAATACTTAACTAAGGTTGGATGAAACACCATTATTAAATAAAGTTCTAGTTTTTATCTTCAATTCTCAAATATTGTGGTGTTCAATGATTATAATTTTCACTTCACATGATTAATAGATTAATCTTCTTTTCACCACTTCTATCATGTATTGTGACATATAACATGTATTTGTGGTAGTTAAGAGTTTGGATTAATCTATTAATTCATCCTTGGTTTATATTTCTCATTTACAAATTTCTTTGATATTTTGTTATTCAAATAAACTTTTTTCACATAGGATGCTTAGGAAACTTTGATCCTTTGTAGTTAAATAATTTTGTTTACATTTTATGCTTAGAATTTGTACTTATGAAGGGAAGGAAAATTTACTTATGATCTAAATTACAAGCTTAATTGATAAATCTTGAGAAAGCAGTAGATTGATTTCTAGATTGCTACTCCATGGGATTTGAAAGATAAATAATTAGGATCTTATGGAATAATGGTGTGGATTCTAATACCTTAGTTATTTTTTCTCATAAATTTAAATCTTAATTTCAGTTTATTGTCATTTCCATATTTGTTTCATGCTTTATTTAATTTTCTTTATCAACAAACAAATCACCATTTGAATCAACTAGGTTGGCAATGAAATTAACTTGGGTATAATTGGTTTTCTATCTTTACACGCAATCCCTTGGGTACGATCTCGCTCTTACACGCTTATGCTATATTCGATTCGTGCGCTTGCGAGTTTATAAATTTTAAAAGACACCGCTTTTGGTGACAACAAGTTTTTGGCGCCGTTGCCGGGGATTGCAACGGAAAACTAATCAAATTCTGGTTAATTAAATTCTTCCACTAGTTATAATTTAGTTTTGTAATATATATAATTTTTGATGCTTTGAGTGTATGAATTTTTAGATGTTGTTGATGAATCCCATTCACTAATTGAATCTTATATGATATGTGTTTGCTTCCTTTGCTTAATCACCTTAGGTTGTATGCATGTATCTAAAGTTGAGAAGTGGTGTAAGATAACCAAGAACATAATTCCTAATTAGCAACAAATGATTGAACTTGTTTAAGTGAGCATCATGTGAATTGGTTTCTTGACAACAAATTGATGAATTCCAATTCACCAAATTAATCTATCCTTGATGTGTGTTTTCCTTGATTGATTACCTTTGAAAGCATGCTTCTTGAGGTTGTTGGGATTATGTGTATCTTCATGTTTTCCTAAGCAATAAATGGATGGAGTAAGAACCATCCATGTGAATTGGTTTCTTGAATACCTAATGTAAACACCATGCTATTAGGATTTTTGTGATGTTCATATTCTCTTTGAACTTAATGGGTTTTCTTTGTAATTGAATCGAAGTACGAACCATACCTAGGTTCAGTTATGGGGATGGCACAAGTATTGTAGCACGAACCATGCACTTTACGTATATTAGAGAGAATCAATGCGTCTTGAGCCACGACCCATGGTCTTGATTGCAAACATCTTCATCAATACGTTTAGAGTTCATCACTTGAGTATTCATGAACATAGGTAGAATTGTTAAGGGTGGATTCCGAAACCCTAGTGTTCGTTACGTACTCTTGGAAGAAGTTTCATATTTTATTTTATTTTATTTTAAGAAAGTTCATTTCTTTTTCTTTATGTCAATTTGTGTGCTTATTGCTTGAACATTATGTGCTTGTTTGTACATGTATCAATAAAAAAAAAGGAAAAGAAGACAACTCTAATCATAAGGAGGAGAAATGTGGAGTAGTAGGAGAAGTCGCGACCTTCAAATGCATCCATACTCGACCTAATCGCTTCAAGGGGGAGCATTCCAATCCTTTCTTTTTTCTTGTTTTGTTATTATTATTTTTATTATTGTTTTTTTTAATATAAAAATATATATATATATTTATAAATTAAAAAAAAAAACTCATGACTTTTGGTAACTTCAGATGAGTGTCTTTGTCAATCCAGTGTCTAGGAGTTCTATAGGCGACACCTTCGGTGTTTAAGAAGTTTGGGTTTTAAGCGGGACCATTGTGACCCCTCCAACCTTCCGGATCTCCTGGCTGTGTTTTTCTGAGGCCCTTAACTGGTTATCCATGAGTTGCATGTATATTTATGTGTTTTTAAAATAAGTTACTGAGTATTTAAAAAAAAAATTAAAAAAATAAAATAAAAACAATATAATTTTTGCTTATTTCTTTGTGTAGTTCTTTTTGTATTTTTTTCTAACTGTTTATTTTGTGTTTGTATAGATTTTAGTTTTCTTTTTGTGTGTTTTGATTCATTTTGGTCTTTATTTCTTTTTGCTTGGATTTTTTTTAATTTATTATTTTTGTCTTTTATTTCATCCTGGATAAATACCAAAGGGATTGACACGCATATTTTCCAGGTATTATCTTTCTATTTCATTTACCCTCTTATTTCATACATTACTAAAAAAAAAAAAAAAACCAAAACACAAACACAAAATAATAAATAAATAAATAAAAATTTGGAACCCAATCTCCAACTAAGGCAATTCCGAATTTCTTGTTTCTCTTTGCTTTTATTACTGTAATTCTTTCTTTCTTTTACTTGTTTATGTATTTTAATTTGTTTTAAGTTTAGGAACTAGATTGCTTCATGATTGCACACACGGAAATTTGGCTCAAAAACTTATTCATTTCATAAACATGTGATTACATACACAAATGTGAAAATGCATACATAAAATTTCTCAATCACATGTTTGTTTCCAGATTCTGAGCTAGCTGAGGCTTCTGCTAATTGCCTCTATCTGCTCGCACTTGTAGAATCTGCAGCAGCTCTACATGCTCCTCAATTTTCCCCTGCAGTGTTTCCACTTGCTTATTGGCACAGGAGAGCCGTTTCTGGAGTCCGCCACCAGAGTTTCAAGGAGGCCACCTCCTCACTCATGCTGCACACTCTCGTGTCCACGCCAGGAGTCGCATGCCCAGATTGGTAGACGAGACCGCCTGGAGCACAGTGAGATTGTGGGACTCATCCACCGCCATCCTGCCAGACCTACGTGCCACATGCAGGTGATCTCCTGGAGTGAGTTTACTGCCAATCAATGTTCCCAGGCAGCACTGGCCTGCTCGGCATTTCCTCAGAAAGGTTCGGTATTGCCTCAGCAAAGTTTGAGGCTGTGCCATGATGATATGTGGAGTTTGGGAAGACAGAGGTTGGAGGAGCCCTTATCTGGGCATTTGGTGGTGCAAGTTGTTGGCGCTAAAACTTGAACGGAGAGATGAGCGCAACTTACAAGTGGTGTGGACGATCAGGAGATCGATTGAGTGTTGGATGCAGTTCTTTCCTGTCCTCGGATGCTGATCCTGAATAGAAGATGAGCGAAGCTCGTGAGGTGTATGGAACGGCGTGGAACCAGCCTAAGACCCTCCGATGCCAAAGTAAGTTTGTTTACTAAGAGCTCTTGCTGTTGACCATATAGAAGTATATAAGTCAAGCTGAAAAGTCTTACCCCTTTGTTGATGGTGAAGGAGTGTATTTATAGAGGGCATTTGGGATGCTTGTGGTGTTCATTTCCGATGTGGGACTCGTGAGAAGGCCTATGAGGTTGACACGAGTCCTTAGATATTTCAGGCGGGGCTTCGAGGCTCAGTCTCTACAATCGGTAGCCGATTGTAGACGAGTTGGCCTGTAGCGACTGTTCGCAGCCTGAGATAATGCCATCGGTAGCCGATGCCGATTGTACGAGGCCTTGGGCAAGCTTCTCTGATCCACGTGTCGTTGTATGAGTGGAGGGTCAGATATGGTACAACAGTAGTCCCCCAAGTTGCCGATTGAGAAGCTTCTCGGTTGGGGACTTGAATATGTCTTCGGCATTCTGACCCGGAATCAATGGTCCCAATGTTGACGATGTAGGTATGTAGTCCCCCAAGTGGCCAAGCGAAGGAGCTTGGAAAAGAGAGACCGTATCATCTGCCGAATGATTATAGAGGCCAGTGTAGGTCAGGGTTTTGAAGCGCCTGTCGTTCGGCACGAGAGGTGAGTGGAAACTCGACCAATGTGCGCTTACCGTTCGGCACGAGAGGTGATTGAGAAATCGACCAATGTGCGCCTGCCGTTCGGCACGGGAGGTGATTGAGAAATCGACCAATGTGCGCCTGCCGTTCGGCACGAGAAGTGAGTGGAAACTCGACCAATGTGCGCTTACCGTTCGGCACGAGAGGTGATTGAGAAATCGACCAATGTGCGCCTACCGTTCGGCACGAGAGGTGAGTGGAAACTCGACCAATGTGCGCTTACGTTCGGCACGAGAGGTGATTGAGAAATCGACCAATGTACGCCTGCCGTTCGGTTGCGGAGTTGGCGAGATTTGCCATGTTAGAGGAAGTTGAAGCGTCTCCAAGGAGGTGAAGCGTTTCAACTGAAGGTCGCGTCGCCATGCATGCGTGACACGTGTCGGCATGGCTGTGAAGGTCACGTCGTTCCGTATTCCGATGCGTCGTTTCACTTCCCGATGCAAGATCGGCTCTATAAATGTGAGGAGGAGACGAGGGTTCGAATACTTGGAATTTTTGAGAGCAAAGAGAGCTTGTGAGAGGCGATTTCCAGCAACCGTGTGAAGGCTGAGTAGGCGATTTCCGGCGATAGTGAACAAGGCGGAGGCGATTTCCGGCAACTTTGAACCACCGTACAAACAAGGTATGCTGCCGTGTTTTTGAATTTATGCGAATCAAAATGTTGAATTCGATAAGTTTTTGTTTGAACAATGCATGAACAAGTATGAACATGCATGAACAAGCATGAACATAAGTGTTTAGGAGATAGAACAGGATTTTGATTCTAGCATGGCACTTAGTTTCCCCTCGTATGTTGTTTGTAGATGTCAGATACCGATCAGAAAGCGTAGGAGTAGTCCGAGGGCATTTGAGGACGAATCGTCCATGGGGAATTCGTCTGATGCGAGTGTGGGTGCCGAGGCTGTGGGCACTTCGTCGAGAGAGCCTGGAGATGGTGAGCCTTCGAGCCGAGCTACGAACAGTTTGCTCAGCTGTATAGTGTAACGAGGGCGAAGAGTGCTGGTAATGGGGGGTGGGTCCAGTCTCGAACTGTCTCGGAGGGCAGCGTGGGCACTTTGTGGTGGGGGTGCCGAGCTCTCAAAAGACGTGGCGCAAGCGTCGAGTGATTGTCTCTGGGGGACTGGGAATCGACACGGGAGTCATAGTAGATAGGAGGATTCCTACGACCTTCCAGGCTGTCGGTAGGATAGGACATGCCGTTCGGCATTTTTTTTTTTTTTCTGCTGACCGTTGACTGTTTGCGTTTCAGTATCTTTGAAACGGCCCCTTGCACCGATCAGAGAGGTTGAAGCAATTGGAGAGGGTGAGGACAAAGATTGCCGAAGAAGATTGGTTCTGGAAGGAGTTGCTCTATTTTCGGAATCTGTTCAAGGCAGGCCTGGTGGGTAAGGCTGAATTCGACCGAAGAGTAAAGGAAGAAAAGGAAGAAGAGGAAAGGCAGAGTAAGTGATGCCGTTCGGCAGGCATGTGACTTCCGTTTCCCCTTAATACCGTTGCTCTTTAACTCGTGTTTGAATACAGTGGCAGGTGGTAGGCCTATGAGTGAGGCGACTAGGCGCCGTTTGGAGGGGCAAGGGGCGTCGACGCGGAAGAAGGTTCAGTCCCCAGGCCGAAGAAGAGAGGCTGCAGGAGCGACCGAAGGGTCTTCGGCGGATGACCGGGACGCTGGCTGGTCGGGGCGGGAGAGAGGGCGGCCGAAGCTGAGGTAGTTCGGGAGATCCACCTTCAGGTGACGGGCAAGAGGATGATCGAGGGGGCCCTCGATGCGACGCCGTTGCCGAAGCGCCCAAGGGGGCCGAATGAAGGGACATCATGCTGATTCCCGATGATGAGGAAGAGGGGGAGGAGGGGCCGGTGAACATAGCTTGCCCTCGGAAAGCAGTGCCGTTCATCAATTGCATGATCGATGGCGCGCAGATGGAGCTCTCAGAGATCGAGCAGTTGCCGATGAAGACATTGCGTGAGCAGGCCGGCGCGCCTTCCGGCTTCAGGCTGCCGTAAGTGTTTTAAGAGTTGTAGGTGTTTATGATTCGGCATGTATTAATGTTTCCATTCGTGTTGCAGGCTGATATGGAAATGTGGCTCTCGAAGCGAAGCGAGCCGTAGCGCTGCCCGAACGGTACCAGAAAAAATCCTAGGAGGGCCGTTCGAAGGTTGCCGATATGGGGAAGTTGCTTCAGGAGGCTGATCGGCACGCCGAGGGGAATGCTGCCAAAATTGCAGAGTTGGCATCTAAGCTTGCGGCGGCCGAAGTGGAGGCGGTGGCTGCGCAGGAGGCCAAGGCGGCAGTGGAGGTGGCTATGGACGCGGCCGAACGGTCGCATGCGAAGGAGGTAGAGGATGCGAAGGTAAAGGCCGTTGCGACTACCGAGCGTCGGAAGAGTTCACGCTTCTGGTGGACAAAGAAGTCATGGAGCAATGTGACGACTTTGTCTACCGATTCAAACGGTATAATGCTGACAAGAAGCTGAACCTCAACTTCCTTCGGGATCCGCCACGCTGCCAGAGGGCGTAACCGAAGAGATGGTGGAGGCTTACAAAGGCGAGGATGCCGACCCAGAGGAAGCCGATGACACCGAATCTAGCAGCGAGGAGGAAGGTCATCCGGGGCCGAGGGCTGTCCATGTATCCACTGGAGCAGTCGATCGGTCCTGAGCCTGCGCTTGGTATCGCAGAAGCCGAGCCAACCGATGCCGATCTGACCTCTACTTAGAACCTGTCACCTTTTTTTTTTGTTATTGTAAAACAAAATTGTTGAAACATGCCGAACGGCATTTTTTTTTTAAAAACGGTTTGCCCTTCTGTGGCTATTTTATCCATCTTAACTTTGTTTCGGTTTAATTTGCCGAGCCCTATATTCGTGTATGTATGCATGCCGTTGGTAGTATATTTAGAGTATAATACCGTTTCTTTTGGGCGAAGCCGTATGTATTGAATAGGGTTTGGGTTGAAATAAACCGAGTACAAAAAGTGAGGACCGAAGGTGAGATTACTTGTAGTAGTATTTGAGATGCTCTATATTCCAAGGGTGGCCGAGGGTCTGACCATCGGTACCGCGCGCAAACGGTAAGTTCCTGGTCGGCAGACGGTAACGACCTCATACGGTCCTTCCCAAGAAGGGCCAAGAGTGCCTTCGTTTGGGTCCTTGGTAGCGAGAGAGACTTTGCGTAAGACCCAGTCCCCCACTTCGAGCGATCGGCGTCTCGACGCGCGAATCGTAGTAGCGAGAGGTCCTGTGTTTGTAGGAAGCGTTCGAAGCTAAGCCTGGGAACGATGTTCATCAATGAGGTCCAGGTCGAACGTGAGCAGGGTTTCGTTTTGCTCTGGCTTGTAAGATGCCGTTCGGCACGAGGGTGCGTTGATCTCGACTGGAACAACGGCTTCGGTACCGAAAGCAAGGGAAAATGGCGTTTCGCAGTTGACCGTCGGTAGGAGGTGTTGATGGTCCATATCGTTTCCGGCAGGAGATCGGGCCACGCTCCTTTAGCTGCTCCAAGTTTCTTTTTTAGCGTTTTCTTGATGATCTTGTTGATGGCTTCAACTTGGCCGTTTGATTGTGGATGTGCTGGAGAGCTAAAAAACAAGTTGATACCGAATCGGTAGAGATGCCGGAACTGAGAGGAGTCGAACTGTTTTCCATTGTCGGTGATGATTGCGTTCGGAGAGACCAAATCGGCAGATGATGTTCTTCCAAACGAAATGTTCGACCCTGGCTGCGGTGATTGTTGCCAGAGGTTCGGCTTCGGTCCACTTGGTAAAATAGTCGACAGCGACGATGGCGTACTGAGCTGTCCCTTTGCTTGGGGCATGGGGCCGATGAGATCTAAACCCCATTGAGCGAAGGGCCATGGGCTAATAATCGGAGTGAGTGGTTCGGCAGGTAGTTTTGGAAAGAGAGCCGAAACGTTGGCATTGATCACATTTCAGGACTAGTGTGGTGGCGTCGGTATGGAGGGTCGGCCAATAATAACCTTGCCGAATGGTCTTGAAGGCCAGAGACCGGGCGCAGCATGGTCTCCACAAGCTCCTTCGTGAATCTCTCGTAAGACGTAGTTGCCTTGCTGCGGAGTCATGCACCGAAGCGAGTGGTAAAGAATGGCCACGCCGATATAGAATCTAATTCAAGATTAAGTATCGTGCCGAATGGCGGCAGAGAGTTTGGCCTCGGCTTTATCGGTCGGTCAGCGTTCCACTTGAGAGGTAGGAGAGAATTGGATCCATCCAGCTTGGATCCTGCCGAACGGCATGTACCTCAGTTTCAGATAGTGCCTGCGCCGATCAAGAATTTCGATCGGCACGTGGCGGCCTACGTTGTCGTCAATTGCTGATGCCAGGCGTGACAGCGCATCGGCATGGCTGTTCTCGGTCTTGGGATCTCCTGAACTGATACGCAGCAAAGTGGTGGAGCAATCGGCGAGCATGTGTCAAGTAGGCATCCATGGAGGTGTCCTTGGCTTCGAATTCGGTTCGCACCTGATTAACGACAAGTTGTGAGTCGCTGCATATTTTCAGCTGTCGAGCGCCCATTCCCTTGGCGAGTCGAAGGCCGGCCAGAGAGCTTCATATTTGGCTTCATTGTTGGAAGTGTGGAATTGGAATCGGATGGCATACTCGATGGTAGTCCTGATCAGGGGCTTTTAGTACTAGACCAGCTCCGCTGCCCCTCTGGTGGACGAACCATCCACATAGAGAGTCCAGACGGGAATCGACGGACTGAAGCTCCCTTCGGTTGGGTGGGGAGCAGCTGATGTTGCCGATTGAGGGTCGGCATCGTCTAGGTTGCGTCCTTCAGATGTAGTCATTTCAGAAATGAAATCGGCTACCGCTTGTCCCTTTCGGAGGTCCGAGGGTGATAGTGGATGTCGAATTCGCTGAGCTCAATTGCCCATTTCACCAGCCGACCTGACGTCTCCGGTCTTTGTAGTATCTGGCGAGAGGCTGATTGGTGAGAACGGTAATGCCTTGAGCTTGGAAATACGGCCGAAGCTGCGTGCTGAGAGGACGAGGGCGTAGCCAGCTTTTCCAGGCTTAGGGTACCGAAGCTCGGCATCTTGCAAGGCATGGCTGGTATAGAAGATTGGCAGCTCTGTGCCGTTCGGCTTGCGAATGAGTACGGAGCTCAATGCCGATACCGATACCGATAGGTAGAGAATTAAATCTTCGCCAGAAAGAGGGGTGGATAACAGGGGTGCTCTGCCCATATAGGTTTTGAGGTCTTGGAAAGCGCGGTCGCATTCGGCAGTCCAAACAATCTGCCGTTTGCTCCCCTTGAGGGCTTTAAAGAAAGGGGCACACCGATCGGTAGCTTTCGATATAAAACGAGCAAGAGCGGCGACACGCCCCGTGAGGCTCTGGATATCCTTCTGAGTCTTCGGAATCTGCATGTCGAGAGAGCTTTGATTTTCTCAGGGTTGGCTTCGATGCCCCGTTGGCTGATGATGAAGCCAAGGAATTTGCCCGAAGAGACACCGAAGGCGCATTTACTAGGGTTGAGCCGCATGTTGTACTTCTTGAGAGGACGCTGAACATGAGGGAGAGGTTGTGGAGGTGAGAATCGGGCAGTCTTACTCTTGACCAGCATGTCATCCACATAGACCTCCATCGAGGTGCCGATGAGTTCAGAGAAAATTTTGTTGACCAAACGCTGATAGGTTGCCCCAACGTTTTCAGGCCGAACGGCATGACATTGTAACAGTAGAGTCCTTTGTCGGTGATGAATGCCGTATGTTCGCGATCGGCAGGGCTCATAAATATTTGGTTGTATCCTGAGTATGCGTCCATGAAGCTGAGAAGCTCATGGCCTGCCGTGCGTCTACCATCTGGTCGATCCTTGGCAAAGGAAAGCTGTCTTTGGGGCAAGCCTTGTTTAAGTCGGTATAGTCTTGACACATTCGCCAGGCACCGTTCGACTTTTTGACCAAGCATGAATTGGCCAGCCAAATTGGGTAAGTGACTTCCTGGATGAAGCCGATCGTTCGCAGTTTTCCACCTCGATTCTCATTGCCTCATACCGTTTGGCGTCATGGGCCCGCCGTTTCTGCCTGATGGGTCTGAAAGTGGGGCAGATGCTGAGCTTGTGACTGATGACGCTCGGGGCGATGCCAGGCATGTCATCGTACGACCAAGCGAAGACTTCCGTGTTGGCGCGTAAGAAGGCAATGAATTCGGTACGCAATGCCGGACTTAATGTGGTACCGAATTCGAACCTCTCGGTCGGGTTCTGCTTCGGAAAGGGAGACCGATTCTAGGTCTTCAATGGGTTGTGCCTGCGGGGTGAGAGCCTCGTCTCGGGGATCATCCGGTTTGTCCTTCCCCTCCCGTTCGGCATAGTAACGTTGGCAGCCACCGAATATGCCTCGCGAGGCGCAGCTCTTGCCGATTCCTTTGTTGCTGATACGTAACACGTCCGTGCACTCAACTGATCCCCTCGCACTTGGCCTACGCCGCGTGGGTGGGGAACTTGAGGAGGAGCATGTGTGGTGACAGCATGGCTTTCATTTTGTGAGCGCCGTCCTGCCGATGATGGCATTGTATGCCGTTGGGCAATCGACTACCAAAAAGTGGGTATAGATGATCGTTCGTCTGGGAATGGTACCAACCGCAAAAAGCGAGAACACTGCCGATTGGTTCGATCACGTCACCAGAGAAGCTTAGAAGAGGGGTGATGTCTTTGTTCAGATGCTGTTGATCTATGCCGAGGGCATTGGAAGCGTCGGCGAATAGGACATTGACCGAACTGCCGGTGTCGAATGAGGATTCGGCCTACGTCGAAGTCGGCGATGTCGGCTCGGATGATCATAGGATCCGAATGGGGGAAGATGATGCCTCGTTCCTCTTCTTCGGAAAAGGTGATAGGTTCCCAACCGATTCGTCGGATTTTGTCGTTGCGTCCTCCTGCCACGCTGAGGATTTGGGGATGCCGAACGGCACGGACATAACCCTTCATGGATCGGCTGCTGGTTTCGGTGAGGGGAGCTCCTCCACTGATCATATTGATCTGCCGATTGGAGTGTTTATCCGATGAAGGTTTGGTTCCCAAAATACTGATCCAGCTTGCCGTCGTTTATGAGGCGTTCGACAATTCTCCGAAGGGCGATGCATGATTCTGTGTCATGGCCATTGTACTGATGATATCGGCAGAAGACCCCCGTGTCCTTCTCGTTCTGCCGAGGGAGTTTGCGGTTGTTCAGCTTCGGTATCATTTCCCCTTCTGCGAGGAGGACATGCTCATAGCTGGTGTTGAGCAGAGTGAAAACGTGCTCGGATTCGATTCCTCTTCGGATCTCCGAAGGCGTTTCGCCTGCGGAGTTTTTGCCCTTTTTGTTAGCATCCTGCCGATCGTTGAAGTAGTCCTTTCGTTTTTTCGCAGCTCGGAAAAAACGGCAGGGGGTGCCGAACGGTAGGGGCTTGGATTTGTTTTTTCGATCCGCCGGGAATCGGTCATAGTGTTTTGTCGAAGGCTGATCGGTCGGCATCGATTTGTCTGGTAGTGCCGAAGCCGATCCTTTGGAGTTGAAATGCTCGGCCTTGGCGTGGATAGCAGCCTGTTTCATCAGTTCGGAGTAAGTGGTCCAGTTGCTCCTCTGGACCAAATATCGAAACTGGGACGACCGAAGGCCACTTTTGAAGGCATCGAAGGCTGCTCTATCGTCAGTCTCTGGACATCGGGAGTATTCATGGCTGAACCTAGCCGCATATTCCCTCAAAGGCTCATCGCCCCGCTGCCGAACGGTATAGAGGTCATCGGCGGAATGCAGCCGATCGGTCTGAATCATGAAATGGTCGAGGAAGGTTTGCTTCAACTGATTAAAAGAGTCAACCGTATTTGGTTCCATTCGGTAGAACCAATTCAGAGCAGCTCGGTCAGGGTGGATGGGAATAGTAAACATTGGCCTTCGTCTGTCAGCCCTTTGCAACCCAAGGCCGATTGGAAGGTATGAATGTGAGTAACGGGATCTTCCACCCCTGAGTAGAACGATATTCGGAGTGCTGAACCTCCTTCTCGTGTCTGAATGTCCTGATTCGACTGGTGAATGGCCCTGGCTGCACCGTTCCCCACGTTGGTGTCGAGCCTGGTTCTGTTCCTCCTCAATGCGATTCATCTTCTGCAAGAGGAGACGAATGGTTGGATCGGCAGAGGGAAGATCGTCTCCGAAGGTTTCCTTTGCTCGATTCCCCGTTCGTTGGCCAACGTGGCGGCCTCGCCTTCGTGGTCTGCCGTTCGGCTGGGACTTCTCTCGCAGCGTCCCGTATGTCGATCATTACCCTGATTTGTTTGATGGCGCTCCTTTGAGTGTGCTGCCGATCGCGGGAGACCGTTGTCTCGGCTGAAGTTGGAACATAGTCTGATTCGTCCGTTTCTTCCAGACCGATCGCGCCGTACCGTTGGCGTATGGGGGATTTTGGTCCAAGGGCCTCCAGGCGGGGTCGTCGAGCTTCGCCCGGACCTGGATGGGTGAGTACTGTTGTTCTCTCCGCCGATCGTTGATCCTTTCGCGGCAATCGGAATAAACTCGGATTCGGGATGACGCTCCTTTGGAGTGGGTACGACAGTCTTCGGGAGGCAGTTGGTTTGTCTGAGCTTGCTGTTTCCCTTTGTCTTGGGCGGTAGGCTTTCGCACGCTTTTGAACGACTTCTCCTGCCGAAGCTGTGTGGTTCGCTCCTTACCGTTTTGCAGAAGTGGGGAGAGAGTGCGTTGGTCATGTAGTTGCCTTTGGGTGTCATCCAATTTAGAGGTAAGAATATTGTTATGCTCCTGCATCTTTGCCATATCCTCCTGTAGGGTTTCCATTCGAGCCTCCAAAGTGGTTGGCCGAGCAGGTGTCTGGAGCAAGGGAGCTAGACTTGGCTCGCGCCACCGAGGCCGAGAATAGGGCCATCGGCGGGGACGGCCGAAGATGGATTCATCTTTTGGTCTCAGTGTTTGGAGTTTTGAGATATGGGTTAATCGATAAGCGATTCCCACGGGACGGCGCCGTCTGTTGGCGTTAAAACTTGAACAGATAGAGTGAGCGCAACTTACAAGTGGTGTGGACGATCAGGAGATCGATTGAGTGTTGGATGCAGATTCTTCCCTGTCCTCGGATGCTAATCCTGAATAGAAGATGAGCGAAGCTCGTGAGGTCTATGGAACCGGTGTGGAACCAGCCTAAGACCCCCCGATGCCAAAGTAAGTTTGTTTACTAAGAGCTCTTGCTGTTGACCATATAGAAGTATATAAGTCAAGCTGAAAAGTCCCTCCCATACTAAGAGCTCTTACTAAGAGCTCTTGCTGTTTACTAAGACCCTCCGATACCCCTTTGTTGATGGTGAAGGAGTGTATTTATAGAGGGCATTTGGGATGCTTGTGGTGTTCATTTCCGATGTGGGACTCGTGAGAAGGCCTATGAGGTTGACACGAGTCCTTAGATATTTCAGGCGGGGGCTTCGAGGCTCAGTCTACAATCGGTAGCCGATTGTAGACGAGTTGGCCTGTAGCGACTGTTCGCAGCCTTGAGATAATGCCATCGGAGCCGATGCCGATTGTACGAGGCCTTGGGCAAGCTTCTCTGATCCACGTGTCGTTGTATGAGTGGAGGGTCAGATATGGTACAAACACAAGTGATAACTCAAGGTTGAGGTCATCAAGGTGAGTGCATGAGGATGCCATTTGTTTTGCTTCTGAATTTTTTGATGTTTTTCCTTAAGTTTGCAGGAAGAAATGCTGAGTATCATGCGCTTGTAGAGGCGTGGTTTAAATAGGCATATGCTGATGAGAGAGAGCCAACACCATTTCGGATTTCCCGGGCATGTCGACCTAATCGCTTCAAGGGGGAGCACCTTTACTTTCACTTTACTTTACTTTTTTCCGTGTTTTCTTGTGTTTTATGTTTTTGCCCGTTACTTTCATTTTCTAGTGCTTTGTGTTTTTACCTTTCCCTTTCGGCTATCATCTTTGTCTTATTTTAGTTGGGAAGTGTGTTTTCTTTTTCTTTTTCTTTATCTTTTTCTTTTTCTTTTTCTTTTTCTTTTTTCTTTCTGCAACCTTACTCTTTTATTTCTGAAAAAAGAGAAATAACAAAAACCAAAAACCACAAAATAAAATAAAAACACCAATAATGTTGTAGAAATCATTTCTTCTCGGTTGTTGGTGTCTCGACCATTGGAGCTTTGAGTTTGGCCCTCTGGCTGTCCTCTTCCAGGGCTTCACGCACAGCCTCTTGGGGCTCACCACTTGAGCTCCCAAAGATCGCAATTTTAGCTTGAGCGTAACTACTCTCGCGATCTACTTGTTTGCGTTTACCCGGTCGGTCTAGGTCTTCCAGCTGCTTTCGCATGTCGCGAGAATACAACTCTACCATCTTTGTTAGGCTTTTATTCTCGTCCCGCAATACTTCTAGCTGGTGTCGATTCACCTCCACTATCCTTGCCCTCTCCCTTTTCAAGCTTTTTATAGCAGTCTGACACTCTTCAACCATACTTCGCTCCGCCGCCAACTGACCTTTCAGCACCTCTACCTCATGGGACTTCGCAAGTAGGCGATGTCCCAAACTTGCGACACATGCTGTACTCTGCACGCTCAGTGCTAGGGCATCACTCGTGACCCGGTTGTCATCCCTTGTCCCGAACACACGTATATCTTTAGGAGTCACTAAATTTCTACCAACTCCAATGGCAACATCGTTGTCCAGGAGTATTGAGTCATTGACAGTCACAGGCCCCCTTACGGAGGCAAAGTAGGGTACCCATCCTGGTGCCGCTGCTTGGCCCCATGTCTGAGTCGGTGGAGCTAGGTTGAGATCCAAGGAAAAGGGGTAGGAAGAGGCCATTTGATTTCTCACTCTTTTCTTTTTTCTTTTTTTTTCTTTTCTTTTCTTTCTTTCTTTTCTCTTTTGTGTGTTTCTGAGTTTGTGTTTTTCACCATTTCTTTTTAGCTTTTTATAGACTTAGTCTGCTAAACCCTAGCCGCACCCTAGCCCTTATGACTTATCTCTATATGTCGCCGCACCCGTTTCCCAACCCCCCCTTAATTGCATTTTTACCTTTCACCACCTTCACGTGAAAAGTCGTTGCACCTTCCTACAAAACCAATAATTCTGGCTTTGGGGATGTGAAAGTGGCCTCTGCGCGCTGACACGTCCCTCACCTCTTTTTGCCCGTGAGGTATCAGGAAACGAGACATCCGGCCCCCTTCTCTCTTTTCAGAAATCTCGTTTCTTGCGCTTCTGACAACGCTTCTTTGTTTTCTTTAATTTTTTAATAATAATAATAATAATAAATAACAATAATAATAAAAGAAGTGTTTGGGCTTTCGTTTGGGTTGGGTTTTAAAATTGATTTGGACGTTCTCATTGGCTGGATTTCTGCGTGCGTAGAACTGTTGTTAGGGCTTACTGTTGTATTTGGTTTTGTTTTGTTCCGTTTGATTTTGTTTTGTTTTTGCAACTAAATTGTAGTTTTAAATCTTGTTTGTTCTTTTATTTAATTGCTTTACTCCATTTCATTTCTTGTTATAACTTTGTTGATACCTAAATTCTTCAACATTGAGGACAATGTTTGATTTAGGTTTGGGGGTAAGGTCTAGAAGTTTTGTTTTTAAATTTTTAGGGTAGTTTTGTTTTTATTTCAAAAAAAAAAAAAAAAAAAAGGTGTTATCTCTAGATTTTTATGCTTACTATCATCAAATCAGATTTAACACTCATGAATGATTTTTATGATTGGAAACATATGATTAAATTTTAAACCCATAATTTTAGTTTTTTCACTTATTTCTATTTAGTGGATAATTCATGAGTTATACTTTGAACTCTCACATGCATATCAACACTTTAGTGAGAATGAAAGAAAAGATCAATTATAGTTAACTTTGTTGTTTTAAGTAGAGTTAGATGACATTGCTCTTGATTGACCTTGGCGTAAAAAATAAATAAATAAATAAATAAAATAATAATAATGATGTTAATTTATCCAGAGTTTTACTTAGTAACCGGGCCTCTTGCCTAAACAGCAGCGAGTGTTCGCGTCAAACGGTAAAGTTTTGAAGTAAATACATTTTGTGACTAGTTTAGTTCTGTAGCCTTTTTAACTCGAGTTAATAAGCCCTTAGGGGTGTTTCTACACCTAATGCCTTAAAACCTTTGGTTTGAGAGTCGTTGGCCTAAATCTCGCTACATGGGTTAATTAGAAAGCTTAATGGAACTAAACATTGCACAATCACATTCAAAAAAAAAAAAAAAAAAAGAAGTATATAAATGCCTTGGTTAGTTATTTGCACTGAATTTTGATAATGATTGAAATAATGAGGTTACTGTGATTGAAATTGACTTTTGTCTTTAAAATGTGTTGGTTCACTTAAACACCAAAGGAAACAAATGAAAAAAATTTATTAAATGATTATAAGTGATCAAGACTTTATGTGGGGATTAATTTGAAGCGTGTTTGCTCTTTTAAAAAATTGTTCATGAATTTTCAATCCAGATAGCTTTGATGATGGTTAAGCATTTGTTTAAATTTTCAATTTTGTTGTAGCATAAATTTTTTAATCTCTCATTTTGATGTTTGTGGGTATCATCACTGAAAGCCCTCACGAGACTATACTCGTCCACTAGGGTAACCTAGGGGTTTAAAGGCTTGTTGCATATGCTAAATGCAATCGAGATCCCTGCGAAAGTGGTTTAGTTTTCTTTTCTACTTAGTTTTTATTTTCTTTTGCTCGAGGACTAGCAAAATATAGGTTTGGGGGTATTTGATGAGCACAAAATAAATACAAGTTTTATCCTTAAATTTATATTTGTTAGTATTTTCTTTTGTATTATGTAAATTTATTAGAGTATTTGTATTGGCTATTCCAATCTTTGTTTTTGTATTTAATGAGTGGTTGTATGTAGATATTAAGTGTCTTCCACCAATGGCATGAGGAGGAGGAGGAATAAGCAATGTGTTGCAAAAAGAGAGGAAGAACTCAATTTGGATTTGATGACTTTGCCTTTTACAGCTCATGCTGTATAGTCCATTTGCAGACCTGAAAAACGAATTTTTCCATGCTCAAATGAATAAATATCCTTCATGACACTTGTTCAATAAGATGTCGACTAAAACATATCCAAAAATTGGAATAATTGGATAAAAACTCAATCCACATGCTGTCACACACCAAGACAGGTTCTAGAAGACAGCTTGCATATGCAGCTGGAATGAAAGGGACTTCATACTTCTATAAATAGGCAACAACTCAAGAGAGAAAGGGTGCAGAAATTCAAGAGTGATACACAGCAGAAGGAAAGAAAGGAAGAGAGAAAGAGAGAGAGAAAGTGAGGAAGAAAGAGAACAATGATGGAAAGGAAAGAACCAAGAGCTAACAACTCTTTTAAACTTGTTCTTCCTTTCCTAGTTCTCATGTAAATTATGTATTTTAATTTCTTTGTTTTGTTTTAAATTCTTAATTATGTCTAGCTAAAATACTTAACTAAGGTTGGATGAAACACCATTATTAAATAAAGTTCTAGTTTTTATCTTCAATTCTCAAATATTGTGGTGTTCAATGATTATAATTTTCACTTCACATGATTAATAGATTAATCTTCTTTTCACCACTTCTATCATGTATTGTGACATATAACATGTATTTGTGGTAGTTAAGAGTTTGGATTAATCTATTAATTCATCCTTGGTTTATATTTCTCATTTACAAATTTCTTTGATATTTTGTTATTCAAATAAACTTTTTTCACATAGGATGCTTAGGAAACTTTGATCCTTTGTAGTTAAATAATTTTGTTTACATTTTATGCTTAGAATTTGTACTTATGAAGGGAAGGAAAATTTACTTATGATCTAAATTACAAGCTTAATTGATAAATCTTGAGAAAACAGTAGATTGATTTCTAGATTGCTACTCCATGAGATTTGAAAGATAAATAATTAGGATCTTATGGAATAATGGTGTGGATTCTAATACCTTAGTTATTTTTTCTCATAAATTTAAATCTTAATTTCAGTTTATTGTCATTTCCATATTTGTTTCATGCTTTATTTAATTTTCTTTATCAACAAACAAATCACCATTTGAATCAACTAGGTTGGCAATGAAATTAACTTGGGTATAATTGGTTTTCTATCTTTACACGCAATCCCTTGGGTACGATCTCGCTCTTACACGCTTATGCTATATTCGATTCGTGCGCTTGCGAGTTTATAAATTTTAAAAGACACCGCTTTTGGTGACAACAATCACGACCACGAAAAGGAAGACCTTGCTTCAACAAAAATCTCACACAATCAAGAGAAGCTGTCAAGCAAATACGATAATCAATTCGAGCTTGGTCTGATTGCTTTATCAAAACTGTTTGGATGTGTTGCTTTTGATTCATAAGATCCACACAATATTGTCTAGATTGATTATGAACACTCCCAACACCTCCAATATGTTGCCTAATTTTATCTTTCTTCTTCCAATTTCTAAAACCCATATCTGTGAAGGCATCGCTACACCCTTGACCAATTTTGAAATTGGATTTGAAGAGATAACAATAAAGGCAAAATGCAGCATCTTTACTAATACTGTACTCCAACCATTCAAACTCATCAAACCACTTGACATTAAAGCGTCGATCATACCCTGAAAGATCGGTTTGTGGAAATGTGTGATCCTTAAGTTGACATGGACCCTTTTGTAGATATGCCCTTCGAACTTCATCTCGAATGTTAGGATCATAATCCAACAATTGAGGCCGAAGTCCAGGGTCTGCAGGAAGATTAGCCAAGACATCTTTCAACTCACTTTCTTTCGAACTACCCACCACATCTCTCGAAATACCCACATTTCTTACACTTGAACTACCCACATTATCCGAACTAGAAGTAGTTGATGAAAACTTTCTCTTATAATATCGATCCATAACTGTATATGTATGGTATGGGTAGAAAAAATCAATAGAGCATACAATACAAACTAACAAATATAATTATATAAATACAATCTATTAAACAAATCCCTAATTTATTCAAACTAACCAAAATAAAATCACAACAACTAATAAAACAATAATAGATAAGAATCTTCGTAAATTAACAAACACAAAAACTAATCCAATATACCAAGATATAATCTAACTAAAGCATATACAATCTAATTATTAAAAAGCCATAATTTATTTAAACTAACTAACCAAAATAAAAACTCAACAAAATAACTAATCAAGAGAATAAAAAAAATATAAGAATATTAATTAATGAATGAAAGCACAAAGAGATTAGAAATTAAGATAACACACTTTCAAATTTGATGGAAAATGACAAATCCACCTTTGAAATCAAATTGAAGTTGGGGCTGATTTTTTTGCTTTGTTGCTGCCTACAATACAAACTAACAAATATAATTATATAAATACAATCTATTAAACAAATCCCTAATTTATTCAAACTAACCAAAATAAAATCACAACAACTAATAAAACAATAATATATAAGAATCTTCGTAAATTAACAAACACAAAAACTAATTCAATATACCAAGATATAATCTAACTAAAGCATATACAATCTAATTATTAAAAAGCCATAATTTATTTAAACTAACTAACCAAAATAAAAACTCAACAAAATAACTAATCAAGAGAAATAAAAACATATAAGAATATTAATTAATGAATGAAAGCACAAAGAGATTAGAAATTAAGATAACACACTTTCAAATTTGATGGAAAATGACAAATCCACCTTTGAAATCAAATTGAAGTTGGGGCTGATTTTTTTGCTATGTTGCTGCCACTTTGAGGGTGTCGTCGTCGCCGGTGCCGGATGGGTGGATTAGAGAAGCCCTTCGTTGGATTGGGTGGAGATTGGTTCAATATGATAAGAGGTTTGAGGATTTAGGGTTTGGCATTAGGAAAAATGGAGCTGAAACTGAAATGGGGAGGGGAGGTATCGGGTGAAATGTGAAATGTGCCCAGTTTTTTTTTTATTTAATTAAAAAAATCCATTAGTAGAACGACGTCGTTTTGAAGTTGAGGAGGAAAAAAAAAAAGAGTGCGCGAGAAGAGCTCGCGCTGGGGAGAAGCAGACCAGAGACCAAAGTTCTTTGGGGACTTTCATCAAACAGCTTGCAGGGGTCAATTTTCTCCCCTTCTATGGCAGATTTCAGAGGTTGCAGGGGTCACTTGACCACCCTTGCTCCTCTGGTAGATCCGCCTGGTGACACGTGTTTTTTAATCGCTGGAGGGTCCTCTATTTTATATAAAAAATTGAGTACAGCCGACCGGCTATACTCTGTTTTTAATTTTTTTTAAAAAGTAGAGTCGTCTTGACACGTGGCACCTAATGACTGTGCTCGTCTTTTTTTACAAGTACAAATAGTATAGCCACACGGCTATACTCAGGTTTTTAATTTTTTTTAAAGTGCGGCTACACTCAGGTTTTTAATTTTTTTTTCAAATTGTATAGCTCCACGGCTATATTATTTTACAAACCCTTTAAGTAGCATAATATGTATTTCTCATTTTTAATTACTTTGATTAGTAATTATGTTTTAGTTATTATTTACTTAGTGAATATTAAAGTGAGAAAAGAAAAACCAAAATTGAATTACTATTTATTAAGTAATATAATTCATGACGTTAATTAACATATTTAATATTAATTATTCACAAAATAAATAATAAATAAAATAAAATTACTAATTTAACTAATCAAATCAGTCAAATATACTGTTTAATTACTGAAAATAAAATTTTAAAAAATTAATTAACCTAAACATCCTAAGTTTATACATATATTTTTTTTTTAAAGACCTCTCCGACGAAATTTAGTCGGAGAGGTTTTTTTGTCCTGGAGAAACCTAATCCGACGGATATTTACCGGCATAGACCTATGCCGATCAAATTTCGTCGGGAGAAGTGTTTATGTTATTTTATTATTGTTATTATTTATAAAAATATAAAATTATTTTCATTACTTTGGTTTTTCCCCCAACTTCTTTAATTTAGTTAACATCTTATAGTCTTTTATACATATATATACATAATTATATATGTATGTATGTATTTTTCAATAATACATTAGTATTCTATACATGTCTACTAGTGTTTAAAAAGAAAACGTACAATAGTCGTATTGTACATGTACGTACGCATTTCTAATGCTTAATACCCATTTTGTTTACAAAATTTTCAATAATTCACACAAAGTTCATGTGTTATACCAATAATTCTCGTGTATTATTGAATACCAATAATATATGTTATAAAAGTTATACTAAAACATTATATAGTGGCTTATTAATATCTACTTTGGATATGTTGAAACAGGCAAATTAATATAAACAAAGTATAAACTAATGAAACTTTGAGAGTCCTTATTTCTTCTTTTAATTTATATATTAAATAGTATAGGTAGACCTTCTAGAATATTATAGCCGTGCGGCTATACTAAGATTTTTTTTTCAAAAATAGAATAGTGACACGTGGCGTCTAGTCGCTGGAGGGTCCTCTTTTTTATATAAAAGATAGAGTATAGCCGGCTATACTCTGTTTTTAATTTTTTTAAAGATGGTAGAGTCGTCTTGACACGTGGCACCTAATGACTAGGCTCCTTTTTTTTACATGTACAAATAGTATAGCCGCACGGCTATACTCAGGTTTTTAATTTTTTTTTAATTACTTTGATTAGTAATTATGTTTTAGTTATTATTTACTTAATGAATATTAAAGGGAGAAAAGAAAAACAAAAATTGAATTACTATTTATTAAGTAATATAATTCATGACGTTAATTAACATATTTAATAATTATTATTCACAAAAAAAATAATAAATAAAATAAAATTACTAATTTAACTAATCAAATCAGTCAAATATACTGTTTAATTACTAAAAATAAAAGTTGAAAAAATTAATTAACCTAAACATCCTAAGTTTATATATATATATTTTTAAAAGACCTCTCTCGACGAAATTTGGTCGGCAGAGGTTTTTTTGTCCGGGAGAAACCTAATCCGACGGATATTTACCGGCATAAACCTATGCCGATGAAATTTCGTCAGGAGAAGTGTTTGTGTTATTTTATTATTATTATTTTTTGTAAAAATATAAAATTAGTTTCATTACTTTTGTTTTTTCACCAACTTCATTAATTTAATTAATATCTTATAGTCTTTTATACATATATATATGATGATATATGTACGTATGTATTTTTCAATAATACATTCGTATTCTATACATGTCTACTAGTTTTTAAAAAGGAAACGTACAATAGTCGTATTGTACATGTACGTACGCATTCCTAATGCTTAATACCCATATTTTTTTACAAAATTTTCAATAATTCACACAAATTTCATGTGTTATACAAATAATTCTCGTATATTATTGAATATCAATAATATATGTTATAAAAGTTATACTAAAACATTATATAGTGCTTATTAATATCTACTTTGGATATGTTGAAACAGGCAAATTAATATAAACAAAGTATAAACTAATGAAACTTTGAGAGTCCTTATTTCTTCTTTTAATTTATATTAAATAGTACAGGTAGACCTTCTAGAATATTATAGCCGTGCGGCTATACTACGATTTTTGTTTTCAAAAATAGTATAGTGACACATGGCGTCTAATCGCTGGAGGGTCCTCTTTTTTATATAAAAAATTGAGTACAGCGGACCGGCTATACTCTGTTTTTAATTTTTTTTTAAAAGTAGAGTCGTCTTGACACGTGGCACCTAATGGCTGGGCTCCCTTTTTTTTACATGTACAAATACTATAGCCGCACGGCTATACTCAGGTTTTTAATTTTTTTAAAAAAATAGTATAGCCGGTTTTTAATTTTTTTAAAAATAGTATAGCCGGCTATACTAACACCTGTTTTGTGGTGACAATATATATGGTTGAGCTTGCAAAATTTAGGGCAAATTAAATTTATGAATTTTAATTGGATTGCGTCAGATTCGCCATATCTCCCTGCTCTCCCTTAATCTTTTTCCTTCCTGCATCAGTTTCAAGCCACTGTTGTTTCTTCACATGTGTTTCATCTTGGACCAGAGTTGCTAACGTTGTGTGCCCAAACGATAATTTTGGGTTCCTTTCATGCCATCACTTCGACATATAATTCTACAGCAAATGCGGGTTATCAGAAGGATGCTACTTTGAGACTACTGCGGTTTTGGTAAATTTCCCAGTTTTGCAAAAAAAATTCGTTGGTCTTTGGTGGGGGGGAACTGGAGTTTGGGGTTGGACAGGGGGAGAAGAAATCAGGGGGAGGGTCTGTGGTTGTGGGTTGGGGTTTTAGGTTGGTTTGGGTGTGTGTGGGGGGTTGGAGTGTGGGTGCAGGTGGTGGTCATCGGTGAATGAGGGGAGAAGAAAATCAAGGGGGCTCTGGTTTGGGAGGATTTTTTAACGGCCGGAAATACATTGTAACAATTTTAAAAGATTGAGTATCTAATTGTAAAATTTGAGAAGATAGAAATTAACATGTCTTAATGGTGTAATTACAGGGTACCAAACTGTAATTAATCTTTTTTTATAATAACAAAAATTGAATTTCATCTCGGGGTATCTTGAGAAGTTTTGTGATTGGAGGGTGATAAGGGTTGGTTGTTGGGCAGTGGCTTGTTATTGGAATGGTGGTGGTGAGGGTGACTTTGGGTTGGGTGGTGGTTGTAATATGATATGGTGAAGTTAGAGCACTTCCACCCTAAAGGGGAAGCCCAAGGTTTGGAGTAATTTTTGGGTGTTCTCGGTACACCACGTGAGTGGTGTACCATCCAATAAAAGAAGGACATATGGAATATTTCCAATGCAGCCCGCGGATGTCATAAAAAGAAATACAGGTAAGTTAGACAATAATTCCACATGTCCTATGTTTATTGGATGGTACACAGGTCATGTGATGTACCCGGAACAAATAAAAATTTCTCCAAGGTTTATCATTATTCACATGAATAGTGGCAATATTGCCAGTCTTGCCTTTTTTTATTCCACCCCATAAGAGCATCTCAGCAGACCCAAAACCAGGCAAAAGCCCCCCGAGCAAGCCCAAGTCGCTCTCAGCGCAACAGCCTCCAGCTCGGTTTCGCGTGGGTCCCACCAACCCGGGCAAGCCCAAGGGCAGGTTTCGCCTAGGCTTCAAACCGAGTTTTGTGACGTGAGCGCTGGCGTCACGCTGACATCAGCAAGTAAAAAAATATTTAAAAAATCCAAACAAAATTCTTTTTTTAAAAAAAAATTACCAAAAAATTATAGATGATTTCCCTATAAATACATAACAATTTTATTCACTTTCTAAATATAGTGGCAGTCCTTGCTTGCCCTTACCCTAGACTTAGCCCTTGGGTGGACATGCTCTAAGGCAAGAGTAAGGGAAATTACTATTTATTTTAATTTATTTTCTATTTTTTTATACTTAAACCGTTAATTTTGATAAGCTTTTCGGATAAGATTTTTGGTTACCAAATGTCAATATTATACTCATCCCATAATCATACAATTTCATGAAATTAATGCCATGTTAAACAAATGAACACTTGCACATGCATAAATTTCCTAAAAATCTCAAATAACTCCAGTAGAACTTAACATAATTATTTAATCCAAAACTCTGACCCTCGGCTCCTAAAAGTGCGTGTACTGGTTTAAGACCCTTCCTGTGTCCATTTAGGCATTTCGAACAACTATAGCGGTCTAGAGGAACCCGAGACTCTATAAGTGATAAATTCTTTAAAAGGTCAACCCGTGACTCTGTGGGGTCCACAACCTCCAAATCTCGAATCCGAGAGTTCCTAGAGGTTCCAATATGTTTAGGACATATGTCCCAAAAGTTTGGTCTCGAATTGGACTGTCGGATTGCTCACGATCGCACAATCGAACGGTTACGGTAAATCTAATCTTAGAATTGACATTTTCTGAGTATTGGGACTCCGATTTACAGATCCTAGAATTACGTAGATCAACATATATGAAATTGACTGCGATCCAATGGTTCAAACATATCGAACCCTGAAATCGCACAATAGGCGGATCCGTTTCGGGTTCAAATGTTATCCAAATTGGAATCCAAAAATATCTACGCACTCGTGACAACTAGGGGATCACATCGGGACGTAATACCCCCTCTGCTCCAGTACCCAGGCACCGCCACACGCGCCAGCAGAGCGTGGGTGCCCAAAGTGATACCGTTCGCCGAATTTTTTTTAAATCAAGGGCTATCTTCCTGGCTACAGCTCCTGCCCTCGACAAGTGGAGCATTTTATTCAACTATGGCAGCGTCCAATTTGGACGGCAGGTGGCCATAATTTCAAATTGAAAACTGGCCAAAACTTAGATTTCAAATTGGAACCCTAAATGCAAAAATTGTTTCAATCCTAACCAACAAGTAGCTAGAGCTCGGGAAATGGGTGAGGAATCATACCTAATCTGCTGTGAATGGGCGGTGGCAGGAGTTGTGCAATGCTGGGAAAAATATCGACTGGAACGGTTGACATCATGGCCGAATTTCGAAGTCACTGCCTGGAATTCTAGGTGCGACGTGACCGGGACACTGGGCCCGGTCTAACCGAACCGGTATCATGGCCAATGGCGGTCGGTTGATTGCGAATTGAAGAGAGAGAGAGAGAGAGAGAGAGAGAGAGAGAGAGAGAGAGAGAGAGAGAGTGTGTGTGTGTGTGTGTGTGTGTGTGTGTGTGTGAGTGAGTGAGTGAGTGATTCTTGATTTTCTAAAACTATTTTTGAAAAATTTACAAGTTTGCCACTGGGCCATTTTTTATCGTCATTCCTTCGTTACAACTCCGATTCAAGGTCACTAAGTGTCTACGAACTCGTTTTGTCGTGCTCCACGGAATGGTGCAACGGAATTTCCAAATTCCTTCTCGGTCAAAAAGTCAACTTTTTCCTAATAAAATATTATATGGGCAAAATTGACTTTTTCTCTAATAATTTAATAATTAACAATTAATTAAGGTTTGGGTTATTACATAACTTGTTTCCCCAAATAATTCTTCATCAGAAAGTCCTCCACTAAGAACTAGAAGCTTGAATGATATTTATAAGTCTTGCAACTTTTCTGGTATATAACCAAAGAGCTTTGAAGAAGCCTAGAAGCACGAAGTATGGGTGAAAGCAATGAAGGATGAGATAAGAATGATCCAGAAAAATCGAACTTGGGAGCTTGTGGATCTTCCAAAAGACAGAGATGTGATTGGAGTCGAATGGATTTTCAAGACAAAGTTTAATCAAGATGGAAGCATTCAAGAGCACAAAGCAAGGCTTGTGGCTAGAGGTTTTACTCAAAAGCCAGGTATTGATTATTTTGAAACTTTTGCTCCTGTCATTAGACTTGAAACAATTAGAACTTTGATTTCTCTCATTGCCCAAAAAAATTGGTTGATTTATATCATCTCGATGTGAAGTCAGCATTCTTGAATGGAGTGCTAGAAGAAGAAGTTTATGATGAGCAACCCCAAGGTTTTCTTATTGAAGAGGGAGAAGACAAAGTTCTCAAGTTGAAAAAGGCTCTTTACAGGCTAAAGCAGGCGCTCGGACTTGGTATGCTGAGATTGATAAGTATTTTTCACATAATGGTTTTCAAAAGAGCCAAAGTAAGTTGTTGCATTCCTAAGAGGACACAAATTAATGTGCAAACAACCAATTAAAATTACCCGCAAGTGCACGAATCTATTGAAGTATAGATTATGTAAGTAAGGGTCGATCCCACGAAGAACTTGTCGGCTTCCTATAAGTTATAATTTGAGTACGTAAAGAACACTTAATTGACACACCACAAAAGCACAAATGCAAAATGGAAACTAAAAATGAGTAAAGAAATGTAAAAGAAATGAAACAACACAAGAAAACTAAAGAAAAACACAAACAACATTTTCTATCACCATTTTATCACCTGTTTATCACCTGTGAACAGTGCTATGTGAACAGTGAACAGTGGGACCGGTCATGAACAGTGACGACCGGTCGTTTTTTAGCAAAATCGAAATTAGAGAAATTTGTGATGAGCGACCGAGTCTGGACTCTAGTTGATCCGCCTCCTGGTATTGTACCAATAGGAAATAAATGGATTTTTAAGAGGAAGATAGGCTCAGATGGGAAAATAGAAACCTACAAGGCAAGGCTAGTAGCAAAGGGCTACAAGCAGAGAGAAGGGATTGACTATGAAGAAACCTTCTCTCCTGTTGCTATGACAAAGTCTATTCGAATTTTGCTTGCAATAGCTGCATACCATGATTATGAGATTTGGCAAATGGATGTGAAGACGGCTTTTCTTAATGGCCACCTTCAAGAAGAACTATACATGGATCAACCTGAAGGCTTCATTTCTACAGTTGATAAGCATAAGGTATGCAAGCTACATAAATCCATTTATGGGTTGAAGCAAGCTTCTAGGAGTTGGAACATCCGCTTTGATGAAGTTGTCAAATCGTTTGACTTCATGCAAAACATGGATGACCAATGTGTGTACAAAAAGGTCAGTGGGAGTTCGGTAGTATTCCTAGTGTTGTATGTAGATGACATACTGATTATTGGAAACGATATAGGAATGCTATCTTCAGTGAAGCTGTGGCTCACTAAATCATTCGCAATGAAAGATTTAGGAGAGGCATCTTATATACTTGGTATAAAGATTTATCGTGATAGATCTAGAGAATAATTGGATTATCTCAATCCTTGTATATAGATAAGGTGCTAAAGAGATTTCATATGGAACAATCTAAGAAAGGGTTACTTCCAGTTAGACATGGACTTCACCTTTCTAAGAACATGTGTCCGAAAACTCCTGAAGAGATACAGCAGATGAGTAGAATCCCTTATGCATCAGCCATAGGGAGTCTCATGTATGTCATGGTTTGTACAAGACCAGATATCAGTTATGCTGTTAGTATAACAAGTAGATACCAGTCAAACCCAGGATTAGATCATTGGGGAGCTGTTAAGTGTATCCTTAAATACTTACGAAGGACTAAGGATATGTTCCTTATTTATGGAGGAACATCAGAGTTACGAGTGGAAGCGTTTCCTGATTCAGATTTCGCATCTGATGTTGATGATCGTAAATCCACATCTGGGTACGTCTTCATTCTGAATGGAGGCGTTGTTAGTTGGAGAAGCTGTAAACAAAGTGTTACTGCTGACTCCACCACTGAAGCTGAGTACATTGCTGCCTCAGAAGCGGCAAAGGAAGCTGTTTGGATGAAAAAGTTCATTACCGAATTAAATGTGGTTCCAACCATAATGTCACCAGTACCTTTATCCTGTGATAATAATGGGGCGATAGCTCAAGCCAAAGAACCAAGGTCTCATCAGAGATCCAAACACATTGACAGAAAATTCCACAAGATTCGAGAACTCATTTCGAATGGTGATGTGTGCATCCTAAAGGTTGCATCAGCAGACAACGTAGCAGATCCACTCACTAAGCCTATGTCACAGTCACAACTGGATAGACATACAGAGAAAATGGGTATTAGATACATGGCTAAATGGCTCTAGTGCAAGTGGGAGATTGTTAGAAATGTGCCCTAAGAGCCAATACATTTGATGTAATCTCCTTAGAATACATTTCGTATATGATAAATAAAGGGCGATATTATTTTGTTATCTTTTATGTCGCATAAAGAAACAAAAGTCCAGGGTATACTAAATAAGAGATAAAGTAATCTAAAGAAGTTTAGATTTGGAGACCTTTAATCTCTAACTGTAGTATCCCAAAATGTTCCTAATCATAGGGTTATCAAATGGGCATTGATAAACCGTCAAGATTGGCACATACTATGTATGCTCAATAATGAGGATGGTTGGTCTCAAACCATTTGTGTAGTTGACACTAATACAAGTATGTGGGTGCTCATTAGTGAATGAGTACACTTAACGCGATCAACCGCAGTTCTCGTATGGAGTATTTATCTATATGTCAAACGAGAACTTATAGTTGCAATAATGCAAATTAGTCCTTAGACCTGAGGCATCATGGTTGTCTTGTGATGCGTTATTGATCTTTGATAGCTCACAAAGGCAAGTCGTAAAAGATTTTCCTTATGTGTTATTGGGATCTCTTAATTCATCATGGAGGCATGTGAATGTACAATAAGGAATCTCTACCTTTGATAAGAAAAGGAGAATGTTTCAAGATATGATTTAGTGAATCTTCGGCCGAAGTACTTGAACATGATTTAGAAAGTGTTTTAATTATGTTCTATTGAATCATATGAGGTTAATCATATTAGGGGTTTGACATTATCAATCCGTACCCTAATAATATGATTGGAAACATTGTATAAGAGAAGGACCGTATTGCATTGCAATTCCAACTGAATAGGTTCTTCATCTATTCTAATTAGCTTGGGTAGTCATGAAATATTGCTAGATGTCAATCTTGGCTTGTGGAAGTCCTAGGATTGATTGTGATCGATCCAAATAAAGGAAGAATTAAAAGGGGGTTTTAATTCCAGTTGGTTAGAAAGAGTTCTAATGTTTTCCCACTGCCTTGCTAAATTAGAACCTAATGGATCGCACACCTTAAATGGTTAACTTTGAGTAATACAAATGAGAATGAGGAAATCAATTTGATTGATTTGATGTGGATGATTTACTACGTGTGAAAATATATTTGGGCATTGATAATAGTTAATGAGAAGCCCAAATGGTTGGGTATCAAGCCCATGGACTTAAGACACCTAAATTATGGCTTAAGTGTCATAAGGCCCAATTTTGGAAGCCCAATGAGGTTTGGCCGAAAATGCTTAAGTAAATGTGTATGGGAATTGTTTCCATAAGCTAATTAACACAACAAATACAATCCAACATCAACCAAATAGGTTTGGGAGATCAAAGAGAGATAGTTGTGAGTTTTCAAGAGTGAAACACTATCTTCTTTCAAAAGGGTTTAGATTGAAACCAATCTTGAGAATCTTGCACTAGCATCCAAGTATTCTCAAGATACTTCTTCTCATCTCAAGGTTCCATTGGTGTGGAGACTTAGAGGCCATATACTTTTGTGGCTCACAAGGAGGAGAAAGATCAAGAGGAGATCAACAAAGGGAAATCATCAAGAGAAGACCAAAACACAACTTGGTTCATATTATAGCTTCAAGGGTAATTAGAACTTATCCTTTCTCTTGAATTTTCATTTATGAAAACATATCAATGTTCATGGCTTAAGATACTTGGAAGAAGTTTTGTTTTGAATTTAAACAACCACCATATTCTTCCGCTGCAATTAATTTGATTAATTTGTATGTTTAATATTCAAATCAACTTCTTAAAAATGTTTTAAAACCAACATAATATTGATATTTGGAAGCCTTTTGTAATGGATAAAAAATGGGAGGTTGCCTTCAGAAAATGATGTGGGATTGGGCAAAACTTCAAAGTTCAAACAAAACAAAAAAGAGCAAAAGCAGAAAGATAAAGTGGAGGAGGCTGGGAAGGAAGAAAAGAAAAGAGTAAGAGTGGGTGGGTGTCTATTTTTGTCCCACATCGACTTCACACACCAACACAATTGTTTTTTCCTTTATAAATAGCTTTACTTTACCTATGTTTCTTTACATCGGCATTCCATTTGAAATTCTTGTTGGGGTTGCTGAAAGCCTCATTTGGATTTTAACTGAATTTTTAGTTGAGATTTTTGGTAAATGCCTTAATTGGCATTTAAAATCTCTAAATATTATATTGATTTCAAGACTTATTAATGTTATATATATATATTAATACAGACAAGGGCCATATAGGCCCGTCTTGAAAGCCCGAAAGAGTTTGGCCCGTGAGTAGGGCCTGGCCTTTGTATATTTCATAGAGGACTGGCCCGGCCTGGTCTGATAGTTGTCTAGGGCCAAAAAAGCCCATCAAAGATTGGGCTTGGGCTCACACTTCTTAAGGCCGGGCTAGCCCGGCCCGGCCCATTTTCCAGGCCTAGCTGAAGTAGAGTACGTTGCATTAGCTAAGGCAGCATCACAAGCTGTATAGCTTAGAAGGATACTTGAAGACATTGGCGAAAAGCAAGAAGAAGGCACCAAATTATGTTGTGACAACAAATCAGCCATTGCCATTGGGAAAAATCCAATGAGTCATGATCCTACAAAGCACATTGCCATCAAATACCATTTCATTCGAGAGTCAATTGAGAAAGGTGAAGTTGCACTTGAATACTGCAAGGGCAGAGGAGCAGCTAGCAGACTTACTGAGCAAGGCACTTCCAAAAGATAAGTTTTGCTATTTAAGAGAGCTCATCGGAGTTGTGAAGAAAGTCCATTAAGAGCATTTCCAACAATGCAACCAAGAGGAGGGCTTGGGGGGAAGCCCAAAATAATGTTTCCAGCAACAAAAACTGGCCCGGGCAAGGAGTGGGACCCAGCTAACCGGGCTGGCCTAGCGCCAAAACGAGTTTTGGAGATGACGTCACGACGACGTCAACCCTGGCGTTCAAATTTTTTAAACCTTGGCGCGTGCAGCACACACCCCAACGTTAAAAAAAATTTGACGCACCGCTACAGTACCCCAACAGCTAGCTTCCACGTGTCGGCGCCTGGGCTCTCTAATCTGATTTTTTCCTCCAATCCAATGGCATTCAATTTTTGTGCAATAAAAAAAATCAAAAAAATATTTAAAAAAATACCCAAAAATTCTGATATTTTTTTTTCTATAAATACCTACAAAAACTCTTCACTTTCAACACCAAATCCTCATACTTCATACTAAAATCCCATAAAATCCAGTTTTCTTATTTGATGTGTAAGGAACAAAAGCAGCCAAAATTATCTTGAGAAAATGATTATTCCGAAAATTCATTTTTCATACTCAGTCAATATTGCACTTCCGCTAAAAAATTTCTGAATCCGCTAGTGCACGTAGGAACCCAAAAATCTTACCTGAAAATATTATCCAAAATAATTATTTAAGTAAAAAAAGTTGTGAAAAAAACAAAAAAATGAGTAGTAATTGTCATGGCAAAGGGCAACTGCGAAAAACACACATAGCTTAATATGACAAGAGCAGCCACTATTCACATGAATAGTGACTGCTCTAGCCATGACAAGGAGCAAACTACTGGAAGTGCTCTAAGGGGAATGCTGTAATTAATGTGCTTCCTTCATTCTCTAGAATATCTCTATTTATTATAACAGCTGTAGTTATCCTTAATTAATTTGGTAGAGTTACTATGCAATGTCTTTTAGGTTCTCTAGGAAGAATTCTCTAGAAAATTTGTTTTCTTCCAAAAACCTTTGAGCTTATCATTGTAACAACACAAGTTAAGTAAATCAAAATACAAAAAGCTCTGTTGAAGCAACTCGTATTTCCAGCATCTCATATTCCATCACAAAACCAACAAAGGAATATGATCACGGAAAGCAACGAAGACGTTGTGGTGGGGTTAGCTTTGTCGGCTAGTGGTGTGGATGGGGCGTGAGCTGAGAGAGAGAGGAAACGAAGAAGAAAGAGGATGGGAGAAGATGGAGGGAGACACAGAAACCGATAGACTAGAAAGGAAGAGGGAGGCGTGCAAGAATAATATTTTTTTAATTTTAAATAATTAGGTGGTATACACAAAGACGCATGCATGTTCGGTATTTCAAAAGGCCCATTCAATTTCCCAAGGCTCTTTTTGATTTAGGGCTCTCCTTTTTCATTATTTATACTGGCCCCTTGGTAATTGATGTTTTTTAAATGTTTTTTTATTTTATTTTAGAATTTAAAATAGATAAAAAGTCACTTTCGATTTTTATAATTTATAATTTTCACCGTTAAGATTCCTATATCAATTTGAAACAATTTAAGTACAATTTTCAATTCCTGCCAAATCATTTTAACTTCCGTTAATTGTGGAGGAGCAATTTGGTTAAAGTATTAAAAAAATTCATTCTTTTTTAAAAATGAATTTTTTAAAAATAAATATAAGAATATATTTTCTTCTCCCTCTCTCTCGTCCCCTCCCCGTCTCCCAACCCTAAGAGCAAGTGTAGCGCAAGCCCCCAGCCCTGGCAACAAGCCTCCCAGGCCCGATTTCCACCTCCAGCCTGAACAGGCAAGCTTGGATAAGGCATGAGACCCACCAACTCGGGCAAGACCACAAGCAAAAATGGACTAAGTTGTTGCCCGAAGGCTGGTGTACCCACCAGCCCATGTAGCCCAACGGCTACAAGCCACGTGGCTTCTCCTGGAGCCTCCGATAAAAAAATCTTGCCCAATCCAACGACTGTTGAATTTGTGGCTAAAAAAAATTGAAAAAAATATCAAAAATTATGGAAAATTTTTCTATAAATACCTACCAATAATATTCACTTTCCACACTAAATTTTCATACAAATTCATCTCCTTCCAATATTTTTCACTTCCCATATCAAATTTTCTACTACAAAATTCCATTTGTACAAAAATACAAATGGCCTCTTCCATCGAAGCCAGAGGGTCGTGAATAAACGTTCGAAGAAGTCAAAATCTTGGCGACAAGGTTAAAAAAAAATTAATTGCCATTTTATTCAATTTAATGTTATTATATATATTTCTTGCATTTCCAATTTTTTTTTTTTTTAAACAGAATATTTCAGGCAAAACAAAAAAGAGGAAAATCATTATATATGGCTCCTCAAGTGAACAATGCCCGAGTCGGTTCAAGTGGTGAATTCCGTGTTAGAAATAATGGCACTATTACCCCATCCGAAGGAAAATACTCTCCCACGTCATGATCCGCTGGAACTGCCCTGCCAATGTTTGAGTCGTCCTTGTACTCCATTGTGTCAGGCTATAAGGACTGGGAATATTTCAATTGTACGATGAGTGAGCAGGTATTTCAATTGTATGATGAGTGATATCTGAATTTTATAATAAATATGGACACTTGGCAACCGAAAATCTTATCCGAAAATGTTATCTGAATTTTTATATGAGAATTTTATATGAAACTATTAGATTGCGTCTTTAAAATTTTTTTGTATCACTCGTAGTCCCTAACTATCATATTAACCCCTATATGACTTCCATCAAAAATCACTTCCATGCATTAAAAATCCTAAACCACTTCCATGAAAAGCCATAAATTGGTACTATTTTTTTTGTGGCAGAATTCAAAAATATAAATGCTGGAAAAAGGTAGGTTGGTGAATTGTGATAGAAAATATGACATGAAGCAAAGGATAATATAGTCCATTTTATGCCATGGTGTCAAATCAGAGTGGCATAGAAAGAGCAGAGAAGAGACGACGTTAATACATCAAGAAGTGGACACACTTAGGGCATATTTACGTATCAGTAATGGGTATGGGAGGAAAGGGAATGATTTCCATTCCTGACTTCCCCTGCGTTTACTTGCAATCATGAATAAAAAAATAAGTGGGCCCCACCTCAAAATTCGTAATCACATCCCCTCAAAATGGGTATCAGATCACCTAAGGGGGAGTAGTCGATACAATTCTCATTCCTGTTTTCTCTTAATAACTTCCAAAAATACCTTTACTACTTTACCATAATTCCAAAACACCCCAAACCCTATAAAAAAAAAAACTCACGCCAAGAAGTTCCAAGACCATCCAACTTCTTTTTCACATTATCGTTGAGACACAACCTCCCATAAGAAGCAACAACGCCTTGTGTTATGTAAATCATTCTATCTATCTATCTTTTGTCTTCACATTCATCACAAAACATAGTACGGTCATAGATAAAGATTTTTGTGGAGATTATATATCTTTTTTTTTGGTAGTACGAAGATTATGCAGGTCATTATTATTTGGTTGTTTACTAGTTACGTAGGTGAAAGATATATATTTATTGGAGTTTATTTTTTTCATTTGAAATTGGCTCTTGACAAGGGTGTTATTAACATTATCATTGAACTGGCCTCTTGCTGTTCATCTTGTTCAACATATTGATTCCTCATGTTTACACCGCCTTACTAGTTTGCTACCGGATTAGTTTGGTCTCCTTAGCCAATTTGAGAATTATATATATGCTGTGGTGAAAATGTGCAAGGCATTTTAGTAATTTGGATTCTGATTCATGAAATTAGTAAACAATAACAATGGGAATCAACCTCATTCCTTTGCTAATTCCATATGTTTAGTAAACAGCTTAATGGGAATGATTCTTCCCATACCGATTTAGGAGTTCCCCGATTCCTAAATTCTCTGATTCCTTACTTTCTCAATTACTGATACATAAACATGCACTTAATTCATAGGGTTAATGACCTAAATGGTCCCCCAATTATTGCCCCATTATTATTTTGGTCCACCAACTAAAATTTTCATTTGAAATGTCCTTAAATTTTTTATTTCGTACCAAGATGGTCCATCCGTCAAAGTCTGTGTATAATTTCGTGAAATCAAGGGACAAACCTCTATTTTTAGGTGAGTATCCTCATCTAAAAGGGTTATTGATCCCAATGATCCCCAAACTATTGCTCCAGTATCATTTTGGTCCACCAACTAAAAATTTTATTTGAACCATCCTTCAACTTTGTTTTTTGTATCAAGATGGTCCTAATATTAAAGTCTGTCAATTTTATTGTTAAATTGAGGAGTAAAAATGTCTCTATGAATTAAAATAGTAATATATAATTAAAAATTAGAGGAAACTATTATAAAACTTAGAAAATTTTAAATAATTGAATCTCACCGGCCACATGACTTTTTTTTTTGGTTAGACTGACCTAACAATTAATAATGAAAAATTCTCTATTGTTTAAATTAATTAAAATCACATAAATATAAAATAAGATAAAATAAATTTTAAAAGACCAAACAATAATTAAAATTAAAGGAAACTATTATAGGAACTTGTACCTAATTTTAAAATTGAAAAAATTGAATCTAACGACCAACATGGCTTTTTTTTTGTTGACATGGACTTCAAAAGTAATAATTTTTTTTCTCTATTTTTTAAATTAATTAAAAATTAAAAATCAGATAAATACAAAAATAAATAACAATAAAATTGATAGACTTTGACGATAAGACCATCTCGATACCAAAAAAAAAAAGATTGAAGGACGATTTAAATGAACATTTTAGTTGGTGAACCAAAATAATACTAGAGCAATAGTTGAAGGACATTTCAATTATTAACCCTTTTTTAAATAGTATTTTACTTGTTTGCCCCTTAATTTAACGGAATATTTAATAGACTTTAACGGTAGGACCATCTTGATATAATAAAAAGAATTGAAGGACGTTTCAATTCAAAATTTTAGTTCGTGGACTAAAAATGATACTGGAGCAATAACTGGGACCATTGGAATCATTAACCCTAATTCATAAATTTTGCAATCTTAATGAGTCCCATTGAACTATATATTTAGGATATATAGTGGGGAACAGCCAATATTTGCAGATCAGCTTTACTTCTCAGAAAAAGCGTAATGGGTCTCACGCAAAAAAACTTTTTAAGTACAAAGCGAAAAAAAAAAAAAAAGGAGCCAGTACTATTATATTCGGGGTTCACACTGTAAAGGAGTTTCAGGAGTTCACACTCTAGTTGACTGGGAGGAAAGTAAGTTTCGCAAAGACTCACCCATGTTTGGTGGATTAGAAAGTCTCCCTTCGTGAATCATGTGTTTTTGTGTCTTAATTCAAAATCAAAATAATAAAATTTAATTATTATGTCGTAGTGTAAGTATTGATGACTTGACTTTAAAGACTTGGACTCTGTTTAACTTTGTACCCAACTACTTTTTTTTTCAAGTCCACCGAGACTTGTCTTTTTGAAAAGTGATTATCTTTTTGAAGTGGGATGCAATAATTTTTGGAATATCATTGTAACATGTTTCACATATTCACATTATCTTTTTGAAGAGACAATCTTTTTAGCTGGTATGCTAAAAAGAAGAGGATGCACTAATTTTTGGCATATCCTTGTAAGTTGTAACGTGTTTCACATATTCACATATTCAACACAAAACATGAAAAATGACTGCATATATCATTCATCTGCTACTTGTACAAATTAAGTTGGCCACTAATTTCCAAGATGCAAGTACCCATAAATTGACTTGAGACTTAAGTAATTGACTGAATTTTGAAAGTCTTTAATTTGTAGTCCCCTACCAACCAATCTCTGGTTCTTTCTCATTTTCTCTCTCTCTCTCTCCCTCCCAACCTCTCTCTTATTCCCCTTTGAAGTTGCAGATCTCCATCCCCTTCGAAGTCACAAATCTTCATATGGTTGCACTGAGCCATGGTTGGTAGTGGTTAAGCCGTCTAATGGTTCAATTGGGGTTGAATGTGTGAATGTGATCAGTGGACAAGATTTTGAGACATAAAAATAAGAAAAAGTGATGAATAGCTGAAGATTCAAGTTAATATCAGGCACAATTGTTACTTGTACCCCTAAATGCCAAAACGACGATAGACACTCTAAAAAACGACACAATGTATATATATATGTTGCTAGTACTATATAAATTGATAAAACTGAATAAAACTGAGGGTCATTTTTATAGGGGTTTTAAGGTATTTTGAGTTTACAATCCCTTAAACTCGTAGTTACCAACCTCGAAGTTAGGGAGATGGAGCCACTAAGGAAATAACCAGCATCAAACCGTTGAGTTTAATTCATACTGATTGTGTGGGAGGGAGTTATGAGCTGAATGTAATGTAGTTACAGCTATTTTCTGGTTCTGTTGAGAATAAATGGAGATGATACACTCTCGCTTAATTAACAAAGGTTTTAAATGGTTTGTTCTTCATTCAAATGTGAACTAGAAAACCGCCAAATCATAAACAAAAGAATATGAGAAAGCACTTTCTTGGACAATCATATTAAATCATATGCTCAATGACGATTGCTATATGTGATGCAAAAACTGTGGTGGCCAATATTATGATATGTGGATGGAACATTCTTGTTTGATTTGGTTTATGGTTTTCTATGCTCTTCTCTTTTGATATTCGTACTTTTCTTGCACGGTACTAAATCATAGATGTAATCATTCATCAAGAAAAATCATTAGGAATTAATGCTTGGAGCATGTCAGCATCTATATTTTTACTTACCACAATGTAAAGTGGAACTTGAAAATCTGCTAGTAATACTTTGATAAAGAATACTTTTGTCACGCCCTGAATTTCCAACAACAATTAACCTCCTTAGTTAATACGAACAAACTAATTCGGGCACGCAAAGCTCGGAACTGTAAATTTCTACAAGTGTGACTCCAAAGCTGTAGGTTTCACTTTTATCTGTAAATTTACTAGATCGGAAGTACTCTAAATCCATGTACCCAAAAGTTCCTTGTACTTGTATGGTTAACTGAGTTTTGTCAAGGGGAACTGATTTTGAAGTCCCAAAGTTGGATACTTTAGCATTGTAGTTATGGTCTAGAAGAATGTTAGAAGACTTGAAGATGGGGGATTGAAGCTGCAGAGTGCATATATGATATTGCTCTGGCAACTTCATAGGCGATCTTGAAGCGATGTTCCCATGAAAGTGATGGTGTTTCCAGTGGCGGAGCCAGAAATTTATGTGTTGGGAGGCCAACATACAAACCAAACAAGACATTAAAAAATTTCAATTTTTCAACCTTAACAATGTTTGGAAAAATTAAATGCATAAAATAATTGTTTATTCAATTAGGTATCAAAATAACACTCGTCGTTCTTTCATATCTCGAAAACCATCTATGATTGAGTCAATGCTAAACTTTTCTGCAATTTCCCTTTCGATGTACATAATCTAAGAGTCTGTGAGAAATTCGTCTTCCATCTTGTTACAAAGCCTAGTTTTTACTATACGCGTAGCAGAAATGGTCGCTCTACAGTTGCTGTAGAAACAGGAAGAGTAAGCACAAGCACAACCACTCTATAAACAAGTGGATATGTCGTTGATCTTCTAGTCGTTACCATCCATTGAGATAGATCAGAAATTGTTGACAAGTTTTTGAACTCTGGAAGTCTAATGACGTCACTCTCGAAATGTTGAAGTTGTCTTCTCAAACCTATCTTCTCATGATCTTCAAAGTCTTGCGGATATAACTTATCTACCAATTGACAAATATCATCAATTCTAAAAGATTTATTCACCTCACGAGGATCCAAAGCTGACCCCAGAATAAGCAGCTCTGTTGTTTGATCACTAAATCTGCTATTTCATTCTTGAAGTTGAGAATCTATTGCAGCATAAAAAATATCCATCATGTAACAATGCTTAATCGTAAAATCATATTGTTGATGGCGAGCTCAACCTCGCCTTGCAACATAACGAGCATTCATATCTAGGATATCTATGTTCCGTGCTTCACAAAAAGAATTCACCTTGGTAAGCAAAGAATCTCATCCATCATCTCTTAATTCTTGGATGAGTGCTTTAGTGGAAGAAACAAGATTCATGGCATTTATGATATCTTGGAATTGACATTGCAAAGCTTGACAAAGATCATTAGTGATCTCCATAAGTTCTTTCATAAGATGTAAGATAAAGACAAATTCATATGAAGTCATTGCGTCATAAGCTGCATCAGCATCTCCTTGTTGAGAATAAGTAGTTCCATTATCAATTATATTAATTAGAACTGTGCATGTTGCACTAAACATATTTACCAAGCTTGTAATTGATTTCAAATGAGAACCCCAACGAGTATCACCAGCGCTTTGTAAGGTGCCAATTTGGTTCATTCCTTTTCCAAGTCTCGAGCTCATCAATTGCAATCATGTGCTCAATTTCAGCAGCTTGAGCATTTTTCAGTTCATCATTACGTTTGCATGAAGCACTAACAATATTGACAATAGAAGTCAATTTAGTGAAAAAGTGGTGAACATGAATAACTTCTCTTGATGATGCAATTAATGCCAATTGTAATCGTCGTGCGGCTATACCTGTGTTTCAATGTGCTTTTGTTGGATCCAGTATCGCCGTGCGGCTATACTGTATTAACAGAAATTTTAAAAGTATCGCCACGCAATAGAAATTTTAACAGTAGAGCCGCGCGGCTATACTCCATAAATAGAAAATTTTCCCTTACAGCCGGGCAGCTATACTGTATAAATGCGGCTATATACTAAATATAAATTTTCACGTAAAGCCGCACGGCTATACCCCATGAACACAAAATTTTCAAGTAAAGCCGTCATACTCCCTAAATATAATATATTAACAGCATAGCTGTAAACATTTTTAAAAGTATAGCCGCGCGGCTATATACTCTATAAATATAAATTTTACAAATATAACCGCCTGGCTATACACCATAAATAGAAATTATGACAGTATAGCCACCCGACTATACCCGTTAAATACAATATTTTAATAGTGCAGCGCGGCAATATGCTCCAAATATTTTAAAAGTATATCCGTACGACTATACTCGTTAAAGGTATAAAATTAGTTTCTTTACTTTTTTCTTTGGCCAGCTTCTATTATTTAATATATGTAATTTATATTTATTTTAAAATAAAATCTCTCCCAACAAAATTTCGTTGGCACAGGTATAGGACACGGGATAGACCTGTGCCAACAAACTTTCGTCAAGAGAGGTTTTCTTGCTTTTATTTATTTTTAATTATTATTATTTATTTTAAACATGTAAAATTAGTTTTTTTATTTTTATTTTTTGCCTAACTTCTTTAGCTTAATATATGTAATTAAGTAATATCATAGCCTTTTTTTAATTACTTTAATTGGTAATTATATTTAATTATTATTTCTTTAGTGAATATTTAAATATTTTGCTCATTTCATAAATTACTTAATGAATAGTAATTAATTATGGACTTTGTTTTCACAAAATTAGTTTGGGTAAATCCAAGTCTCGAACCAAAAACCCTAGCTTCCGAAATTGTTCCCAAACCTTTCTTAAGTCTCGAACCCTAACCATAAGTCTACTAAGGAGTATATACTTTCTCTTCTTTTCCAATGTGGGACTCAAGTTCATGTATTTCAATCAAACTCCAACAAGCAGTTGATATTATCAAATCACATTGAGACTTGGATTTAAGTTTCGAGGCTAAAATCCATTTTTGGAATACTAAAATATTTTGGGTACTAAAACTAAATTTCTAGGATTTTTATTAAAATATTTAATGCTAATTATTCACTAAAGAAATAATAATTAAAACGTAATCACTAATGAAGGTATTTAAACAAGGCTAAGATATTATTTAATGAATAAAAAAGAATATTTTAAAAATGATATTTTAAATAGAATATTTTAACAGGTATAGCTGCCCGGCTATACCCTTTGAATAGCATAATCTTGATTTCTCTTTTTTAATTACTATTTACTTAGTGAATAATTAGTATTTAAATATTTGATTAAATAAAAATAATAATTACCATGTATTAAGTTAATTAAAATATTTAATTATTCACAGAGCCCAGAGTGCCCAAAGGTCAAATCCACAAGCCGCTCAATTGGGCCACTTGCAGAGCCCAATACAAACCATTCTAAGAGTATATCTTATAAAGACCTTAAAGGAACTCTAGTTTGCCAATGTAGACTAATTTTAACTCAAACATGTTTTCAATGCCTCACAAAAACCAACAGTAGATATAATGCAGATGTTCAACGCTTACCAAATGAGCACCAATTGGACCAATTGGAGGGCTTTGGAATCTATAATGATATCTTTTTTTGGTGAAAACCAAGGTATCCCTCGCACGATTACGGGGACTAACCCTCGAGGTACTGTCGGGCGCAAAGCGGGGACCTCTCCCAACAAAGTCTGCTCTATTCGCAAGCGCCTGGGATCGAACCCAGGACCTCTTGTTTAAAGGATCCAAGCCCCTTCCACTTGGACCAACTCCTGTTGGTTCTCTAATGATATCTTCACCAAAAGCTGTAACCTGTTTAAACAAAACATTTTCATTTTCCTTAAGAACTATAGTTGTTTTTGGTAAAATGGCAGCCTGAGATATAATGCACATGGGCTGCATTTGCATAACTAACACAGAATAGGGTCTGCTGTTTTCTCATGCATCTAAGACCACAAGATCGAGGGTGCCAGATCTTGTTGGTTTGATTTCGCTGATGCTCCCGATGCTTCATGTCATAATTTTGAATCTAAAAGACCAGCTTGTGATTACACATACATTCAACAAACATAGCTATTTAAAATAAGATTAGTTGACAGCCAAATCATCCCCAAAACTTCAAACAACAAGACTTACAAATCTCACCTGCAGACACTGGTTTTTTGGTGTAATTTCCTTGGAAAATAGAGGACTAACTTTATCATCATCTTTGCAGCTGTCACCAACTTCTGAAAATTCAAATGCATCTTTGTGTAACCGTGAAGCATGAGTTTCTACTCTTTCAATTCTCACAGCTGACATTTCTGGAGGAGACAGTTCATACAATACAGTGGCATTATTTTTGTTGGTAGAATCCAAGGAGTCCCACATAGTTTTTGGCGCAACCAGGTTAGGTTGCTTCTGAGAACTTAAGTTTAAGTCAACATTGCATTCCACAGTGCCACATGAATCTGCTAGTAAGAATTCTTTTAGATAAAGTATTGTAAGTTAAACACAATGTGAATTGATAACGTTACTGGTTCAAATGCATTCCTAGAAATTAATGAAGTCCTACCAGTGGGAATAACAGACAAGTCCAAATAAGGAAGTGATCTGCCTAAATGAGGGGTTTCTGTTGCTTGAAGATCAGCACTTGATAAAACTTGACCTTCATCTCTTATCAATGCATGGGTTTTTCCTGGTTTACATAGAGTTGCAGCTTCAGAAGAGGAGTCTCTAGTATCACTACTTTTTCTTAAATGATCCATGCAAAGAACTTCAACATCCATTGCACTTTGAGCACTCTGGCCAAGTACTTCTCCAGCCTGTTGTAAGGCGTCACTGCCGGTCTTTTCCTCATCATGAAGTTGTTCTTCTTTATGCATCAAACTGTCCCGATGAATGAAGTAAGCAATTAAAATATAAGAAACCAATAAGTTCTGAAGTTAATGTGAACCTATATTTTAGTTCCAACGGCAGCAGATCCAGCACGAGCATATGTAAAATCAATGATCCGTAGCAAAGAAATTAGATCGGTGATTACAAATTACATATACAGAAATGAAGTATCAGGTTAAGAATGCACATAATAGTGGAGTTAGTCAGCCACTCGAGGACAACTAAGCACTAACAATGATACACCTTTTATTCTGACCTTGTTTTTATACATATGTATTATTATAGAATACATGTAAATGAGAATGTATTTTCCATGTCGCATCTTATTTTCTATTTCTCATTTTACATGATTGTGTTTGTGCTCATAGGCAGATACATTATTTCCAAATTGACAAAAGATAGGCTTCATATTACATACCTCTCTGGAGTGCTTCAAATCTGCTTCATGATCTACTGAGCAGTTTTCAGGGGAAGTTTCTTCATAAGAACTGGTATTAGTACAAACAGAATTATTCAATTTGGTTATCAATGAGCAGCTATTTTCCACGGGCAGTGATTTTCTCTGTATATTAGACTCATCCATATCCTTTTTTCTTTTATTCCTTTGGCAGAAAGTAATCAATGGGGTGGTCAACTTGTTTCACGCAAGCTGAATCACCACCTAATTTATCTAACTTATTTCTAGAGAATGAATCAGTGTCTTCTAAGTTTGATGTATTCAATCTTGGCGAGCTACCATCACATCCAGAGCTGCTTTTTCTTTCAAATGTTGCTGCTGCTGATGATGATTTTTATCTTACAAAATCAGCAGTAATTACAGCGGAATTCATCACCAATTGAGAAATTAACCTCCCTCCAACATTATTATCATCAACCAATGCTCCAGCATTAGCATATGAAGATGAGCCTACTTTCTTGCCACTAGACTTATTCCCATATGCATCCCTTTGGGAAGGAACCTCATCAAGACTTGTCGGAACGGTTTTAATTGGTATTTGTCTTGTGCCAGATACTTCAATGTGTTTGTTTTCCTTATGGGGCTTATCTAGGCATTGGAGATGATACGACTGAAGGCATTTTCCACAGTGCTTCAGGTTACCCCCAACACAGCACACAAAACATACATGGCATACCTGCAAGAAAAAGAGGCAGGTGAGACAGAATATAGCAATGACCTTAAAAATAAATTATAGGTCTAAGACAACTAAGAGAAGATCTTCATAGAAACCTAAATTAAAGAAACCAAACCTAAATGGTCATCTCAACTAGATACGCTTTCAAGGGTCGGTTGAATAGGGCACATTCTGGTGGTATCTGGTAATCCCTTAAAACCTTTTTCTTTTCAGTATATTTTTCAAGAACAAAATTAATTGAGGAAAAATAGGGAAGGATAGATTATTAAATTATCTACATAAAGATGATTGACATACAACATTTATCCCTATGAAACAAACTAAAAAAAGTGAACAGGTTCCAACTTTCTAAAATCTCACCGCAGAATTTATGTTGTAATGTTCTGATGAACGCTTATCAATCAAATGAACTTGCAAGTCTGGTGGTTTGCTTAAAGAAGTATCATCGGGAGCAACAAAAAGTGAATTACGGCACTCTTGTCCCTGTACAGGATCTGTTCTTGATTGCCGCTTTCGCTTATACGTTAGCAACACTTTGCTTCCTGAAACTTAAGCTTTCAAAAAGAAACCTTGCTGCAATTCCAAATACTTGGACCGCATTTTTCACATCAAATTTGTATTTATTCCACTATGTTCAGTCTCATTTCAACACAGAAAAACCTGCATATGTTAAGGAAGAATATCCAATTAACTAAACAGCAAGTCATGACTCATATAGTTAATACAGTTATGAGTAGCAACACAATGATAGCTGAAGGGCAAAAGACGGATTTGGACTACTCTGAAATAGTGAATAACTATTACGAGGAATGCGGCAAACAAAAATTGTACTAGCATTCTCCATCTAAAACACAGGCGGTGGGTAGGCGGCTAGGCGGCTAGGCGGTCGCTAGGCGGCTAGGTAGTAGCCCGCCTAGGTGGGTTGGGTCTTTTTTCGGTGCCGAACCCGGAGGACGAAGCAGTGACGCCGAGAGAAAGTTCCGTCCTCTGCGAGTGCAAGCTTCGTGTTTGTTCGAATATATTTAAAGAGTATAGCCGTGCGGCTATACATTTCAAATATTCGAATGTAATTAGAAAGTATAGCCGTGCGGCTGTACGTTTATAATTTCTATTTACAGAGTTGAGCCTTGCGGCTATAATGCTAAAATATTGTATTTAAAGCTGATCGGCAATACTGTTAACATATTATATTTAGAGAGTATAGCCGCGCGGCTATACTTTTATAATTTCTATTTGTGCATGTATTAAAATAAATAAAAGGTGTGATACTAATAATAAGATCCAGGAAATAATAAGATCCATGTATTAAAAATTGAAACTAGTTCATCTTGCTATGATAAACCACATTGGTGGTTGCTCTATAAGAATTTAAATGTCAAAAAAAGATTTTATCCCTTCAGATTATATTTAATATCGCATCCCTTTCAAATTATACCCACATGGTCCTTATAATCCATTTACCTGACACCTTAAGGATCTTCAAAAACTATCCCAACAAGTTCACACATTTCCCAATTGCCACTCACACAGCTAGTATAATTTCGGATAATCGATTATTCTTAACTACTCTACTTAATAGTAACCTATTTCCATTGTTTCTTTAATTATTATTATTATTATTTCCCTTTTAGAAAGCCATTGTTTCTATTTTAGACGTGTAAAATCAAACTTCTAATGATTACTGCATCAATACAGATCCTAGTTTTTTTATTACAGTAGTATATTTATTTTTCACTTAAGTCATGATCTGTTGATAAATTTTATCTTTTTGAACCAGAGCAATATCATTAACTCCAAAACTAAAAACAATATAAGAGAAAAGAAATGGCACATATACTCCAAAGGAAATGTATCATACAAAAGAAGATGGAATATAAACGTATACCAATTTCTGAGCTGTTGTTGCTGTGTCCTTTCGAGAATGAACGAATACCATTGCATGTTAACCTTTCCTGAGTGAGTCAACAACCTAGCAGAAAAAATATCAATAAGTTAAATAATCATTCAAATACATACATTACACAAAGGAGAGCCTAAGGAAAACGAAACCTTCTTGTAGAATATACCATTCTGCAGTTCAATACGCGGGCTGTAAAATTCTGCTCACTAATACATCGGCGATAACTAGAATCAAACAAGAAGAGTCCTGCTTCTGGATTCACTCTCAGAAACTGTAATTTAAATAGTATAGCCTTTTAAATATTAATGTTTAAAATTCTAAAATGTGTATTTTTAGGAATTTGTGCGTAGGATTCTTTTCTGAAAACGAGTTTGATAGAAGAAATGAATGGGGTGTAACTGGTAGGAAAATAGAGTAAAAATACAGATAAAATAGTTCACAAAAACAATAACCTCAGTCTCATTCATGTGGCGTCTCAACATTTCATTGAGCTTGACCAAATGAGAATACAGTATGCTGATTATTTGCCGATATGCTCTACGTTTTACTTGTTTGGCAGATTGGGGACCGAAGGTTGATGTTGTTTTTTTTTGTTTTCTTGACCTTGCTTCAAATTATGAACCCCCAGATTCACTTTCGGAGTGGCTTGAAGCTGGTGAACAGCCTGTCTATATTGGATTTGATAGCCTTGTGAGTTTGTTGCAGCTTTCTCTATTCATGTTTAATATTCTTTTCCCAGTTCTATCCCAGAGTAGCTCTGTTTGTCCTTACCCTAAAAAAATTACTTGTTCCTTCCCAATTAAAACAATCAACCAAAGCCACAATCTCCAAAGAGTAACCACCTTCATGTTGGTCCCCAACGAACAGGTTGTGGAGGTCTATTCATGACAGATGACAAATCGACCCTTTGGTTGTTCAGTTGTTCAATATCTAATTTGACTGAGGCATGTCTAATACATGCAGTCTCTGAATTGCATAGTTAAGGTTACTTGATTGTACATTTGATTGAAATGGTAAATTGTCTTGCTTGCCAAATTTTTTTTATGTGTATTGTATTAGCCTCTTGAAGAACCAGAGAAAATGACCAATATTATTCTTAAAAAAAGATTACTTTCAAGCACATTGTATTATTATGCTTCTTTACATCTGAAAGCCTTCATATATTTCTCTTCTTAGTGGCAGAACCAAGTGATTCTGTGTATTTAGTGGACAATTGCCCCCATGATTGGCTATTCCAACGATGCACTGCTGTGGTAAATTTCAATGCTTTTAATTCTTTTTTATTTGGTTGGGATTTCACTGCACTGGTGTTCAGAACGTCACATGTGTTGTGATTTGAGAACAAACTCAACTCACCCTCCTTTGATCTTGTTGTTGATGGACTTTGTGACAAACACAATTATGGATGAATCACACACACTACACTTGAGAAACTAACCAAGCACAAAATGACACAAGAATTTATAGAGGTTCAGCAATTGCCTACATCCTCTTGGTGATCCCCTTGAGAAATTCACTAATGAAAGAATAAGTTACAACTTTGGTTTACAAATAAATCCCCTTAGAACTCTATTCTCTCCCCAAGCTTTCTTTTCTCTCTCACCCCTTGCTCAACACTTTGATACACTAGAAAACTCTTAAGCCATGATTACTTCTTGCATGCTAAACCCCTTTATATAGCCAAATATGCAAGAGTGTGAATGCAACCTCACACTATTCAAATGTTGGCTACCAAACTTAACCATGGATGGCTACCAAACATTCCACCATTTTGTGCCACCAAACAAGTCACCTATTTTTGACAAAGATGGCAAGCCAATATTTACTCACATGGGCAACTCCAAAATTCTTCTAGAAATGAGTCAACCATGTCATGCAATTTAGGTAGAAATCCATAGCACACAAAAGAGGACTTTGTATCCTTAGGTGAGCCAATTTTTCCAACAATCTCCACCTTGGCGAGCCTAAAACTCCATGTGGAAATCATTGCCTTTCAGGACATCTGTTATGTCTTGAGAATCGTCCTGATAACTCCCAAGAACTCCACCTCAATCTTTAGCATGGAACAAGATTGAGCAAGCTCAAACAATGTTTGAACTTTGCTGCTGTGACTGTCTTTGTTAGACAATCCGAAGCATTTTCAGTTGTATGAACCTTCTTTATCATGACGTCTCCATCGTTCACCCAATCTCTTATCCGGTGGTATCGCACATCAATGTGTTTGGACCTCCCATGGAACGCTTGATTCTTCACTAAGTATATAGCACTTTAACTGTCACTTTGTATCACCACCAAGTCTTGAGCTATCCCGAATTCCTTTGCCAATCTCTTCAGCCATACTGCTTCTTTAGAAGCTTCCGTGAGCGCCATATACTCCGCCTCTGTAGTAGACAAAGCACTAACCGATTGTAGCACCGCTCTCCAACTAATCGGTCCTCCACCACAAATGAAGACATATCCTGTGGTGGATCTCCTCTTGTCTAGATCTCCTGCATAATCAGAGTCCACATACCCCGACACACATGCCTTTCCTTGTTGTCTTTCAAACAATATCCCAATCCTCTTGGTGCCCTTCAAGTACCTTAGAATCCACTTTGCTGCTGTCCAATGTTGTTTCCCTGGATTCGCCATGTATCTTGACACCACACTTACGGCTTGGGCTAAGTCGGGGCGTGTGCACACCATTGCATACATGAGACACCCTATTAAGCTTGCATATGGAACTTTGCTCATTTCTTCCTTCTCTTCATCCGTAGAAGGACATTCCTGCGCACTTAACTTAAAATGCTCCGCCAAAGGAGTAGACACAGGCTTGCAATCCATCATATTGAATTTTTCAAGTACTTTGGAAATGTACTTACTTTGTGACAACCATAGCTTGCCTGAATTTCTGTTTCTCCTTATCTCCATTCCTAGGATCTTTTGTGCAGGGCCAAGATCCTTCATGTCAAACTCCCTTCCAAGCAATGTCTTCAATTCCTGGATTTTTGACATATCTTTACATGCAATTAGCATGTCATCAACATAAAGAAGCAAAAAAATGATATTACCATCCTTGAATGCATGAGTGTATACACAGCAATCTGATTCACATCTTCTATACCCAATCTTCATCATGAAAGAATCGAAGCACTTGTTCCACTGTCTTGGAGATTGCTTCAGCCCGTATAAAGACTTTTTCAACCTGCAAACCAGATTTTCCTTACTTGCTTCAATGAACCCTTGAGGTTGGCTCATGTAGATGTCCTCCTCCAAGTCCCCATGGAGGAAAGCAGTCTTCACATCCATTTGTTCCACCTCCATGTCCTTTTGAGCTACTATGGAGAGTAGTAGCCTTATAGAAGTATGTTTCACCACCGGAGAGAATATTTCATCATAATCAACTCCCTCCTTTTGCAAGTATCCTTTGGCCACCAACCGAGCTTTGAATATGGTGGCTCCCTTCTCATGCATTTCTTCTTTCTTCCTAAACACCCATTTGCAGCCAATAACCTTGCGACCTTCGGGTTTAGGAACTAACTCCCAAACTGAGTTTTGGTGTAGAGATTCCATCTCTTGCATCATAGCTTCCATCCAACTTCTCGTTCCTTGCTCTCAACAGCCTCTTGGAACGTGGTTGGTTCTTCTTCACTAGAATTTAAGGCATAGTGAACTGCGTCATTGTCCCATCCAAACCTTTGAGGTGGTTTGATGGTTCTCCTGGGCCTGGACCGAGCTATAGATGATGGCTCCACCAGTTCTTGAGCCTCTTCTTCTTGAGTTTGTTGTTGTTGTTGCCCAGCATCTTCCTCCTCAATGTCAGACTCCACCTCCTCCTGAACGTCTTCAGTTGGCTATTCTTGTGAAGTTTTCCTGGACACCTTCTTGAGCGGAACTTTAATGGTTGTTTCTTTCTCAACAACATCCTCCTTTGCATATGAATTCTTGACTTTGTTCATATGCATGGTCTTCTCATCAAACACAACATTTCTGCTGAGTATCTTCTTTTGGTTCATTGGATCCCATAGCTTGTAGCCCTTCACACCACTTTCAAAGCCGATGAAAATGCATTCAAGAGACTTTGGCTTCAACTTGGATCTTTCATCACTAGGAATAAGTGCATATGCACTGCATCCAAATACCTTAAGATTAGTATAATCAATTGACTTATTAGACCATACCTCCTCTGCACATTTGAACTCAAGATTTCTTGACGGCGATCGGTTAACCAAATAGGTAGCGTGGTTAACTAACTCCGCCCAAAATGATTCGGGCAATCCTGCATGAATCCTCATACATCTCTCACGCTCCATGAGAGTTCTATTCATCCTCTCTGCAGCTCCATTTTGTTGGGGCGTCTTCTTCACGGTAAAGTGCCTCTTAATGCCTTCGTTTCTGCAAAACTCAAGGAACTTGTTGTCTTTATATTCACCACCATTGTCACTCCTTAGGATCTTGATCTTTCTTCCGGTTAGGTTCTCAACTTCTGCCTTCCACTCTTTGAATTTGGTGAAGACCTCAGATTTCTCCTTCATGAAGTAGACCCAAACCTTCCTGGAAAAATCATCCAAGAAAGTCACGAAATAGCGAGCTCCACCCATTGATTTAACCGGTGATGGCCCCCATACATCCGTGTGAATATAATCTAGCACACCTGTGCTTTCTGCCTCTTTATCTCGCTGCTTGAAAGCTACTTTTGATTGTTTTCCCATGGTCCAGAATTTGCAGAACTCCAGCTTGCAGCTTTGAACACCTTTTAACAACTTTCTGTTGTGTAGTTCCTGCATGCCCCTCTCACTCATGTGCCCTAGCCTCAAATGCCAAAGCTGAGTTTCATCCTCCAGAGTCCTTGTTTGTGGATACAGCTGCTCCACCTGTAATTGTTGTACTACACAATCTATATAGACAATTAGGTTGAACTTCTCCCTTCATAATCACAAGTGAACCTTTTGAGATTATGAGTTTCCCTCCATTAGCTTTAATTGAATAACCATTCTTATCAAGAGTTCCAAGGGAAATGAGATTCTTACGCAACTTTGGAATGTGTCTTACCATTCCAAGCGTCCTAACAGCCCCATCATGCATCTTCACCTTGATTGTACCGGTGCCTTTGACTTTACAAATTGAGCCATCCCCCATCATAACTTCACCACCTTCTTCTTTCTCATATGTGTCAAACCACTCCTTGTTTGAGTACATATGGTATGAGCACCCGGAATCCAAAATCCAATTGGAAGAGGAACACCTTGAAGAATTAGCAAATGCATTAGTTTTAACATTGCCATTAACACATAAAAGCTCACCATCACTTTCTGTGACTTCCTCAGCTATGTTTGCTGCATTCTTCCCTTTGTTCTTCTTCTCCTTCCATATGGGGCAATTCTTTTTCCAGTGCTCCTTTGACCCACACTCGAAACAACCTTCTTTTGCCTTGGATTTTGACCTTCCTCTGCTGCCTTTCTTGCCTTCACGCCTCTTTGAACGGCCCCTCTCTTCAGTCTTAGCAACTAGACCTTCACCTTGAGGGTTTTCTCCTGAACGTTGGGCCATCCTATGGTGTGTCATGATGTCTTGCACCACCGGCTCAAAATCCAGAGTGACCTTCCCGAACATAAGAGTAGTTCGAAAGTGTTTATAGGATGGAGGTAAGGATGTCAACAACATAAGAGCTTTATCCTCCGTACTATAATTAACTTCCATTCTCTGCAAGTCAGCAACACATCTATTGAAACTACTTAAATGTTCCATTAGATTACCTCCCTCCTCCATCTTAAGATTTAGGAGTTCTTCCTTTAGGAAGAGTTTGTTGGACAGCGACTTCCCTGCAAACATCTCTTCGAGCTTCTCCCATGTTTGCTTCGCTGTATCCTTCAACACGTTGATGAGCACCTCATCGGAGAGGTAGTTTTCGATGGCTCCTCTGGCTAACTCGTCAAGTACACCCCACTCATCATCTGTCATACATGTTGGCTTCTTTTCCTTGCTCACCAACACAACATGGAGATGTTGTTGTGTAAGGGCTGACTTCATCCTCCTTTGCCAAAGCGTGAAGTTCTCCTTCCCTGTGAAGGGCTTTAACTCCACCTTCATGTTGACAGATTGTGGCAGCCTCTGCAGCATAGAGCTACTTTCACCTTCAGCTTCCTTGTCACCTGCCATCTTCAACACTCTAGCAACTTGCTGCTCCAACACAGCTCTGATACCACTTGTTGTGATTTGAGAACAAACTCAACTCACCCTCCTTTGATCTTGTTGTTGATGGACTTTGTGACAAACACAATTATGGATGAATCACACACACTACACTTGAGAAACTAACCAAGCACAAAATGACACAAGAATTTATAGAGGTTCAGCAATTGCCTACATCCTCTTGGTGATCCCCTTGAGAAATTCACTAATGAAAGAATAAGTTACAACTTTGGTTTACAAAGAAATCCCCTTAGAACTCTATTCTCTCCCCAAGCTTTCTTTTCTCTCTCACCCCTTGCCACTTTGATACACTAGAAAACTCTTAAGCCATGATTACTTCTTGCATGCTAAACCCCTTTATATAGCCAAATATGCAAGAGTGTGAATGCAACCTCACACTATTCAAATATTGGCTACCAAACTTAACCATGGATGGCTACCAAACATTCCACCATTTTGTGCCACCAAACAAGTCACCTATTTTTGACAAAGATGGCAAGCCAATATTTACTCACATGGGCAACTCCAAAATTCTTCTAGAAATGAGTCAACCATGTCATGCAATTTAGGTAGAAATCCATAGCACACAAAAGAGGACTTTGTATCCTAAGGTGAGCCAATTTTTCCAACAACATGAACTTGATGCACCTTTTTTCTCGTTTTGTTGTTTTGTTCCCTTATTGAATAACTAGGCTACTCCCGGTTTCTCACTGGATATGAAAAAATTTCTTAGGTGCATCATGGGGGTGCTGGGACAACTGCTGCTGGTCTGAAAGCTGCGGTAACTGATAATGCTATATTCTTGGGGAGTCTTACATTTGTAAATGATTCAGTTACTCATTTGGCTCATATTCTGTGTTCTTTTTAGTGTCAACCACAATTGTACCATTCTTTTGGGACCAGCCATTTTGGGGGAGAGGGTGCATGCCAGAGGAGTAGGTCCTACACCCATTCCAGCTGCTGAATTCTCGCTTGAAAAGTTGGTCGATGCCATACGCTTCATGTTAGATCCAAAGGTATTTACAATTTTCTTTTTAAACTATCAAGTGATTTACATATAATTTGTCATTTCTTGAGTGTAAACTTATCACACATGCATACGCACTGATTTAATTGAAGTTGACATTGTTTTGTAATCAATTTTCAACATGCAAATACTTGTCACAACTCGGGGGTTATTTTCTGTTATTTCAATCCCTTGCGAGGATCTGAATAGATTAAATTAACAAAGAAATAACTATTTTCGGTTGAAAGGTTAAAGAGCGTGCTGTTGAAATTGCCAAGGCCATGGATGGCGAAGTTGGGGTTGACAGGAGCAGTGAATGCCTTTCATAGGCACTTTCCTCACAATATATAAATCTAAGGATAAACCCGAGTCATTGCCGGCTAGAAGAGGCTTATTTTCCATCAGGAGGTGTTTTGGCTACTCCTCCTCCTACACATGATTCTTCACTAGTCCACAGCGATGTTTTATTCCTATCATGTGCAAGACATCAGAAATGTGAAATTCTGATATCCTCTTACTAGGTTACTTAACATTACATCGTTTTTGTTTTGCTTGTGAAACAAATCTTCTACAGATGCCTTTGTTTTCATTATTAGATAATGTCTATTATTCCACCGGGACAGTAAAAATTGTTATTGGAAGTGTTTTTAATACACTGAGAAAGATGTGATGCTTTGGTAGGGAGCTTGGAAATTTACAAAGCTGAAACGATTCTTCAAGAGCCTTAAGGCCCCGTTTGGGATTGCTTTTTTTTTTTGCCAAAAACCTGCTTCACTTTAAAGTTAAGTAGTTTAAGGTGTTTGGTAAAAATAAAATATCCCGATTATTTTAAAAGTAAAGGCCTTTTGACAACAATTTTTAAAAGTAGGCTTTGGGTTGCTTTTCAAAGGTGCTTTCAAAAGAAGCAGAGATAAACTTTTAATGAATTTCTTTAATTCCCAAAATACTATTATTCATTTTAAAAATGACACCACCTCCACTTCCACATCCAACTCCACCACTTGCACCATCACATTCACTACCTCCACAACCATCGCAACTGCCACCTCCATCACCACCACCACCACCACCACATCCTCCTCCTCCTCATCCTCTGCCACCATCACCACAACCACCACCTCCACCTCCACCTCCACCACCACTGATCGGTGCATATTTACATATCATTTTGTACCATTCTAACTTATGATTTGGTTATGTTTTTGAGTTAAACTTGTTCTTTTAATAAGTTTTGTGTTTGTTTCAGTGTTATAAGCTTGAGACTCACTAATTGCATTTTGGAGACAAATTAGCTCAAAACGGTGTCTGCAGATCAGTCAACTTCACGGATTGGACTGTACTTGTTCAAGAAGAACCAGATAATGAGCCATACATCATTGGAAAGATACGGAAGTCTATTTTCTGTAGAATTTTACGGTTCATGATTCCGAGTCTTCTAGAGAAAGTTATACATGTTTTGGCAACTTAAGGTCAAATTCGGCAGCATCTGCGTTACTGGGCCAAAAATCACATTTGAAGGCCTTCCCGATTTTTCCTTGAGTTGGGCTGCATATGCTTGGAAAGATAATTCAAAGAGCTTCAAGATCCATATTTTTCCAGATTTTTCAGAATGGAGCCACAAGCCCAAAACGAGCCCACAAGCTGGCTGCAATGCATTGTCATGCATGCCATATGCATGATGAAGTGTTGTTGATTGTGGGAAAGTTTGGTGAAGTATATTCAATACCTATTTTTGAGTGGAATTTTGCAGCAGCCAAATGAATTAATTGAAGTTGAAGTGGATGATGCAACACTAAGCTTAATGACAAGAAGAATTGTTTTCAAATGCAATAGTGTGTTAGGTGAATTAAGTGTTGTAAGTTGGTGAAGTGAGTGTGGTTAGTGAACTCTATTGTATAATTCAGATTTTCACTTCCTCTAGGCCTATAAATAGGGAAGTTCTCTAAGCTTGTAATAACACCCCAAGGGGGGGAGCTCTCAAACACTTCTCTAGAGCTCCCTTCCCTTCTCTCCCTCAAATTCTCTTAGTTTCCCTTTGTAGTTCTCAATTGTTGTAATAAGATCATTCTACTAAATTTTCTGTTTATTAAATCTCAAACACTTCACAAACACCTTTCTCTCCCTTCCCTAAGTTCTCAAATTCTCAATGTTCACAAACACTTCTCCAAGTTCTCAAACACTCTCTTTCAAATTCCCCAAGTTCTCACACACATCTCTCCAAGTTCACAAAAGTCTCCATGCTCTCAAACACATTCTCTTCCAAAATCCTCAAGCTTCCCAAACACTTTCCTTTCTCTTCCAAAATCCTCAAAGCTTCCCAAACACCTTTCTCTTCTCCAAGTTCTCAAATACTTTCTTCCCCCTTCTCTAAAGCTCCCAAACACTTCTCAAACACTTTCTTCTCCCTCCTCAAAGTTCTCAAACACTTTCTTTCTTCCTCAAAGTTCTCTTAGTTTTCTTAATGTTTTCTTAGTTATAATTTATTTTTCTTGTAATGTACATTCTTTCTTCTTGTTTTGTTTGTTTTGTTTTCATTTATGTTTTGTGTAGGAAACTGAATTGGATCATTCAATCACCAATCCCTGTGGAATCGACATCGCACTTACATATGCTAAACTACCAACGGCTCGTGCACTTGCGAGTATCACAAGTTGAGGATGCAGCTGAATCCATTTTGGTGCAGCTGAATCTACGCAACAGTTTTTGGCGCCGTTGCCGGGGATCGGTAACATTGTTTGATTCTATTTGGTTTTCCTACTTTTTATTATTTTTATTTTTTGTATATAACTAGACAGTTTCATGTTTTAAAGTTAATGACGTTAATTGACAAGTTGTGTTTGTAGTCCAACGGACAAGGACAATTGCCTGACAAGCAAGAAAACTGGGTTTGAGTCCCGGCTTACACAACACAAAAAAGGTTCAAGTAGTATGTTGATTATTGCTAGTTTCTGGTTTCATTCACTTGCTCTTAATTAAATATCTTGTTCAAGTTTACATAAACACCATATGACTCTTGGACTGATTAGTGAATGGATGGGTAGATATTGAAGACAAACACCATGTTTAAATTCTACTTGGTTCTTTTTTGTTCTTCTTGTTCTTAATGGGTTCGGAATTTGTGTTTAGACTAAACACCATAGCTAAATGCTTTTTCTGAATACTTGATTAAAACCACACACCATATGGATAATCATATTTGAGAAAGAACGAACTCTATAAGCTAGTTTGATTTACTTTGTTGCTTGTTACTTTGAAACATGGAAGCGTTGATTTTTCCTTTTCGTTTTTTAGTTCTTTTTTATTTATTTCCTAATCATTTTAATTCCATTTCAAGTTTGTGTGTTTGTTTTAGCAATTTATGACAGCTTCATAAAAATGGAGAGAGATGGCAACCTCAATCATAAGAATGGGAAGTGTGGAGCAGTGGGAGAAGTCGCGACCTCCAAATGCATCCATGCTCGAACCTAATCGCTTCAAGAGGGAGCATTTCAATCATTTCTCTTTACTTGTTATTATTTTAAATTTATGTTTCTTTTTTATAAAAAAAAAAAATTATAAAAATTTAAAAATAAAAAAAAAATAAAAAAAGATTTTTCATATAAGCTGACTTATGGTAACTCCAGGTAAGCACTTCCGTCAATACAGTGTCTAGGAGTTCTTTAGGCGACACCTTCGGTGTCGAAGAAGTTTGGGTTTTCAGCGGGACCATTGTGACCTCTCCAACCTTCCCGGATCCCCTGGCTGTGTTTTCGGAGGCCCTTAACTAGTCATCCGTGAGTTGCTTGTATATTCGTGTGTTTTTAAATTAAGTTTTTTTTATTTTCTTTGTTTTCTTTTATGTTGAGTCTTTTGTTTTTGTTTTGTTAAGTTAGTCTATGTATTTATTTACGTGGTACGGTTAGTTAGTTTCTAAGTGTTAAAACACATTTTTATTTCACTTCAAACTCTGCATTACAAACAAAAAAAAAACATTAAAAAAACATAAAAAAAACAATAACAACAACTTCTTCTTCTTCATCATTTTCATCTTCATCTTCATCTTCATGGCATACCTCTATTGTCTCGCACTTGCAGAATCTGCAGCAGCTCTACATGGTCCTCATTCTTTTTCTCCAGTGCTTTCACATGCTGATTGACACAGGAGAGCGCTTCTCCAAGTCCGCCACCATAGCCTTCAAGGAAGCTACTTCCTCGCTCAGCGCGGCACACTCCCGTGTCCTCGCCAGGTAATCGGCATGCCCAGATTGGTAGATGAGACCGCCTGGAGCACAGTTAAATCGTGGGACTCATCCACCGCCATCCTGCCAGACCTACGTGCCACATGCAAAAGATCTCCTGGAGTGAGTTTCCTGCCAATCAATGTTCCAGGCAGCACTGAGCCCTGTTCGGCATTGCCTCAGAAAGGTTCGGTATTACCTCAGCAAAGTTTGAGGCCGTGCCATGATGATATGTGGAGTTTGGGAAGACATGGTTTGGACGAGCCCTTATCTGGGCATTCGGTGGTGCAAGTGAGAGCTCAAGGTTGAGATCATTGTTCGATTCATTTTTACACATGATTTTTCATGTTATTCACCTTTTATTTTGAGTTAGTTCTTGACATTTTATAGCTTTTTACTTCCTTTTTGTGTTTTCTTAGATTTTACCTTGGTTAGATTGAAAATGAGCTAAAAGTGCATTATTTGTTATAAATTCTGTTTTTGTTCATTTTTGTAGGTCAACTTCTTGGCCTGGGATCAACATGCTCTGGTGCTCGGATGAGGTCATGATCTTCATGAAACTTGTTCCAATGGATGTTAACTACAACATATCCAAATTTGAGCTCCATTGGATAAGTATTGGCCATCCAACCAATCCAGCATGTTACCATAGCTCTGGAAATCCGAATTTGGCCAGCTTTTACCTCCTTTGTGTTATCGTGATTTTCTTGTTACCATAACTCTTGGTAACAAGAAGTTACCTTTGTAAATGAGATATTTTCTGAAGCATTTGGCATCTTATTGAGGACAAAGCTTCATCATGGCAAGGGGACAATGGGCTAAGGCTTTATCAAAGGTGGTAGTTTAATATTAAAAGGTAAAAGCTGGAAAGGAGGAGAGAGGGAAGAGAAGTCAAAGGGCAATCTGATTTGGGAGAGCTTGGCAACGGGAGAGAGGATTCATTCTATCATTCTACACATTTGAGAGCATATTTTGGAGATTTGGAGCTTGGAGAAAGCCAAGGTGCAGCCAAGAAAAGTGGAGAAGAAGACTTCCACCATTGATGATCTTGAAGCTTTCATCATTTTCTGAAAATCTGTAAACTCTTTCTAATTTCATTTTGAGTTTGTATTTGAAATAAGTATAAGCAACTAAACTCCATAGGTAGGGCTTAGGTTGAAGCCCTAAACATGAATACCTTATTGTTTTGATACTTGAGTGTATGAATTTCTGGATATTGTTGATGAATTCCAATTCACCAAATTAATCTATCATTGATGTGTGTTCTTCTTTGATTGATCATCTTTGAAAGCATGCTTCTTGAGATTGTTGGGGTTATGTGTATCTTCATGTTATCCTAAGCAATAAATGGATGAAGTAAGAATCATCCATGTGAATTGGTTTCTTGAATACCTAATGTAAACACCATTCTATTAGGATTCTTGTGATGTTCATATTCTCTTTGAACTTAATGAGTTTTTCTTGTAATTGAATCAAAGTACTAAGCACACCTAGATTCGATTATAGGGAAGGCACAAGTATTGTAGCACTCATACTGCACTTTACGTATATTAGAGAGAATCAATGCGTCTTGAGTCACTCGTCCTGGTCTTGATTGCGAACATTTTCATCAACACGTTTAGAGTTCATCACTTGAGTATTCATGAACATAGGTAGAATTGTTTAGGGTGGATTCGAAACCCTAGTGTTTGTTACATTTTAATTTCACATCTTGATAATTCATCTCTGCCATTCTCATTTAAATTCGAAGTCCATTTACTTACATGCAATAGAAATAGATCACTTGAACCAAATCAACCCCCCCCCCCAAAATGTGTGTGTGAGTTGCGTGTTCGACACGTTATGTGTCTTTGTTACTGAATTTTATTTCTTTCCGTAATTCTTTTGGACTTTTGGTCCGCGCTGTATTCTTGAATTTTCCGTGCTGAATCCAACCGTATAAAGAACATGAATTTTGGACGTACGGTTGGAAAGTTATAGGTCGAAAACTGAACAGAGGTCGGAACTGAAAAACAGAGAAAACGATTCTGAAAAAGCGACCGGTCGCACTGTTTTCTAACGACCGGTCGCTCATCACAAATTTCACAAATTTTGATTCTGTGCAAAAACGACCGGTCGTCACTGTTCACACGTCGGTCGTCACTGTTCACTGTTCATGGCACTGTTCACAAGTGATAAAGTGGTGATGAAATGGCGATAGAAAATGCTGTTTGTGTTTTTGTTTAGTTTTCTTGTGTTGTTTCATTTCTTTTACACTTCTTTACTCATTTTTAGTTTTCATTTTGCATTTGTGCATTTGTGGTGTGTCAATTAAGTGTTCTTTACGTACTCAAATTAGAACTTATAGGAAGCCGACAAGTTCTTCGTGGGATCGAACCCGTACTTACATAATTTATACTTCAATAGATTCGTGCACTTGCGGGTATTTTTAATTGGTTGTTTGCACATTAATTTGTGTCCTCTTAGGAATGCAACAATTTTTGGCGCCGTTGCGGGGAACTGGCACGGCTGCTTATCTGTTTTGTTTGAGTATGTTTAAAGTACTTAGTTTTATTTTTGTTTATTGTGTGTTGTTTCATTTTATCTTGATTTATTTTTGTTTCTTTTTCTTCCAGGAACATCCAAGGAGTCATCTCCACCATCACCAATGGCAGCCGCAACTGAAATTGTGGAACTTACTATGCAAGAATACTCCAATAAATTTGGGATGGAGGAAGCAAATGCTTTTGGCTCATTTCAGAATGAGTTGACTATGGATGAATATTTCCAACAAACATACAATCCGGAGTGGAGAAATCATTCGAACTTTTGGTGGACCGACAATCCAAATTTTCAACAAGGGCCATATCAACCATATCAAGGCCAACATAATACTTGTCCACCTCATAGTCAACCTCAACATTACACTCCACCACAATCTCACCAACAACCTCAAGGACCGACTTTGGAAGAACTTGTTGCTTCAATGGCTAGAAACACAGATAGTTTCATCAATGAGACAAAAAAGCTACATCCAGGGGAATGACGCCCACATGCAGAATAGAGATAATGTCATAGCCAATCTAGAAAATCAAGTGGGGCAAATTGCTACAGCTTTGAGTCAAAGGGAAGTTGGGATGATGCCTAGCCAAAAGTGATACCAACCGGGCATGAGCATGTTCAAGCAATTATCTTGAGTCCTGGTAAGGTAATTTGTGAGGTTGATAATTCTGAAAATCTAATTCAAAATGATAATGAGATGCAGGTTGAACAAGTGACTGAGCCTCCAGAAAAGGATGAAACCAACAAGGAGAAAGATAAACATGCAGCTTCTTCATCCGAATGGATCCCAAAGCATGAACTTGCGAGAAGGGCAAGGAAGAGGAGAAGGTAAGTCGTGAACCTCCTGATGACGATATCTTACATGCTCCTTTTCCTCACAGGTTGATGAGTTCTAGGAAAAATCAACATGCCAAGGACATATTGGAAATCTCCGGAAAAGTGCAAATCAACATTCCTTTCTTGGATGCAAACAAGCTTAAGGAATATGAAACTGTTGCATTAACGGAAGAGGTTTCTGCTGTTTTGCAAATGAAGCTTCCTCCCAATTTACAAGATCCAGGAAGTTTCAAAATTCCTTGTATAATTGGTGATAAATTGTTTGAGAAACCTTTAATTGATTTAGGTGCTTCAATTAATCTAATGCCTTATTCTGTTTTTGAAGTACTAAGGGAAGACAAGCTGAACATCCATGTTCCAAGCACCAATCATATGTTCAATGTCATTCCTTCTACTCAAATGAAAAGGCCACCCAATCCTAAATATGTGCCTCATCCATCCAATCCACGTATTGAAGAGCACTTAAAATTGCTTTTGAAATCTACTCATGTGGGTAAAAAGAAAAGAATACGAAAGGGGTTGATTAGATGGCAAAGAGATTTGAAGAAATTTCATGTTCGGCACAAGGAGGTGATTGAGCCCCCTAAGTGACCACAGGTATGTTGGAAGTCTGGCAAAAGACTTTAAACTTAGCGCTTCTTGGGAGGCAACCCAAGGTGAACAGAAGTTTGTTGTCGTCCTAATCGCTTCAAAGTGGAGTTTCTCTAGACTCAAACTTTATTTTATTTTATTTTATTTATTTTATTTTATTTTATTTTTGAGTTAGGGTTACAAATCTCAAACCAAGGTAATTTCGAATTTTTTGTTGTTTCTCTTTGTTTTTCTTATTTTTGCTTTCCTTTACTTGTTTGTGTTTCTAATTTGTTGTTAAATTTGGGAAGTAGATTGCTTTATGATTGCACACTCAGAATTTTGGCTCAAATGCTTATTCATTTCATAACATGTGATTACATACACAAACGTGAAAATGCGTACATATAATTCCTAATCACATGTTCATTGTTGCATTTCTGAGCTACATGAGGCTTCTGCTAATTGCCTCTTTCTGCTCGCACTTGTAGAATCTGCAGCAGCTCTACATGGCCCTCAACTTTCCTCTGCAGTGTTTCCACCTCCTGGTTCGCATTGTGGAGCCGCTTCTCAGGTCCGCCACCTGAGCTTTCAGGGCCGCCACCTCCTCAGCCGTGCTCTGCACTCTCGTGTCTCGCCGTTAGGCGCATACCCAAATTAGTGGCCGAGACCGCGTTGAGCACGGTCAAGTTGTGGGACTCGTCCACTGCCATCCTGTCCGACCGCTGTGCCACATGCAGATGATCCTGCAGCTCTAAGTCTCCTGACAGACATGCCTTCTGGCAATCCTGCCCTGCATGGCACCACCTCAGAGAAATTTGAGGCCGAACCATGATGGTATGAGGAGTTTGGGAAGATAGGGGTTGGAGGAGCCCTTTCTGGGAATTTGGTGGTGCTAGCGACAGTTCAAGGTTGATATCATCAAGGTGAGTGCATGAGGATGCCATTGTATTGTTTTTGGATGTTTTTGATGGTTTTCCTTGAGTTTGCAGAAAGAATTGCAGGGTACTCTTCCGCTTGCAGAGGCGTGGTTTAAAATGGACGTCTCCTGATGAGAGATTTGTGGTCCAGCTGTTTGCCATTTTCTCTCGATACCTACGCTTCACGAGGATTTTGCGGTCGCATGCATTTAGAAGGGAGCATTTCTACTTTCACTTTAATTTTCTTTTTACCTCCGTGTTTTATGGTGTTTCTTGTTTTTGCCCTTTACTTTTTTTTTTTATTGGGTGCTTTGTGTTTTGTTTTATTTTATTTTAAGTTTGGGAAGTGTGTTTTCCCTTAGGCTGTCGTCTTTGTTTTGTTTGGGAAGTGTGCTACTTTTTCTTTTGCAACTTCATTTCTTTTATTTCTGAAAAAAAAAAAAAATTACACGGAAAGGGCAACACAACAGGCACACCAATAATACACTAGAATCACTTTTTCACAGTGCTCGGTGCCTTGACCATTGGACCTTTGAGTTTAGCCCTATGGCTATCCTCTTCCGGGGCTTCAGGTGCGGTCTCTTGGGGCTCATCACTCGAGCTCCCAAAGATGGCACTCTTAGCTTGAGCGTAACCACTCTCACGATCTGTTTTCTTGCGCTTTCCCGGTCGGTCTAAGTCCTCCAGCTGCTTTCTCATGTCATGGGCGTAAACACTTACCATCTTCGAGAGATTTTTGTTCTCTTCCCGCAACGCCTCCATCTGGTGTCGATTCACCTCTATTATCCTTGCCCTTTCCCTTTTTAAACTTTTAATAATACTCTGGCACTCTTCGACCACACTTCGCTCTGCCGCCAACTGACCTCTTAGCACCTCCACCTCATGGGACTTCCCAATTAGGCGATGACCCACACTTGCGACTGTTGCGGTGCTTTGCACGCTTAGTGCCAGAGCATCGCTCACAACCCGGTTGTCATCCCTTTCTCCCAGCACCCGTATATCCTTGGGAATCACTAGATTTCTAGCAACTCCAAGGGCAACATCGTTGTCCAGCAGTATGAGAGTCATTCACTGTCACGTGCCCCCGTGCAAAGGCAAAGTAGGGCATCCACACTGGTGCCACTGCTTGGCCTCGAGTCTGAGTCGGTGGAGCTAGGTTGAGATCCAACGAGAATGGGTAGGAAGAGGCCATTTGAACTTTCTTTTCTTTTGTCTTTCTTTTCTCTTTTGTGTGTTTTTGAGTCTGTGTGTTTTTCCCCCTATTTCTCTTTTTCTTTTATAGACTTAGTCTACGTACCCTTAACCACTGCGCTTCTGCGTTTGCACGCGGCCCTTACGGCCTATCCCCTTAGGTCAGCTCACCCGTTCACCACCCCCCCTTAATTGCATATCTGCCTTTCTTCGTTTTCAAGAAATAAAAGTCGTCTCGCCTTCCTACGAAGCCAATAATTCTGGCTTGGGAATGTGAGAGGGACCTCTGCACAAGACACGTCCCTCGCTTTATTTCCCGTGACTCACAGGAGCTAGACATCAGGGCCCATTTTTTATATTTTTTTCAGAGTTCTCTCTCTTTGTGCCTCTGACTTGGTTTCTTTTTTTTTTTTTATACTTTCTTCGCTTTTGGGCTTTCGTTTGGGTTGGGCTTTCGTTTGGGTTGGGCTTTCATTTTGGCTTGTGCGTTTCTTTGGGTTGGATTTCTGCATGTCTGAGACTGTTGTTAGGGCTTACTGTTTTATTTGTTTTTGCTTGGTTTAGTTTTTGTTTTGTTTTGCAACTGTGTTGTAGTTTAATTACTTGTTTGTTTGTTGTTAATTATTTCTTGCTTTATTCCCTTTACTTCTTGTTATAACATTGTTTATGCCTAAGTTCTTTAACATTGAGGACAATGTTTATTTCTAAGTTTGGGAAGTGTTAGCAAGTCTTTTTCGTTTCACTTAAATTCTTGCTTTCTTTTATTTTGTTTTCTTTTTCAGTTTTGAGTCTTTTTGTTTTCAAGTCACTTTCCGGACATATATGATGAGATTGTGATGAATGTTTGCATGACTTGATTGAAAATGCTAAATAAATAATAATTTGTTATTCACTAAATGGCATCGTTCTAGCACGATATGTTTGAAACCCTCTATGCACTTGCCACTTGTTTCATAATTCTCTAGTTGAGGAACTTGCATGATCCAAAGAATTGTTTCAAGCATGAATTAGACTTGTATAACCATATAATGTGAGCTTTGAGCCTTGTGCTTCAATTCATGAGTGTTATACATGTATTCTTTTTTCTTGTCATCCGAGTTGTTGTTTGATCTCATTATTCATTGATTTGGTTGAGCACTTAAAAGTCACTCATTCTTGTGCAATTTGATTACATGACATTTGTGAAATGATATTAAGGCCCTCTTTGGACCGTTTGTGCCTTTCAAGCTAACCCTATGCATGCTTAAGCATGATTTTCCATTGTTAACCACCTTGAGCCTATATGTATGCCTTTTCTTTCAAGTAACCAATTATTACTTCTAGCCTTAGCCTGAAAAACAAGAATTTACCTTTCTAAGGAACTCATGAGCTTTAATTTAGATGTGTTTTTCATGCTAAGTTTGGGAAGTTTATTATTGCAATTAAAAAAAAAAAAGTACTTCACTCAAAGGGTGAAAGAAAAGAGAAAGGTTGTGGTTAATTGGCAATGAATTCAATTCCATGTTTCTTGGTTGGCCAAATTAAATAAATAAATAAATAAAAATTGTAATTCTCAAGCGTGATGTTGCAAAGTCTTTTAGTCAACGATTATATGCTCTTACATTGTGAGTTCCTTGGACTTTGTTGTATCCATTTCCTTCATTTCTCACTTACCTTACACCCTTAGCCCCATTACAACCTATAATAAAGACCTAAATTGATCATAAATGTCATGTGGTTGATTTGCACACATTCTTTTGCTTTTAAGTGTTTGGCATCCTTCTTGAGATCATAGTTATGCATGTTTTTCATCCTTCTATTTTCAGTTAAGTCTCGTATGGTTTAACTCTAATCTCATATTTACTATTGAGTGTTGCATTGTACCCCTCTTCCGAGTGATTCATTTGTGAGAGAACAACTTTGGTGAGATTTGAAGTTACATTTGTACTTGGTATGATTTTTGAAGTTGTGTGAAAACTGAAATTGGAGAATGAGTTCCATTTGGCCATCACACTACTACACTTGAGCATGTTGTGTTCTGAACTTTGCCGCCCTGTGAATAATGTGTAAACTGTGTTTTTCTTGTGAAAACCTTTGAGTCATTTGCATGAGTCACTCTCTCTTTGGAAGGTGTTCGGAAAGTTTTGTTTCAGAGTCTTGTTTTAGTTTCTGTTTTGCTCGAGGACTAGCAAAAAAAAAAGTTTGGGAAGTTTGTTCGGTTCATTTTTACACATGATTTTTCATGTTATTCACCTTTTATTTTGAGTTAGTTCTTGACATTTTATAGCTTTTTACTTCCTTTTTGTGTTTTCTTAGATTTTACCTTGGTTAGATTGAAAATGAGCTAAAAGTGCATTATTTGTTATAAATTCTGTTTTTGTTCATTTTCGTAGGTCAACTTCTTGGCCTGGGATCAACATGCTCTGGTGCTCGGATGAGGTCATGATCTTCATGAAACTTGTTCCAATGGATGTTAACTACAACATATCCAAATTTGAGCTCCATTGGACAAGTATTGCCCATCCAACCAATCCAGCATGTTACCATAGCTTTGGAAATCCGAATTTGGCCAGCTTTTACCTCCTTTGTGTTATCGTGATTTTCTTGTTACCATAACTCTTGGTAACAAGAAGTTACCTTTGTAAATGAGATATTTTCTGAAGCATTTGGCATCTTATTGAGGACAAAGCTTCATCATGGCAAGGGGACAATGGGCTAAGGCTTTATCAAAGGTGGTAGTTTAATATTAAAAGGTAAAAGCTGGAAAGGAGGAGAGAGGGAAGAGAAGTCAAAGGGCAATCTGATTTGGGAGAGCTTGGCAACGGGAGAGAGGATTCATTCTATCATTCTACACATTTGAGAGCAGATTTTGGAGATTTGGAGCTTGGAGAAAGCCAAGGTGCATCCAAGAAAAGTGGAGAAGAAGACTTCCACCATTGATGATCTTGAAGCTTTCATCATTTTCTGAAAATCTGTAAACTCTTTCTAATTTCATTTTGAGTTTGTATTTGAAATAAGTATAAGCAACTAAACTCCATAGGTAGGGCTTAGGTTGAAGCCCTAAACATGATTACCTTATTGTTTTGATACTTGAGTGTATGAATTTCTGGATATTGTTGATGAATTCCAATTCACCAAATTAATCTATCCTTTATGTGTGTTCTTCTTTGATTGATCATCTTTGAAAGCATGCTTCTTGAGATTGTTGGGGTTATGTGTATCTTCATGTTATCCTAAGCAATAAATGGATGAAGTAAGAATCATCCATGTGAATTGGTTTCTTGAATACCTAATGTAAACACCATGCTATTAGGATTCTTGTGATGTTCATATTCTCTTTGAACTTAATGGGTTTTTCTTGTAATTGAATCAAAGTACTAAGCACACCTAGATTCGATTATAGGGAAGGCACAAGTATTGTAGCACTCATACTGCACTTTACGTATATTAGAGAGAATCAATGTGTCTTGAGTCACTCGTCCTGGTCTTGATTGCGAACATTTTCATCAACACATTTAGAGTTCATCACTTGAGTATTCATGAACATAGGTAGAATTGTTTATGGTGGATTCCGAAACCCTAGTGTTTGTTACATTTTAATTTCACATCTTGATAATTCATCTCTGCCATTCTCATTTAAATTCGAAGTCCATTTACTTACATGCAATAGAAATAGATCACTTGAACCAAATCAAACCCCCCCCCCCCCAAAATGTGTGTGTGAGTTGCGTGTTCGACACGTTATGTGTCTTTGTTACTGAATTTTATTTCTTTCCGTAATTGTTTTGGACTTTTGGTCCGCGTGGTGTTCTTGCATATTCCGTTCTGAATCCAACCGTATAAAGAACGTGAATTTTGGACGTACGGTTGGAAAGTTATAGGTCAAAAACTGAACAGAGGTCGAGAACTGAAGAGGCAGAGAAAAAACGATTTCCGTGAAAAAACGACCGGTCGCACTGTTTCTAACGACCGGTCACTCATCACAAATTCCACAATTTTTGATTCTGTGCAAAACGACCGGTCGTCACTGTTCATGCGACCGGTCGTCACTGTTCATGGCACTATTCACAAGTGATAAAGTGGTGATAAAATGGCGATAGAAAATGCTGTTTGTGTTTTTGTTTAATTTTCTTGTGTTGTTTCATTTGTTTTACACTTCTTTACTCATGTTTAGTTTTCATTTTGCATTTGTGCATTTGTGGTGTGTCAATTAAGTGTTCTTTACGTACTCAAATTAGAACTTATAGGAAGCCGACAAGTTCTTCGTGGGATCGAACCCGTACTTACATAATTTATACTTCAATAGATTCGTGCACTTGCGGGTATTTTTAATTGGTGGTTTGCACATTAATTTGTGTCCTCTTAGGAATGCAAAAATCATCAAGGTGAGTGCATGAGGATGCCATTTGTTTTGCTTCTGAATTTTTTGATGTTTTTCCTTGAGTTTGCAGGAAGAAATGCTGGGTATCATCCGCTTGCAGAGATGTGGTTTAAATAGGCATATGCTGATAAGAGATAGCCAACACCACTTCGGATTTCCCGGGCATGTCTCGACCTAATCGCTTCAAGGGGGAGCACATTAACTTTCACTTTACTTTACTCTTTTTTTTTCCGTGTTTTCGGGTGTTTTATGTTTTTGTCCGTTACTTTCATTTTCTAGTGTTTTGTGTTTTTCCCTTTCGGCTATCACCTTTTGTCTTATTTTAGTTTGAGAAGTGTGCTTTCTTTTCCGTTTGTCGTTTTTGTTTGATTTAAGTTTGGGAAGTGTGTTTTCTTTGTCTCTTTCTTTTTCCTTCTGCAACTTTACTCTTTTATTTCTGAAACAAAAATAACAAAAACAAAAACAACCAAAAAAATAAAAACAGTAGAAATCATTTCTTCAAGCGCTAGGTGTCTCGACCATAGGAGCTTTGAGTTTGGCCCTCTGGCTGTTCTCTTCGGGGCTTCACGCACAGCCTCTTGGGGCTCACCACTTGAGCTCCCAAAGATCGCAATCTTAGCTTGAGCATAACTACTCTCACGATCTGCTTGCTTGCGTTTACCCGGTCGGTCTAGGTCCTCCAGCTGCTTTCGCATGTCGTGAGAATACAACTCTACCATCTTTGATAGGCTTTTATTCTCGTCCCGCAATACTTCTAGCTGGTGTCGATTCACCTCCACTATCCTTGCCCTCTCCCTTTTCAAGCTTTTTATAGCACTCTGACACTCTTCAACCATACTTCGCTCCGCCGCTAATTGACCTTTCAGAATCTCTACCTCATGGGACTTCGCAAGTAGGCGATGACCCAAACTTACAACACATGCTGTACTCTGCACGCTCAGTGCCAGGGCATCACTCGTGACCCGGTTGTCATCTCTTGTCCCGAACACACGTATATCTTTAGGAGTTACTAAATTTCTGCCAACTCCAATGGCAACATCGTTGTCCAAGAGTATTGAGTCATTGACGGTCACAGGCCCCCTTGCGGAGGCAAAGTAGGGTACCCATACTGTGTCCTCCTGCTTGGCCCCATGTCTGAGTCGGTGGAGCTAGGTTGAGATCCAACGAAAATGGGTAGGAAGAGGCCATTTGATTTCTCACTTTTTTCTTTTTCTTGCTTCTTTTCTCTTTTTTGTTTTTGAGTTTGTGTGATTTCCCTTCTTTTTCCTTCTTATAGACATAGTCTTTGACAAACCCTAGCCATTGCAGCATCTGAGCATTTTCTGAATCTCCAGCAGTCCTTGAGTCCCACAACCTTCGCGTTTTCCAATTGTACCCAACTCATTTATCACGACTTTGCTTTGTCTGAACGGACGCGTTCAACAAAGTCTTTGCGCCTTTCCATGAGCCCGTAATTTTCGCTTGTGAAAAATACGGTGCCTCTACTTGTCAACACGTGTCTCGCTCTCTCGAAACATCAAGGACCACATTATCTCTTTTCAGAAATCCCGCCTTTGCACTCACAATTCACGTTTCATATTTAAAATAAAAATTGAATTAAATTAAAACAATAAAAAACGTGTGGGCTTCGGATTTCATTTTTGGGTCGGTTTTTCACCTTGTTTGGGTTTCAAGGTGGGTTAATTTCATTGTGGGCTTTGGGCTTTCAAAAAAATAAAATTGGATTTTAGTTTGCGTAAGGCTCCTTTTAGGGCTTACCTGTTTTGAGTGTTTTACTGTTTCGTTTTATTTTTTTAATTTTTTTTATTTGATTGTTTGTTTTGTAATTTTTATTTTTGTAATTAGTTTCTTTTATTTCATTTTTGTATTTTGTTATTTTTTATTTGCTTTAATACCTTCATTTGTTATTATGACATTGCTTGTGGCTAATTTTTAAACATTGAGGACAATGTTCATTTCTAGGTTTGGGGGTATTGAAGTTTAGCAAATAAATTTGGTTTTTCCTAAATTTTTTTTTAATATATATATATATAAATTAAAAAAATTTATTGCTTGTTTTTCTTTTATTTTGAGTTTTGTTTTGTTTTGTTTTTGAGTCACTTTCCGAACACATATGATGAGATTATGATAAATGTTGCATGACTTAAATGAAAATTGGATTTCATTTTATTTTATTAAAAAAAAAATTTATAAAAAAAAAGGAGTAAAAATAAATAAATAAATTTGGCATTGTTCTAGCATGATATGTTCGGAACCTTTGCACTTGCCATTTGTTTCATAATTTTCCAATTAAAGGATTTGCATGATCTAAAGAATTGTATGAAACATAAATTAGACTTATATAACCAACCATATAAAGTGAGCTTTTGAGCCTGGTACTTCATTTCATGAGTGTTATATATACGTACTTGTTCGGTTCATTTTTACACATGATTTTTCATGTTATTCACCTTTTATTTTGAGTTAGTTCTTGACATTTTATAACTTTTTACTTCCTTTTTGTGTTTTCTTAGATTTTACAGTGGTTAGAATGAAAATGAGCTAAAAGTGCATTATTGGTTATAAATTCTGTTTTTGTTCATTTTCGTAGGTCAACTTCTTGGCATGGGATCAATATGCTCCGGTGCTCTGATGAGATCATGATCTTCATGAGACTTGTTCCAATGAATGTTAACTACAACATATCCAAATTTGAGCTCCATTGGACAAGTATTGCCCATCCAAACGATCCAGCATGTTACCACAACTCTGAAATCCGAATTTGGCCAGCTTTTACCTCCTTTGTATTATCTTAATTTTCTTGTTACCATAACTCTTGGTAACAAGAAATTACCTTTGTAAATGAGATATTTTCTGAAGCAATTGACATCTTTGTGAGGACAAAGCTTCATCATGGCAGGGGGACAATGGGCTAAGGCTTTATCAAAGGTGGTAGTTTTATATTAAAAGGAAAAAGCTGGAAAGGAGGAGAGAGAGAGAGTGCAATCTGAAGTGGGAGAGCCTTTGAACGTGGGAGATGATATTTTTTCTGGATTCTACACATTGAGAGCAGATTTTGGAGAGTTTGGAGCTTGGAGAAAGCCAAGGTGCAGCCAAGCAAAGTGGAGAAGAAGACTTCCACCATTGATGATCTTGAAGCTTTCATCATTTTCTGAAAATCTGTAAACTCTTTCTAATTTCATTTTGAGTTTGTATTTGGAATAAGTATGAGCAACTAAACTCCATAGCTAGGGCTTAGGTTGAAGCCCTAAACATGATTACCTTATTGTTTTGATACTTGAGTGTATGAATTTCTGGATATTGTTGATGAATTCCAATTCACCAAATTAATCTATCCTTGATGTGTGTTCTTCTTTGATTGATCACCTTTGAAAGCATGCTTCTTGAGATTGTTGGGGTTATGTGTATCTTCATGTTATCCTAAGCAATAAATGGATGAAGTAAGAATCATCCATGTGAATTGGTTTCTTGAATACCTAATGTAAACACCATGCTATTAGGATTCTTGTGATGTTCATATTCTCTTTGAACTTAATGGGTTTTCCTTGTAATTGAATCGAAGTACGAACCATACCTAGGTTCGGTTATGGGGAGGGCACAAGTATTGTAGCACGAACCATGCACTTTACGTATATTAGAGAGAATCAATGCGTCTTGAGCCACGACCCATGGTCTTGATTGCGAACATCTTCATCAACACGTTTAGAGTTCATCACTTTAGTATTCATGAACTTGGGCAGAATTGTTTAGGGTGGATTCCGAAACCCTAGTGTTTGTTACATTTTAATTTCACATCTTGATAATTCATCTCTGCCATTCTCATTTAAATTCGAAGTCCATTTACTTACATGCAATAGAAATAGATCACTTGAACCAAATCAAACCCCCCCCCCCCCAAAATGTGTGTGTGAGTTGCGTGTTCGACACGTTATGTGTCTTTGTTACTAAATTTTATTTGTTTCCGTAATTGTTTTGAACTTCTGGTTCGCGTTGTGTTCTTGAAGTTTCTGTGCTGAATCCAACCGTATAAAGAACGTGAATTTTGGACGTACGGTTGGAAAGTTATAGGTCGAAAACTGAACAGAGGTCGGAACTGAAAAAGAGAAAAACGATTCTCTGAAGAAACGGCCGGTCGCTAGTGTCTCAACGACCGGTCGCTCAACACACAATTCTCAAATTTCGATTCTGCTCAAAAACGACCGGTCGCTAGTCACTGTTCACGACCGGTTGCAAGTATCAAACGACCGGTCGCTCGTTATATAATTCTGAAATTTCGATTCTATGCAAAAACGACCGGTCGCTGGTCCTGTTCACAGCACATTTTATTTTTTTTGTTTTGTTTGTTTCTTTTACATTTCTTTACTCATTTTTAGTTTCGATTTTACATTTGTGCTTTTGTAGTGTGTTAAATAAGTGCTCTCTTTGTACTCGAATTATAACTTATAGGAAACCGACAAGTTCTTCGTGGGATCGAACCCCGTACTTGTATAATCTATATCTCAATAGACTCGTGCACTTGCGGGTATTTTTAATTGGTTGTTTGCACATTAATTTGTGTCCTCTTAGGAATGCAACAATTTTTGGCGTCGTTGCCGGGGAACTGGCACGGTTGCTTATATGTTTTGTTTGAGTATATTTAGAGTACTTAATTTTATTTTCATTTTTTCTTTGTTTGTCGTTTCATTTTATTTGAGTTTGATTTTGTTTCTTCTTATTGCAGGAACACTTTGCTTATGTCCCTTTTGAATTTTGATATTTCATTAGATTGCACAATAGAAGATATCCAAGCTCAAGCTTTGAGAGAAAGGAACATCCGAATAGCTGTGTCTACTCCATTGCCTCTCCCATTCTCACCGTTTTCATCATCACCAAGCTCACCAATAGTCGAGTCACCTCCACCTTTACCAATGGCAGCCGCAGCTGCTAATGCGGAACTTACTATGCAAGAATACTCTTCACCACCAACAACTGGACAACCATCTTGCAGAGTATATCCCGCAACCACTTTGGAAAACTTTGAGTTGAGACCGGGCACGATACACATATTGCCTAAGTTCTTGGGAAATCCTAGAGAAAATCCTAATGCACATATCCTAGACTTCGAGGAAGTGTGTTCCACAATAAAGATCGGAGGCATGAGTAGTGACGAAGTAAGAGTGAGACTTTTCTCATTTAGTTTGAAGGATACAGCAAAGGAATGGCTTCACTATCTACCTCCAAATTCCATCACCACATGGACGGATCTTGCTTCAAAGTTCTTGCAACATTTCTTCCCAGCACAAAGGACAAATGAACTCCGAAGTCAAATTACAGGAATTCTGCAAAGGCCGGGAGAAAGCTTCCAGGATTATTGGGACTGTTTCAAGAAACTTCTAATCACTTGTCCGCATCATAACATATAAGCTTGGCTTTTAATGCAACACTTCTATGAAGGACTTTTTGAAGCGGATCAAAGTAATGTGAATGCAGCTGCAGGAGGAACTATAATGACCAAGACTCCAACAGAAAGTGCGAGCAATATTTGAGCTTATTGCTGCAAATGCTCGCCAATATAATTCAAGGCAAAAACCAGTCAAAAAAGGGGAGTCCTATGATGTAAGTACCCTTTCTAGTATGGAAGCTCAGATTGCAAACCTAACCAACATGGTGAAGAAATTGGCACCAGGATCATCCAAGGATCATTTCAGAGAAATCAGTGGCCTAAGAATGATCCCTGTCTCACAAACATACAATCAGGGGTGGAGAAATGACGGTTCAAGGGGAAACGATAATGTTCAATGTATTTGATGCCTTCAAACTCCCTAGTGATGAACATGAATGTTTTCGTATTGATACATTGTGTCAAATGGTGCAAAATACTTTTAATAGTACTCATGGTACCGATTCATTAGAAAAGGTGTTGACACAAAATCCTCAAGTTGCTGAAATTGATGACGATGAATTACTTGAGGCTGTGCAATTCCTTGATACATGTCCAGCCATACCACGTAAGTACACTCCGAATTTTATACCTTTGCCAGTCAATCCTGAAAAGCTTGTTCCTTCTCTTGACAGGGCACCTGAGTTAGAGCTCAAACCATTGCCATCCCACTTGAAGTATGTTTATTTACGTGAAACAGAGACATTGCCCGTGATTATTGCTAGCAATCTCAATGTGGAAAATGAACAGAAGTTGATGCGAGTGTTAGGAGAACACAAGGGAGCAATTGGTTGGAGTATTGCGGACATTAAGGGAATAAGCCCAACAAGATGCATGCACAGAATTTTATTGGAAGATAATTCCAAACCCACAAAAGATGCTCAACGTAGGCTAAATCCAATCATGACAGAGGTAGTCCGAAAAGAAATTCTGAAACTATTGGATGTGGGTATAGTTTATCCTATTTCCAATAGCAAGTGGGTAAGCCCGGTCCAAGTGGTTCCTAAAAAGTCAAGAATAACGGTTGTAAGAAATGAGGAAAATGAACTTATTCCTTCTCGTGTCAAAACGGGATGGCGTGTTTGCATTGATTATAGAAAATTAAATACCGCCACCCGTAAAGATCATTTTCCATTACCATTTATTGACCAAATGCTTGAACGACTTGCAGGTCACAGTTACTACTCCTTTTTGGATGGCTATTCAGGATACAACCAAATTGCCATCGCTCCTGAAGACCAACACAAGACGACATTCACATGTCCCTATGGCACCTTCGCCTACCGCGTATGCCATTTGGATTGTGTAATGCCCCGGTCACCTTCCAACGATGCATGATGAGTATTTTCTCCGATATGGTAGAAAAATTTATTGAAGTATTCATGGATGATTTTAGTGTGTTTGGTCATTCATTTGATTCATGCCTTAACAACTTGTCTTTAGTTTTACAAAGATGCCGGGAATGCAACTTAATTCTCAATTGGGAAAAATGTCACTTCATGGTACAACAGGGAATTGTTTTAGGTCATGTGATTTCCAGTCAAGACATTGAGGTTGACAAAGCCAAAGTAGACGTGATAAGCGGTTTTCCACCTCCCACATCAGTGAAAGAGATCCGATCCTTCTTAGGACATGCCGGGTTCTATAGAAGATTCATAAAAGATTTTTCTAAGATCTCTCAACCATTGTGTAGCTTGCTTGCCAAAGATGCAGATTTTGATTTTAATGATGAATGTTTGGCAGCTTTTCAAAGGCTCAAAACTCTTCTCACAACTGCACCTATCATTATGCCTCCAAATTGGAATTTACCTTTCGAATTAATGTGTGATGCATCTGATTTTGCAGTTGGAGCTGTATTAGGACAAAGAGTTGAGAAGAGATTACATGCCATATATTATGCAAGCCGTATCCTCAATGATGCTCAGTTGAACTATTCAACTCCTGAGAAAGAGCTTCTAGCTGTAATTTTTGCTTTAGAGAAGTTTCGTTCGTATTTGATAGGCTCTAAAGTAATTGTTTTTACTGATCATGTAGCTTTGAAATATCTCTTGGCAAAGAAGGAAGCAAAACCAAGATTGATACGATGGGTATTGTTACTCCAATAATTTGATATAGAAATCAAGGATAAGAAGGGATCGGAGAATGTGGTAGCTGACCACCTTAGCCGATTGATCACCAACTCCAATGTCGAAGAAGACACTCTTCCTCTTCGTGAATCCTTTCCTGATGAGCAACTTTTTGCATTACAAGTTTTTGACCTATGGTGTGCTGACATTATAAATTTTCCTGCAACAGGAAATATACCAAGGGACTTGTCAAGAGGTCAAAAGGACAAATTACTGAAAACCACCAAGTCCTATGTGTGGGATGACCCATATTTGTGGAAGTATGGTTCGGACTCCGTGATTAGGCGATGTGTTCCCGAGAACGAATTTCAGTCTATACTCACATTCTGTCACCCGAATGCATGTGGTGGCCACTTTGGAGCCAAGAAGACAGCATTAAAAGTTTTGCAAAGTGGATTCTTTTGGCCAAGCTTGTTCAAAGATGCCTCACAATTCTGTCTATCTTGTGATAGGTGTCAACGAATGGGTAACATTTCATCTCGAAATCAAATGCCTTTAAACCCAATTCTAGTTGTTGAAATATTTGATGTATGGGGCATAGATTTCATGGGACCATTTCCTTCATCTTTTGGAAATCTATTTATTCTACTTGCGGTCGATTATGTTTCAAAATGGGTGGAAGCAATTCCAACCAAATCTAATGATTCGAAAGTTGTTCTTAGCTTTCTCCGAGCTAATATCTTTTGTAGGTTTGGAACACCAAGGGCCATCATTAGTTATGGAGGATCCCATTTTTGCAATCGATTAAAAAAAAAAAAAAAAACCCCAAAAACGACCGGTCGTACATGTTTTGCGACCGGTCGCGAGTAAAGCAAAATAATTTTTTTTTGGTATTTCGAAAAAAATCGTTTATGTGTAAAACGACCGGTCGCTATGCACCTGCGACCGGTCGCTCATTGGCATTTCCTTTAATTTCGTTTCTGTATAAAAGCGACCGGTCGCTCAGCATTCAACGACCGGTCGCTGGTCGCGATTTTAGTTTAATTTCGTTTTCTGTGTAAAGCGACCGGTCGCTCATCATCCAACGACCGGTCGCTGGTCGTGATTTTTGTTTTCCCCGTAGCTTTTTCTTCTTTTTCTCTCTTCTCTCTCCTCACTTTCTTCTTATTTTTCCAGGCTCTCTCTCTCTCCCCTTCGACTTCTCTCTTCTCCCTCCCTCTAAATCACTCAAAACCCACCCTAATTGATCGGTTCATAATTGTACATTATTTCTTACCCTTCTAGCTTATGATTTGGTTATGTTTTTGAGTTAAACTTGTGCTTTTAATCCTTTTTGTGTTTATCTTTCAGTTAATTGAGTTTTAGGTAACAATGATGGCTTTGGAGAACATAATTCATGCAATTCAAGCATGTTAAGGCCTAATTTGGATGAATTAAAGAATTGCTTAAAGATAAACCAATGTTGGCTACAGTCCCCTGCCAGCCCAGTTTCGTAGGTCACATTGCAAGCTTTGTTTCAGCAACCTACACAGCTCTAATGAGGCAGAATTCTTCATGAAAGTTGTTCCAATGGGTGTGTACTATAACATGTCCAAAATTCAGCCCCATTGGATAAATCTGGAGTCCGTTACCTAGCAAACACCGAACCATGCTCAGGATGGATCTTATCAGCGCGGAAAATGAGTTAGCAATTTGTTTCGGCCTTAACTTCTTCCTCCGACCTTGGATTGGGCCAATACTTGTGTGGCTGGAAAGAAGACATTCTGAACTTCAATTTAGAGTGCTTAAAGTCCTAATTTGATTAAGCGAAGCCCAAGTTGTAAGCCCTTGAAGTTGATGGTCATGCTGACCTCAGCTTGTGCTGGTTGGATGCTTGGTCATGGTGAGCTAGGCATGAGCTATCATTTCTGGTTGGAAGCTTGGTCATGGTGACATGAAGATGATCTAGGGCTGCTGGTGGGATTTAGTGGTGAAGTGCATCAACCATTGAAGATTTTCTAATACAAGTGCATCAACCATTGAAGATTTTCTAATACAAGTGCATCAACCATTTCAGATTTTATAATTCAAGTGTTGTATGCATTAGTCTTTTTGAATTCAGATTTTCACTTCCCCTATGCCTATAAATAGGGAAGTTCTCTAAGCTTGTAAACACACCCCAAGGGGGGGAGCTCTCAAGCACTTCTCTAGAGCTCCCTTCCCTTCTCTCCCTCAAATTCTCTTAGTTTCCCTTTGTAGTTCTCAATTGTTGTAATAAGATACTTCTACTGAATTTTCTTTTTATTACATCTCAAACACTTCACAAACACTACTCTCTTCCAAGCATTCTTCAATTCCTCAAACATATGTCTCTTCCCTTCCAAAGTTCTCAAATTCTCCAAGTTCACAAACATCCTCCAAGTTCTCAACCACTCTCTTCCAAATTCTCAAACTTCACAAACACTTTCTCCTCCCTTCTCCAAATTTCCCAAACACATTTTCTTCCTCTTCCAAAATCCACAAAATTCTCAAAACACCACTTTCCTTTCTTCTCCAAAAAGCCTCCATATTCTCAAACACTTTCCAAACACTTCTCCCATTCCTTCATCAAATTCTCAATGTTCCCAAACACTCCTCCCTTCTCTTTCTCAAACACATCTCTCCTCTCTTCCAAAAGTCTCCAAATCTCTCAAACACATGTCTCAACCTTTCCAAAATCCTCAAAGTTCTCAAACACATGTTCTTCCAAAATCCTCCAAGTTCTCAATACTTTCTTCTCCCTCTCTAAAGCTCTCAAATACTTTCCTTCCTTCCTCAAATGCTCTCTTCAATGTTCTCTAAGTTGTAATTTATTTTTCTTGTAATGTATATTCTTTCTTCTTGTTTTGTTTCTTTTGTTTTGTGTAGGAAAATTGAATTGGATCATTCGATCACCAATCCCTGTGGAATCGACCTCGCACTTACATACGCTATACTACCGAACGGTTCGTGCACTTGCGAGTATCACAAGTTGAGGATGCAGTTGAACCCATTTTGGTGCAGCTGAATCTACGCAACACTAATCTAACCTCAAATCACACTTTTCTCACTTGATTTTTCGAGTAGAATCCGTTTTTGGCATCTATTCCTTAAAATTTCAAGTGTTTTCATCAATTTTGAAGAATTTTCAGTTATGGTTACTGTTCACTCAAGGTAAATTTCATTTTTTTTCTTTGAATTTCCTTTGATTTTCTTACTCTAATTGCTTTTCTTATTGCTTATTATTGTTTCTAACTTGTTTTTCTTTGTTTTTGTTTTTTATTGTGGTTTGTGGTTGTGTGGTGTGATTTTGCTAAATTGGGTATGTTTTCTCACTCTGAATCTTTTTTCTTGATCATTATTGTTGTTATTTGTGTTCATTATTGTCTCATTACAATTGTGGTTGAATGTTGGGATTGTGGCTTGCATTTTGAAATTTTGGCATAATTGTGCATTGTGATTAATTTTGTGGCATTGTTGAATTTGTGCATAATTGTGGTTGAAATTTTGGCTTTGTGAATGCAATTCTGGCATTGTGATTAATTTGGTGGCATATTGCATGTTTGGGAATTGTGGCATGAATTTTGTTGTTTTCTTGCTTTGTGCATATTGGTTTATTTTCTTTAGATGTCTAGAGCTAAAACGGTAAGAATAAGGGTGCATATTCTTCAGGAAGTGCACCTCAGCCGGAAGAGGCCATGCTCACTGCCACTGTGGTTAGTGAGCGTAACCTCAATCTTAGTCCCTCCATCCAAACCGCTGGACTTCTTCAAGTCCAGGACCTTCTTAGGGACCGTAACATCTTACCTTTAGCTCGCATCTATAAAAAAATACAATGAGTCTGTTGTGCGAGAATTTTATGCTGCTTTCCCTAGTGAGGAGTTTAGAGCTAATGAAAATGTGCCCATCAAGGTTCGGGGCAAAAATTTTGAGTTATCCCCCTCCATTATATATGAGGTTCTTCACATACCTAGGCAGGATACTTATGAGTGGAGACAATATCTGCATAGAGATTTTGAGATGCAAAGCGCAGCTGAAACATTTTTTTATGCTGACCCTGCTGCCTTTGCATCTCAAGCTAAAAAGACTGTCTTCATTCAGGGTAAGTTGACACCCTACTTTGCCATCCTGTGGAGCTTTGTGCGCCACAACATCTATCCATCCGGCCAACGGTCGGAAATTCCTTCAGGAGGGGTCAAGATCCTGAAAGTGTTGCATGAGGGAACTTTTTCCCTGCCTATTTGTGAAATTATTTTTGAACGCTTGAAGGCATGTGCACGTAAGAAGAGCATCATATATTATCCTTGCCTTGTTAGCATGTTATGTGAATGCTCAGGTGTTCGGGCTCGCTCTCCTGATATATTTGTTGATCCCATGGGTCCCATTTCGGACACTTCTGTGTCAGGAGCATTCTCAGAGGTGCCATGCACCTGCACCCCTCCTGGTGCCGCCCCGTATGCCACCACCACCGCCACACAGGCCGGCCTCACCACCGCCGTTCCCACCTGCTCCCAGTATCGACACTTCTGCTTGGGACCCCAGTCATCAAGCCATTTGGGACATGCAAATGATACAATACCAGCAGATGCAGCTCCAGGTCTCAGCAGATGCAGCATATGAGCACTTCCATTGACGCCATTTGGACGCACCTCCAGATGCCAGGTCATCCCGGGACCTCTGCACATGTTGATGATGATGATGAGACTGATGATGATCAGTAGTACTTTGAGTATTGTACCTTTTTGAACTTTTCGTTTATTTTGTTTTTGGGTTTGATTTTAAGACGGTTATTAGTTTGTTTATTTCAACTTTTACTGTTAGTTCAACTTTTGTTTGTTTACTCTTTCTTTTATTTTGTGATTATCCATCCCCATTTTTTTTATGGCATTGTTTAATCTTAAATCTCCATCATTTATAAACAGTGTTTCATATAAGTTTGGGAAGTAGATTGCTTTATGATTGCACACTCAGAATTTTGGCTCAAATGCTTATTTCATTCCATAACATGTGATTCCAAACACAAACTTTAAAAAAAACAAAAACAAAAACAAAACAAAACAAAAAATTTCTGAATCACTTGTTTCTTTTGCATTTTGAGCTAGCTGAGGCTTCTGCTAATTGCCTCTATTTGCTCGCACTTGTAGGATCTCCAGCAGCTCTACATGATCTTCATTTCTCTTTTGCAGCATTTCTACCTCCTGGTTAGCACTGTGGAGCCGCTTCTGCAGGTCCGCCACCTCCTCAGTCGAGTGCTCTGCACTCTCGGTGTTCTGGCCGTTAGGCGCATGCCGAAATTTGTGGCCAAGACCGCGTTGAGCACGGTCAAGTTGTGGGACTCGTCCACTGCCATCCTGCGAGATCTCTGCGCCACATGCAGATGATCTGCAGGTGTAAGTCCTGACGGTCATGTCTTCCGGCAATCCTGCCCTACACGGCACCACCTCAGAGAAATTTGAGGCCGAACCATGATGGTATGAGGAGTTTGGGAAGATAGGGGTTGGAGGAGCCCTTATCTGTGAATTTGGTGGTGCAAGCGACAACTCAAGGTTGAGATCATCAAGGTGAGTGCATGAGGATGCCATTGTTTTGTTTTTGGATGGTTTTGATGGTTTTCCTTGAGTTTGCAGAAAGAAATGCAGGGTACTCTTCCGCTTGCAGAGGCGTGGTTTAAATAGACGTCTCCTGATGAGGGATTTGTGGTCCAGCTTTTGCCATTTTCTCTCGATACCTACGCTTCACGAGGATTTTGCGGTCGCATACATTTAGAAGGGAGCATTTCTACTTTCACTTTAATTTTCTTTTTACCTCCGTGTTTTTCTGGTGTTTTATGTTTTTGCCCGTTACTTTCATTTTTTTTGGTGCTTTGTGTTTTGTTTTGTTTTATTTTAAGTTTGGGAAGTGTGTTTTCCCTTTCGGCTGTCATCTTTGTTTTGTTTGGGAAGTGTGCTACTTTTTCTTTTGCAACTTCATTTTTATATATATATATATATTTTATTTCTGAAAAAAAAAAAAAAAAAAAAAAAAAGAAGAGTGAAACAAAATGAAAAAAATAATAATAATACACTGGAAGGGCAACACAACAGGCACATCAATAATACACTAGAATCATTTTTTCACAGTGCTTGGTGTCTTGAGCGTAACCACTCTCGCGATCTGTTTTCTTGCGCTTACCCGGTCGGTCTAGGTCCTCCAGCTGCTTTCTCATGTCATGGGCGTAAACACTTACCATCTTCGAGATATTTTTGTTCTCTTCCCGCAACGCCTCCAGTTGGTGTCGATTCACCTCCACTATCCTTGCCCTTTCCCTTTTTAAACTTTTAATAATACTCTGGCACTCTTCAACAACACTTCGCTCTGCCGCCAACTGACCTCTTACCACCTCCACCTCATGGGACTTCGCAATTAGGCGATGACCCACGCTTAGTGCCAGAGCATCGCTCACGACCCGGTTGTCATCCCTTTCTCCCAGCACCCGTATATCCTTGGGAGTCACTAGATTTCTAGCAACTCCAAGGGCAACATCGTTGTCCAGCAGTATTGAGTCATTCACTGTCACGTGCCCCATGCAGAGGCAAAGTAGGGCATCCACACTAGTGCCACCGCTTGGCCTCGAGTCTGAGTCGGTGGAGCTAGGTTGAGATCCAACGAGAATGGGTAGGAAGAGGCCATTTGAATTGTTTTTCTTTTGTCTTTCTTTTCTCTTTTGTGTTTCTGAGTTTGTGTGTTTTTCCCCAACTCGTTCTCTTCTTCTTTTATAGAGTTAGTTTCTACGTAACCCTAGCCACTGCGCTTCTGCGTGTTGCGCGGCCCTTACGGCCTATTCCCCTTAGGTCAGCTCACCCGTTCCCTACCCCCCATTTAATTGCATTTTTGCCTTTCTTCGTTTTCAAGAAACAAAAGTCGTCACACATTCCTACAAAGCCAATAATTCTGGCTTGGGAATGTGCGAGGGACCTCTGCTTGTCGACACGTCCCTCGCTTGGTTGCTCGTGACTCACAGGTGCCGAGACATCAGGGCCCACTTTTGCTATTTTTCTGAGTTCTCGCTCTTTGTGCTTTCTGACTTAGTTTCTTTGTTTTATTTACTTTCTTCGCTTTTGGGTTTTCGTTTGGGTTGGGCTTTCATTTTGGTTTGTGCGTTTCTTTGGGTTGGATTTCTGCACGTCTAGAGGCTGTTGTTAGGGCTTACTGTTTTATTTGTTTTTATTTGGTTTCGTTTTTGTTTTTGTTTTTCCAACTGTGTTGTAGTTGTTTTTCTTGTTTGTTCTTGTTTTTACTTGTTTTATTCCCTTTATTTCTTGTTATAACATTGTTTATGCCTAAATTCTTTAACATTGAGGACAATATTTATTTCTAAGTTTGGGAAGTGTTAGCAAGTCTTTTTCGTTTCACTTAAATTCTTGCTTTCTTTTATTTTGTTTTCTTTTTCACTTTTGAGTCTTTTTGTTTTCAAGTCACTTTCCGGACATATATGATGAGATTGTGATGAATGTTTGCATGACTTGATTGAAAATGCTATAAATTTAAAAAAAAAATGTTATTCATTAAATGGCATCGTTCTAGCATGATATGTTTGAAACCCTCTATGCACTTGCCATTTGTTTCATAATTCTCTAGTTGAGGGACTTACATGATCCAAAGAATTGTATCAAGCATGATTAGACTTGTATAACCATAAATAATGTGAGCTTTGAGCCTTTTGCTTCAATTCATGAGTGTTATATACGTATTCTTTCTTTCTTGTCATCTGAGTTGTTGTTTGATCTCATTATTCATTGATTTGGTTGAGCACTTAAAAGACATTCACTCTTGTGCAATTTGATTACATGACATTTGAGAAATGATATTAAGGCCCTCTTTGGACCGTTTGTGCCTTTCAAGCTAACCCTATGCATGCTTAAGCATTATTTTCCATTGTTAACCACCTTGAGCCTATATGTATGCCTTTTCTTTCAAGTAACCAATTATCACTTCTAGCCTTAGCCTGAAAAACAAGAATTTACCTTTCTAAGGAACTCATGAGCTTTAATTTAGATGTGTTTTTCATGCTAAGTTTGGGAAGTTTGTTATTACAATTTTTTTTTTTTAAATTTTAAAAAAAAAAGAGTACTTCACTCAAAGGGTGAAAGAAAAGAGAAAGGTTGTGGTTATTTGGCAATGAATTCAATTCCATGTTTCTTGGTTGGCCAAATTAAATAAAAATAAAATAAAAATAAAAAAATTGAAATTCTCAAGCGTGATGTTACAAAGTCTTTTAGTCAACGATTATATGCTCTTACATTGTGAGTTCTTTGGACTTTGTTGTATCCATTTCCTCCATTTCTCACTCACCTTACACCCTTAGCCCCATTATAACCTATAATAAAGACCTAAATTGATCCTAAATGTCATGTGGTTGAATTGCACACGTTCTTCTTCTTTTAAGTGTTTAGCATCCTTCTTGAGATCATAGTTATGAATGTTTTTCATCCTTCAATTTTGAGTTAAGTCCCGTATGGTTTAACTCTATTCTCATATTTACTATTGAGTGATGCATTGTGACCCTCTTCTGAGTGATTCATTTGTGAGATTACAACTTTGGTGAGATTTGAAGTTACATTTGTGATTGGTATGATTTTTGAAGTTGTGTGAAAACTGAAATTGGAGAATGAGTTCCATTTGGCCATCACACTACTACACTTGAGCATGTTGTGTTCTGAATTTTGCCGCCTTGTGAATAATGTCTAAACTGAGTTTTTCCTGTGAAAACTTTTGAGTCGTTTGCATGAGTTGCTCTCTCTTTAGAAAGTGTTCAGAAAGTTTTGTTTTCGAGTCTTGTTTTAATTTCTGTTTTGCTCGAGGACTAGCAAAAGATAAGTTTGGGAAGTTTGTTCGGTTCATTTTTACACATGATTTTTCATGTTATTCACCTTTTATTTTGAGTTAGTTCTTGACATTTTATAACTTTTTACTTCCTTTTTGTGTTTTCTTAGATTTTACAGTGGTTAGAATGAAAATGAGCTAAAAGTGCATTATTGGTTATAAATTCTGTTTTTGTTCATTTTCGTAGGTCAACTTCTTGGCCTGGGATCAGCATGCTCCGGTGCTCGGATGAGGTCATGATCTTCATGAGACTTGTTCCAATGAATGTTAACTACAACATATCCAAATTTGAGCTCCATTGGACAAGTATTGCCCATCCAAACGATCCAGCATGTTACCACAGCTCTGAAATCCTAATTTGGCCAGCTTTTACCTCCTTTGTGTTATCTTAATTTTCTTGTTACCATAACTCTTGGTAACAAGAAATTACCTTTGTAAATGAGATATTTTCTGAAGCAATTGGCATCTTTGTGAGGACAAAGCTTCATCATGGCAAGGGGACAATGGGCTAAGGCTTTATCAAAGGTGGTAGTTTTATATTAAAAGGAAAAATCTGGAAAGGAGGAGAGAGGGAGTGCAATCTGAAGTGGGAGAGCCTTTGAACGTGGGAGATGATATTTTTTCTGGATTCTACACATTGAGAGCAGATTTTGGAGAGTTTGGAGCTTGGAGAAAGCCAAGGTGCAGCCAAGCAAAGTGGAGAAGAAGACTTCCACCATTGATGATCTTGAAGCTTTCATAATTTTCTGAAAATCTGTAAACTCTTTCTAATTTCATTTTGAGTTTGTATTTGGAATAAGTATGAGCAACTAAACTCCATAGCTAGGGCTTAGGTTGAAGCCCTAAACATGATTACCTTATTGTTTTGATACTTGAGTGTATGAATTTCTGGATATTGTTGATGAATTCCAATTCACCAAATTAATCTATCCTTGATGTGTGTTCTTCTTTGATTGATCACCTTTGAAAGCATGCTTCTTGAGATTGTTGGGGTTATGTGTATCTTCATGTTATCCTAAGCAATAAATGGATGAAGTAAGAATCATCCATGTGAATTGGTTTCTTGAATACCTAATGTAAACACCATGCTATTAAGATTCTTGTGATGTTCATATTCTCTTTGAACTTAATGGGTTTTCCTTGTAATTGAATCGAAGTACGAACCATACCTAGGTTCGGTTATGGGGAGGGCACAAGTATTGTAGCACGACCATGCACTTTACGTATATTAGAGAGAATCAATGCGTCTTGAGCCACGACCCATGGTCTTGATTGCGAACATCTTCATCAACACGTTTAGAGTTCATCACTTGAGTATTCATGAACTTGGGTAGAAGTGTTTAGGGTGGATTCTGAAACCCCTAGTGTTTGTTACATTTTAATTTCACATCTTGATAATTCATCTCTGTCATTCTCATTTAAATTCGAAGTCCATTTACTTACATGCAATAGAAATAGATCACTTGAACCAAATCAAACCCCCCCCCCCCAAAATGTGTGTGTGAGTTGCGTGTTCGACACGTTATGTGTCTTTGTTACTGAATTTTATTTGTTTCCGTAATTGTTTTGGACTTTTGGTCTTCGTTGTGTTCTTGCATTTTCTGTGCTGAATCCAACCGTATAAAGAACGTGAATTTTGGACGTACGGTTGAAAAGTTATAGGTCGAAAAGCGGAACTGAGGTCGGAACTGAAAAACAGAGAAAAACGATTCTGTGAAGAAACGACCGGTCGCTAGTGTCTCAACGACCGGTCGCTCAACACACAATTCTCAAATTTCGATTCTGCTCAAAAACGACCGGTCGCTTTAACCAACGACCGGTCGCTAGTCACTGTTCACGACCGGTCGCAAGTATCAAACGACCGGTCGCTCGTCATATAATTCTGAAATTTCGATTCTGTGCAAAAACGACCGGTCGCTCAGCATCTAACGACCGGTCGCTGGTACCGTTCACAGCACATTTTATTTTTTCTGTTTTGTTTGTTTCTTTTACATTTCTTTACTCATTTTTAGTTTCCATTTTGCATTTGTGCTTTTGTAGTGTGTTAAATAAGTGTTCTCTTTGTACTTGAATTAGAACTTATAGGAAACCGACAAGTTCTTCGTGGGATTGAACCCGTACTTGTATAATCTATACCTCAATAGACTCGTGCACTTGCGAGTATTTTTAATTGGTTGTTTGCACATTAATTTGTGTCCTCTTAGGAATGCAACAGTACTCTTAAATTCTTGTCATCTAAGTTGTTGTTTGATCTCATTATTCATTGATTTGGTTGAACACTTAAAAGTCATTCATTCTTATGCAATTTGATTCCATGACATTTAAGAAATGATATTAAGGCCCTCTTTGGATCGTTTGTGCCTTTCAAGCTAACCTTATGCATGCTTAAGCATGATTTTCCATTGTTAACCATTTTGAGTCTACATGTAAACCTTTTCTTTCATTTACCAATTATATTTCCTCACCTTAGCCTGAAAAACAAATATTTACCTTTCTAAGGAACTTATGAGCTTTAATTGGGATGTGTTTTTCATACTAGGTTTGGGAAGAGGTGTTACATTTCAAAAAATATATATATTCACACAATTGGTGAAAGAAAAGAGAAAAGTTGTGATTAAGTGGTGGTTGATTGAATTTTCATTTTTGGGCCTTCAAAATAAATTGGTGTTTGTTCAATTAAAGGAAATGAGTGAATCATTGTAAATGAAGGTATAAGGAGTTTTGATCATGTAAAAATAAATTCTCATTGTGATGATTCGAAGTCTTGTACACAATTGTTTTATGCTCTTATATTTTGAGTTCCTTGGACTTTGTTTTATCCATACCCTTCATTTCTTACTCACCTTACACCCTTGGCCCCATTATAACATATGTTAAAGACCTAAATTGATCTTAAATGTCATGTGGTTGAATTGCATACATTTTTCTACTTTTAAGTGTTTGGCATCCTTCTTGAGATCATATTAATGCAAGTTCTTCATCTTTCTATTTCGAGTTAAGTCCTTATGGTTTAACTCTAATCTCATGTTTATAACTGAGTGTTGCATTATAGCCCTCTTTCGAGTGATTCATTCGTGAGAGGACAACTTTGGTGAGATTTGAAGTTGAACTTGTGCTTTGTATGATTTTTGAAATTGTGTGAAATCTAAGATTGAGGAATTTGTTGCATTTGGCAATCACACTACTACACTTTGAACATATTATGTTTTGAACTTTGCCACCTTGTGAATAATGTCTAAATTGAGCTTTTGTTGTTAAAACTTTTGAGTCATGTGCATGAGTCATTTCTCTTCAGAAATGTTTGGAAAGATTGTTTTGAGTCTTATTTTTGTTTTGTTTTTATTTTTATTTTTTATTTTGCTTTTATTTTTTGTTTTTATTTTGCTTAAAGGACTAACAAATTCTAATAATTTTTCTAACAATTTTGTTTTGTAGAGTTAGAAAAACGTTTGTGGGTATTCGTAATTCTGTTAAACCCTCGGGAGACACAACCCCTCCTACTAGAGATGCCTAGAGGTTTAAAGGCTTGTTGCATACGCTAAATGTAATCGAGTTTCCTACGAAAGTGGTCTAGTTAACTTCTTATTTGTTTTTTATCTTTGTTTTCCTTTTGTTTTGCTCGAGGACTAGCAAAATCTAGGTTTTGGGGTATTTGATCGGTGCATATTTACATATCATTTTGTACCCTTCTAACTTATGATTTGGTTATGTTTTTGAGTTAAACTTGTGCTTTTAATAAGTTTTGTGTTTGTTTCAGTGTTATAAGATTGAGACTCACTAATTGCATTTTGGAGACAAATTAGCTCAAAACGGTGTCTGCAGATCAGTTAACTTCACGGATTGGACTGTACTTACTCAAGAAGAACCAGATAATGAGCCATACATCATTGGAAAGATACGGAAGTCTATTTTCTGTAGAATTTTACGGTTCATGATTCCGAGTCTTCTAGAGAAAGTTATACATGTTTTGGCAACTTAAGGTCAAATTCGGCAGCATCTGCGTTACTGGGCCAAAAATCACATTTGAAGGCCTTCCCGATTTTTCCTTGAGTTGGGCTGCATATGCTTGGAAAGATAATTCAAAGAGATTCAAGATCCATATTTTTCCAGATTTTTCAGAATGGAGCCACAAGCCCAAAACGAGCCTACAAGCTGGCTGCAATGCATTGTCATGCATGACATATGCATGATGAAGTGTTGTTGATTGTGGGAAAGTTTGGTGAAACATATTCAATACCTATTTTTGAGTGGAATTTTGCAGCAGCCAAATGAATTAATTGAAGTTGAAGTGGATGATGCAACACTAAGCTTAATGACAAGAAGAATTGTTTTCAAATGCAATAGTGTGTTAGGTGAATTAAGTGTTGTAAGTTGGTGAAGTGAGTGTGGTTAGTGAACTCTATTGTATAATTCAGATTTTCACTTCCCCTAGGCCTATAAATAGGGAAGTTCTCTAAGCTTGTAATAACACCCCAAGGGGGGGGAGCTCTCAAACACTTCTCTAGAGCTCCCTTCCCTTCTCTCCCTCAAATTCTCTTAGTTTCCCTTTGTAGTTCTCAATTGTTGTAATAAGATCATTCTACTAAATTTTCTGTTTATTAAATCTCAAACACTTCACAAACACCTTTCTCTCCCTTCCCTAAGTTCTCAAATTCTCAATGTTCACAAACACTTCTCCAAGTTCTCAAACACTCTCTTTCAAATTCCCCAAGTTCTCACACACATCTCTCCAAGTTCACAAAAGTCTCCATGCTCTCAAACACATTCTCTTCCAAAATCTTCAAGCTTCCCAAACACTTTCCTTTCTCTTCCAAAATCCTCAAAGCTTCCCAAACACCTTTCTCTTCTCCAAGTTCTCAAATACTTTCTTCCCCCTTCTCTAAAGCTCCCAAACACTTCTCAAACACTTTCTTCTCCCTCCTCAAAGTTCTCTTAGTTTCCTTAATGTTTTCTTAGTTGTAATTTATTTTTCTTGTAATGTACATTCTTTCTTCTTGTTTTGTTTCTTTTGTTTTCATTTCTGTTTTGTGTAGGAAACTGAATTGGATCATTCAATCACCAATCCCTGTGAAATCGACCTCACACTTACATATGCTAAACTACCAACGGCTCGTGCACTTGCGAGTATCACAAGTTGAGGATGCAGCTGAATCCATTTTGGTGCAGCTGAATCTACGCAACAACCACCACCACCACTACCACCACAACCACCACCTCCTCCAAAACCTCCACATCCACCACCACTTCCACAACCAACACCACCACCACTACTACAACCACCAACTCCACCTTCATCACCACCACCACCACCTCCACTCCATCACCACCACTACCATCACATGATTAGTACATAACACTTTCAACATCATGTCTATTTGAGTCATTATTCACAGTTACAACAATTTTATATTAAAATTTACCAGACGGTGTTGACACTGCTTTTTGTACTAACAGCACTTTAAAAATATTGTTTACCAAACATGGAGTGGCTTTACTTTACAGCTAATTATTTTCAAAGCACAGGCAGAAGCAACTTTTTTCAAAAGTGACATCAATCTCAAACTAGGCCTAAGAACTATATTGATGGCTTAAAAATAAAGCCGTTGGCCGCTGCACTAAACAAACACAGTTTCTTTCACTTACACAGTTTCTTTCAATCATAATTTTCTCACTTCAATTTCTTGAACGTCATTTGAAAAATCATTAAATTGAATGTAAGGGCATTTTAGTCCAAATTGAGATTAAACACACTTAATCCAATCATTTCCACACCAAACCAACTTCATAAATTGCCCACACATTTAATTAACCTTGTATGATTTTTTGGAATATTAATAACAACAAAAATCCATTTTTGAGGTTATTATTACAACTTTAGTAAAGGTAAAAATATTTGCATATAGTTGTCATCTATACTACCGCAATAAAGGTTACAGAATTACAAGCTACTTGTAAGTTGTTAGGTGTTACCCTTGAGAGCAAAATTTAACAAACAATAAAAAATAATTAAAAATAAATATTAAAGAGGTTAATATCACACCTTTAAGTTTAATAGCTAAGAAAAAGTAGCATGATACACAATGCTAGAGCCTTCTAGATAGTCTGCTTCTGTATTCATTTTGTGCATGTGGTTGTCACTGAACATCTCACACTACAAGAAAAAAGGTCAGTAGTCTAGTGACCAATTTCCTTGTGACCAAGTGAATAATGGTCACAAATACATAAAATTTAATGACTAATAATACTATTTAGTCACTAATATTATTGGCTCCTACTTTCTAATTTTTAATGACTAAATTTGCTACCAACTCGTGACTACTTTAAATGTGGTCACTAAAAAGCTCCTAAATTATATAATTAGTGACCAACACATATGTCTGGGTACACTTGCTTCTCTTATTTGATATATAAGTAGTAGTGACCAATTAAAGTTTAGTTTTTAAACTTTAGTTCTTTTTTTTCGGAAGACAGCATACGAGCGAGAGAACCAGAGCTGAGAGAGCGTGCTATTTCAATTTCGTGTCCTTCTCCCTCTAAAAATCAAGGTTTTGGCCTCTTTGCTGTCATTTGAGCTTGATTTCAATTTCGTGTCGTTCGATTAGCCTCGTCTTGTGCTCCGGTCAGGCGAAGAACTTTGGTTTGTAGGTCCCTCTGGTTTTCAGCGAATAGCTCAAAGATCGCTCAGGTATTTGTCATTGTGGTTATCAGTTATTCTTTTACTTTTGATCTTGGTTCCTTTTAGGAATCTGAGTTTGATTTCAGTTTTAGGAAACTGATCAGTTGCATATGTTCTGTTGCAACTGTGTGTTGAGTTTCTTGCCACTTTTATCTTGTATGCAAACTACGGTCACTGAAACATTTTCATTTCTCACGTTCCACTGCAGCTCTCGTTTCAAATGTGAACTGACCAAATGCAGGAAACATTAGATTCAAAGAAAAAGGGGGATTCTGCTTTTTACCACAAGGACTTTAGAACCACAATTGAGTGTTATTCACAGGTTAAGTTCTTATTGTGGTGCTGTGATTGGTTGGTTTCTTTTTGCATTCTCTTCTCTTGTAGGGAAATTATACTCATTCCAGATATTAGAATTACTTTCAGAAATAACAAAATATGCTTGTAACATCTTATCTGCTAAGTCTTATAGGAACGAGTGAAATTGGTAGTTCATAAACAGTCGCAAAATTAGTGGATTTGATCCTAGTAAAGCCTTTGTTGCTACTTTATATGTACGAGTTATCCTGCTAACAGTTTCTTCCGCTTGCAGTTCACTGATGTTGGAAACATTGTTTCTCCAACAATTTTGCCTGGCGTGGTTTGTCTTATCTCATGAATGGCATGCCTCAGGAAGCTCTGAACGATGCAACGCAAGCTCAAGTAATTTCCCCAACATGGCACATTGCATCTTATCTTCAGGCTGCTGCCCTTTCTGCCCTTGGAAATGGACAATGAATCACAAGCAGCACTGAAGGAGGGTTCTATGCTTGAAGCCAAAAGGAACTCTGCAGCTGGAAAGAAGTGAAAACCAAGGGTCTGGTACTGAATTTGACACTCTTCAGTTTGGCTCTCAGCACATATAGATGTTGCTCATAAGGTTTCGAACCACGAAAGTCAAAGCTTCACTCAGTTCCATGATATTAAGATTTTGGTCATTTTCCATTAAATGTTTGATTTGATTTCTTGTCCATTAAATGTTTCCAGTATACGAATTACTCCGGAAAAATGGAAAGAAAATAAATGTTGTAAACAACAGTGGGAGGAAAAAAGCTTGTAATTTGTGTACAGAATACATCAAAGATTCCTGGTGTATTATTTCTGATGAAAAACAGAGGATACCTATTCATAATTGGCTTTCTGCAGAAAATAAAATTCATGGCAACAATTGTTTGGAGAAGTCCTATTCATAATTGCTTACAAACAAGACACACTAACAAATCATTTACCAAGGAAAATTCCCACTACATAAGTGCTTAGAAACAAAGATACAGTAGCAAATCCTTATTAATATTATTTCAAACAAAGCCAATCATTTAAACCAATACTAGAAAACTTGTGCAGATATATCATTGCTTCCATGGCAACTATGCACTCTTCAAGTCAACTGACGCATGGAGGTTGCCTCCGACTCTGAAGATGCTGGAGCTAAAGCTACAAGCAAACAAGCACCCATAAGTTTTGATGAAAACCAAATTAAACAAAAATACCTTAACTCCATATGTTTTGTTTAAAAACAGAAGATTCATGTACTTACAGCTTATCTATTCAGCATATCCTTGACTTGCCGCTTGATCAAAGCTACTCTCACATAAAGCCAATCATTTAAACCATTCAGGAACTTGAAGTATGTGTATCTCCATGACCTCTTGAATATCAAAGTGCCGCAAACTCCCCAAAATCCAGCTGCAAACCCAACCCCCATACTGATGTAAAATCCTAGTGTTATAAGGTCATCCTTATCATCCTCTTGATTCCTCAAGTCAGTTTGCACATGTTGAGCAGCACACATCTTTTTAAGTGGAGCTCCACAGAGTTGAGGATTTCCAGCATAAACAGAGGGATCAAAGCTTTGGAGCTGAGTCCCGATTGGAATTTCGTCAGATAAGTTGTTAAATGACAAGTCCAAGAAACCAAGACGATCTATCCGAGCAAGGCTTGTTGGAATTCGTCCTTCTATCTGGTTTCTTGACAAATCAAGGGCATCCAGTGACTGCAAGTTTCCAATCTCTGGAGTTATTTGACTTGTTAATTGGTTTCTCGACAGGTTTAAAGAAACCAATCCAACAAGATGAGTAATTTCACTTGGAATCTCCCCTGTTAATCTATTACTTGACAAATCAATTGTCTTCACAAGCCTCAAAGTTCTTTTGTATGTCTGCTTTCTTCCCTTCCACATGATGGTTGCATTATCCACATATGGACTTTCCAAAGAAGCATAAGCAGCAGGTGGTGAGGCGCCAGTTATTGGGCCGCCAGAGGAGACAGGATGTTCGATGTCCAAACTTGGATTTCCTTTATGAGCCAGAGTAGCTAAATTGTTGAGGCATTTGGGTATGCTTCCAGAGATGTTGTTCATGGAGAAATCCAAAATTTGAATGTCTGTTAGATGGCATATTTGTGTGGGCAAGCTTCCATTGAAGTGATTAGACGAAAGCAGCAGGACAACCAAATTCTTTAAGCTAACCCCTAACCATTTAGGTATGGGTCCAGATAATTTATTATCCCCAACATCAACGAGTATTAAACTCCTGCAATTCTTCAATGACGAAGGCAATTGTCCCACAAATCTATTGCTTCTTAATTTGAGTGTTTCAATATAAAATAGGGAGCCTATTGTTGTAGGAATTTTCCCGGACAAAGCATTAAAACTCAAATCAAGCATGACTAAATTCTCCACATGTGTCAAGCAATCTGGAACTTGTCCAGAAAAATTGTTGCTTGAGAGGTCAAGAAAGGATAAATAAATAGCTGCACTTGAACACAAGAACGAAATTGACTCTGAAAGTTTATTATGAGAGAGGTCCAAATATGAGGCTGTTGATAGAACTGAGGGGATTGGACCTTCCAACTTGTTAGAACTCAGACATAGTGCAGGGGAATGTGAAAATTCCAATGTCAAATCTGCAAATGAACCTCTAATTTGGTTGCCTGTGAGATTCATATATTCCACATTACGACACAAACTCCAAAACCAACTTGGAAGGATGTCGGAAATTTCAGCATCAGAAATATCAAGGTATGAGAAATTTTTTTGAGTTTGAAGCCACTTTGGGAAATACGGACCCATCTTGCAAGACGCCAAAATTATACTGTCCAGCTGGAAAGGAGGAATCCAATCAGCATGGATGTCTAAAACTAGTGAGTTAGAAGATAGTTTCAAAACCTGTAATTTGGAGAGTTTTGAGAAATGAGTTTCTGAAATCACTCCTTCCAAAGAATTGCTGCCAAAATCAATCATTTGGAGCTTCGACAATCGCCCTATACTTTCAGGTATCCCTCCGCTTAATTTATTGTCATTTAGATTCAAGGTTTCCAAAGATGAAAGGTTTGTAAGATCAGGTAATGACCCAGCAAGATCATTCGAAGAGAGATCCAAAACCTGTAATTTGGAGAGTTTTGAGAAATGAGTTCCTGAAATTACTCCGCTGAATTTATTGTCATTTAGAATCAAGGCTGCCAAAGATGAAAGGTTTGTAAGATCAGGTAATGACCCTGCAAGATCATTCCAAGAGAGATCCAAAAACTGTAATTTGGAGAGTTTTGAGAAATGAGTTCCTGAAATTACTCCGCTGAATTTATTGTAATTTAGATTCAAGGATGCCAAAGATGAAAGGTTTGTAAGATCAGGTAATGACCCTGCAATATCATTCCCAGAAAGATCCAATGATTGCAAACTACATAAGCTGGAAAAAGAATGCAGGTCCCCTCCTTCAAGTTGGTTCTCCAAGAGATTAAGATGTGCCAGAGAGCTCATGCTTCCCAAAACATCAGGAATTGAACCGGCTAGAAGGTTATTAGAGAGGTCAAGATAAACAAGGCTGGTATTATAGTTGGACAACCACAAAAATATTGAAGTACTCAAAGAGTTGAAAGAAAGGTCAACGCCAGCAAGAGATTTAGAAGAATTTATGTATGAAAGAGTGGAAAGAATTGGAAAAGGAAGATCACACTTGACTAGTGTCAAGTTTGTTAGTTCAGGAAGCTTATTAATGGCTTCCGGCCAATCGAAAACATTGCTGAGATTCGTGGTACTCAAGTCCAAATGTCTTAATGACGAAAGAAAAGGAAGCCAACCGAGACTTTCTGGATTTGTAAACTCATTGAAACTCAAGTCCAGATGCTGCAAGTTCGTAAGATTTCCGACCTGACTTGGAAACTTGCCTCCAAAAAGAGTGTTAGACATATCAAGGTATCTTAAATTGGATAGAGAACCAATGAAATCTGGAAATTGTCTCCCATAGAAACTAATCCTACGAAGGTCCAAATGGTGTAAATGCTGCAACTCAATCAGTTTAGGACTAATCATCTTACCTTCCAATAAAGAATAATCCCCTGAATCTCCGCCCATAACTTTGTATGAAAGGTCAAGTTGAAGAACATGACCTGTTTGGTTGCTACAAGAGACTCCTATCCATCTGCAACAATCTTGTTTCTGGGCTTCTGAACTCCATGAAGAGAGGAGATCATACTTATCCACCAGGCCACGTTTGAATGCAAGGAGTGCTTGTCTTTCCTTCTCTATGCACCTCCCGGTCACGTTAGCATCCCTGTGGTTGTGACTAACTCCTCCGCCTTGGACGCACTGTAGCAAAAGCAGCGGAATTGCAAGAAAGAGTATCAAACACATCCGGTGACCCTGCATGTTAATACATTCAAATGCGAGATCAACACGATTCAATTAAGAGGCACAACTATTTAGCGTTTATGACTGCAATATTAGGTCGGAGATATAGGGGAAAAAAGGAAGTCTTTAATGACTGAATTGACTCAAAGTCTTTCAACCCTGTTGCTGTTTGCTTTCCTAGAACAATAAAGCATGAAAAGGTAGAAAAGTGGCTCTTGGGGAGCGAAGTCTTCCCTTGACTTGACATGGTGATTAAAGTGCCCCTTGATTTTTGATATTTAACAATTCAGATTTCTTTTAATGTGTCAACTTGTCAAGTGTGTCTATGTCAAACTTTTACCAACATCAGAGTTTTTAGAAATGTATTATTTTTTTAGTGAACTATTGGGAGTGCGGGATATTGAAAAAAATGAGCATGTATTAAATATATCTATGTCTGTCATATTATTATTAGGATAGCTCTCTTTACAGTACTGTCATTTGTACTCTTTCTTATTATTATTCTAATAAAATTTGAGTGGACAATTATCTCAAGTATTGCCAATCTGTGCTCAAAATTCATTAGAGCATTTGGATAATTCTTGGAATGATCTTGCGGGGTCATTGACTAATATTACAAGCTTTTCATCTTTGAAAACCTTGAACCTAAAAAACAATCAATTGACCGAAAGAATATTTGTACTGTTGGAGACCGTTAAAATATGTTCCAGCATTATTCCTTAAAAAACTCTAAATTGTGTGTTAAATTCTAAGGATGGACTATGTTTAGCACTCCACAGTTGGAGATAGCCTAAGGTAATGCCCTTCGTACTCCTAATTGCCTTAACACAAAGTCAAGTCAATATACACCCTCAACGAAATATTTTGTTATGAAAAAAGTCACTATGATAGCGCCCTCTATGATTCGTTCTTAATTTTGGTTGACCCAATCAAAACCTTGCCTATTGACCACACATCCATTCTTCCAATACAAAATTTCCATGAGTCATCTCATCCATTAGTCCCCAACAAAATCAACTTCCTATTCAGACCCAAGAAATAAATAAAAATTAAAAGGAAAAAGAAAAAGTCATTATTTGATTTGGATACTCTTCAGCCTGCATCTTGCTTTCATTTATCAAGTCAATCAATATAGTGTGATGCAAAATAATCAAGAATTCTAAAATTTATTCAATTACTTAAGTTAAGTTAATACCCATCCACTTAACTGTATCGTGGAAATTAGTATCTAACTTTTAATGGCTAGTAGGGGTAGATGATTCGTGGTCTTTTTCATGTCATGTTTGTCTTGTATAAATATATAGCTCTATTTTAGTCTCCTGTCTGAGTGTGAATATCTCAAAACACGTTATAAGGATGATGGAGAAGCATTTGAAAGTGAAGAATATCATCTCAAGTTGAAAGGATGTGTCAAAATAAATACATGCTCATCTTTTGTAATATCCCACATTTTCAGTCGTGTCGTTCACTCATAAAGATAATTCACTTTTAGAAAAATCTGCTTTTGGTAAAAGTTTGACAAAGACACACATATCTTTACGAAACCCGAATTATCAAAGATGTGCTTTTTGTGGAATTAAACAATCCAAGTTTTCAAAGTGAAGCTAATACTTACACTAGCAATTGGGTAAGAAGGAAACAAATTTATGAAATAGAGCCACGAAAATTATGTCACCACATAAAGTTTGCTTAAGAAATATATAAGTCACCGTGGAAAATTTTGATTAATAGGGCACTTTTTCCTTAATAATGGAATTTTCAAGTACAATGCAGTTTTGACGATATCTTGCTTTCATTTATCAAGCCAATCAATATAGTGTGATCCAAAATAATCGAGAATTTCAAAATTTATTCAATTACTTAAGTCAAGTCAATACCCACCCACTTAATTGCATCGTGGAAATTAGTGTCTTACTGGTCTTTTGCATGTTATGTTTGTCTTGTATAAATATATGGCTCTGTTTTGGTCTTCTGTCTGAGTATGAATATCTCAAACACGTTATAAGGACGATGGAGCAGCATTTGAAAGGAACGAATCTCATCCCAACATGAAAAAAAGCACTGCATATATCATTCACCTGCTGCTTCTGGAAATTAAGACGCAAGTGCCCACTAATTTTCAAGTTGCAAGTGCCCACAAATTGACTTGACTTCAATAATTGACTAAATTTTGAAGGTCTTAATCAGATAATCGCATTTTTCGTCTTTTTTTTTTTTTTTTTTTGTTGGTTTAGTATATAAGAAGTTCATTAATTTTGAGATTAATGGACAAGAAGACTTGTGGAAATCTTTTTTTTTTTTTTTTTTGTTGGTTTAGTATATAAGAAGTTCATTAATTTTGAGATTAATGGCCAAGAAGACTTGTGGAAATCAATTTTCATACATGTCGAATGAATTTGTGAATGTGAACAGTAAACAACATTTTGAGTCCTAAAAATAAGAAAAAGTGATGAATACCTGAAGATTCAAGTTAATCCCTGGTAGCCTAACCCCATCACCTTGTCTATCCGTTGCTTCTCAGAGGTGAGAAGGTGGGTCACGGTTTTCGACTCGGATCGGAACCGAAGGCATCGTCTACAAGGAACCGGATCGACAACCAAATCTGCAGCGAGATCGAAATCTTCCACGATGTCGACAACCCCAAAGTCGTCAAATGCCACGACATGTTCGACCACAACGGCGAGAACCTTCCCACCCCAGACGGAAAAGCCACAACAGCCACCACCCGCCACCCGCCACCCAACCTCCTACTCAACCAACCCAGCACCCCAGTCGCCCCGTCTTTCTCTCTCTCATTCCTTGTCGGAACACAACCAAAATCTTCGAAAATCTGTATGAGCTGAATGTAATGTAGTTACAGCTATTTTCTGGTCTGTTGAGAATAAATGGAGATGATACACTCTCACTTATTTAACAAAGGTTTTAAATGGTTTGTTCTTCATTCAAATGGGAACTAGAAAACCGCCAAATCATAAACAAAAGAATATGAGAAGGCACATTCTTGGTCTATCATATTAAATCATATGCTCAATGCTGATTGCTATATGTGATGCAAAAACTGTGGTGGCCAATATGATATGTCGATGGAACATTCTTGTTTGATTTGGTTTATGGTTTTCTATGCTCTTCTCTTTTGATTCATACTTTTCTTGCAAAAACTTAGCCAAAACCGAACAAGCAAGGCCAAAGCCAAATGCCGACCTAAGAAGGGACGCTTGGGGATTGCCCCCTTCGAGAGACAATTGGTAGATGAATCCTACTTGTGGAGACATCCCCATACCCATGGGAAGAATGGAACATCTTGCCTTTTCCCTGGGACCAGTGTTGAACGAACTAGCCGTTATTTAAGTTGTTCTATTTTCTAGGATTAGATAAGCAGGTTGTTGCTACTTGCTTAACAATCCTGATTGTTGAGGGATTCTTTTGTTATATGACTTAGTCTTTTACCACGTTTAGGTCTGTAACAACGTGGGTTGCTGTTTGGTTTATCTTGCTTTGTAAGGTTATATAATAACCATTGTTTGCTATTCAATAATACATACAATTCTCCCACTTTCAAAGTCCATCGGTTAAGAGTTCTTAATACGTTAACAAGTGGTATCAGAGCCCACTCAGGGCCTGTTCATAACGATTGAAGCAGCAGCTTGATTTCTTGCAGGAGCAAGTAGCCATGACGACAGAAAGTAACTTTGTTCAACCAGCAATTCCTCGGCTTGATGGTTATTACGACCACTGGAGCATGCTGATGGAAAACTTTCTGAGATCAAAGGAGTATTGGCATTTAGTGGAGCATGGAGTTTCAAACCTTGCAGAGGGAGCATCTGTTGCGCAAGCTAAAGAGGTGGAGGATCAGAAACTCAAGGATCTAAAGGCCAAGAATTATCTGTTTCAATCTATTGACCGTTCCATTCTTGAAACTATTCTAAATAAGAATAGTGCTAAGGATATATGGGACTCATTGAAGTAGAAATATCAGGGAACAGAGAAGGTAAAGAGAGCACAATTTCAAGCCCTTCGGAAGGAGTTTGAGATGTTGCACATGAAGGGAGGAGAGTCTATGAATGAGTATTTTGTTAAACTCTCACAGTGGCCAATAAGATGCGTATGCATGGTGGAAATATGGATGATGTAACTGTCATAGAAAAGATTCTTCGTTCAATGACTGCCAAGTTTGACTATGTTGTTTGTTCCATAGAGGAATCAAATGACATAGATAATCTCTCAATTGATGCACTTCAAAGCAGCTTGTTGGTTTATGAACAGCGTATGAACTGCCATGTGGTAGTGGAGGAACAAGCCCTACAGACTGTTCATGAAGAAACCTCAGGAGGAAGAGGAAGGGGGCGTGGAGGCCGTGGAAGAGGTAGGGGCAGATCGAGTTATTTTGACAAGTCAACAGTTGAATGCTATCATTGTCATGAATTGGGACATTTTCGATACGAATGTCCTAAAAAGGAGAAAGAGCATAGGTCGAATTTCACAGAAGCTTAAAGAGAGAAATGTTGCTGATGGCTTACATGGAGTCCAAGGAATCTAAGCAATCTGACATTTGGTATTTGGATTCAGGGTGCAGTAATCATATGTGTGGAAACAAGGGATTATTTTTTGAGATTGATGAGACTTTTAGAGAACAAGTCAAGCTGGGAAATGACACAAGTCTTGCTGTGACAAGGAAGGGCAACATCAGAATTCAACTAAATGATCGTATGCAAACCATCACTGGAGTTTTCTATGTACCGGGGCTGAAGAGTAATCTCATAAGCATTGGTCAATTACAAGAAAAGGGGCTCACAATACTCATTCAACAAAACAAGTGTAAGATTATTCATCCAACAAAAGGTCTCATTATTCAAGCACAAATGTCATCAAACAGGATGTTCTCTCTTCACACACAAAGTCAAACTCAAGTCCAAACTTGTTTTGCCTCTACCACCCAAGACACTGCATGGTTGTGGCACAGCAGGTATGGACACTTAAGTTTTAGAGGACTCAACACGTTGCAGCAAAAGAAAATGGTAAAGGGACTTCCTCATCTGAGTCTCCTACAAGGTTGTGTGAGGATTGCTTGATAGGCAAACAACACAGGAATGAATTTCCAAAGGAAAGTACATGGAGAGCAGCACACCCATTGGAGTTGGTCCATTCAGATATTTGTGGACCCATTAATCCTACTTCAAACAGCAAGAAAATGTATTTAATTACTTTTATTGATTATTTTAGTAGAAAAACGTGGGTTTATTTTTTGAATGAGAAATCAGAGGCATTTGATATGTTTGTAAGATTTAAGAATGTTGTTGAGAAGGAAACTGGATTAAATATAAAGTGTCTACGTCCTAATCGTGGTGGTGAATTTACTTCAAATGAATTCACTAATTTTTGTGAGATGCATGGCATTCATAGGCAACCTACTGCTGCCTACACCCCACAACAAAACGGGATTGCTGAGAGGAAAAATCGTACCATTATGAATATGGTTCGATGCATGCTTGCTGAGAAGAAAGTTCCCAAAATATTTTGGCCAGAGGCAGTAAATTGGAGTGTGCATGTGTTGCATTCCTAAAAGGACACAAATTAATGTGCAAACAACCAATTAAAAATACCCGCAAGTGCACGAGTCTATTGAGGTATAGATTATACAAGTACGGGGTCGATCCCACGAGGAACTTGTTGACTTCCTATAAGTTCTAATTTGAGTACGTAAAGAGAGCACTTATTTAACACACTACAAAAGCACAAATGCAAAATGGAAACTAAAAATGAGTAAAGAAATGTAAAAGAAACAAACAAAAGAAAAAAGAAAATGTGTTGTGAACAGTACCAGCGACCGGTCGTTGGATGTTGAGCGACCGGTCGTTTTTGCAGAGAATCAAAATTTCAGAATTATATGATGAGCAACCGGTCGTTTGATACTTGCGACCGGTCGTGAACAGTGGCTCAGCGACCGGTCGTTGGTTAAAAGCGACCGGTCGTTTTTGAGCAGAATCGAACTTTTAGAATTGTGTGTTGAGCGACCGGTCGTTGAGACACTAGCGACCGGTCGTTTCTTCAGAGAATCGATTTTCTCTGTTTTTCAGTTCCGAACCTCTGTTCAGTTTTCGACCTATAACTTTCCAACCGTACGTCCAAAATTCACGTTCTTTATACGGTTGGATTCAGCACAGAAAATTCAAGAACACTAAGCGAACCAAACGTCCAAAACAATTACGAAAACAAATAAAATTCAGTAACAAAGATACATAACGTGTCGAACACGCAACTCACACACACATTTTGGGGGGGGGGGGGTTTGATTTGGTTCAAGTGATCTATTTCTATTGCATGTAAGTAAATGGACTTTGAATTTAAATGAGAATGGCAGAGATGAATTATCAAGATGTGAAATTAAAATGTAACAAACACTAGGGTTTCGGAATCCACCCTAAACAATTCTACCTATGTTCATGAATACTCAAGTGATGAACTCTAGTTGATGAAGATGTTCGCAATCAAGACCAGGTATCAGTGACTCAAGACGCATTGATTATCTCTAATATACGTAAAGTGCAGTACGAGTGCTACAATACTTGTGCCTTCCCTATAATCGAATCTAGGTGTGCTTAGTACTTTGATTCAATTATAAGAAAAACCCATTAAGTTCAAAGAGAATATGAACATCACAAGAATCCTAATAGCATGGTGTTTACATTAGGTATTCAAGAAACCAATTCACATAGATGATTCTTACTTCATCCATTTATTGCTTAGGATAACATGAAGATACACATAACCCCAACAATCTCAAGAAGCATGCTTTCAAAAATGATCAATCAAAGAAGAACACACATCAAGGATAGATTAATTTGGTGAATTGGAATTCATCAACAATATCCAGAAATTCATACACTCAAGTATCAAAACAATAAGGTAATCATGTTTAGGGCTTCAACCTAAGCCCTAGCTATGGAGTTTAGTTGCTCATACTTATTTCAAATACAAACTCAAAATGAAATTAGAAAGAGTTTACAGATTTTCAGAAAATGATGAAAGCTTCAAGATCATCAATGGTGGAAGTCTTCTTCTCCACTTTTCTTGGCTGCACCTTGGCTTTCTCCAAGCTCCAAACTCTCCAAAATCTGCTCTCAATGTGTAGAATGATGAATTTCCTTCTCTCTCCCGTTCAAAGGCTCCCCCAAATCAGATTGTCATTGACTTTGCTTCCCTCTCTCCTCCTTTCCAGCTTTTTCCTTTTAATATAAAACTACCACCTTTGATAAAGCCTTAGCCCATTGTCCCCTTGCCATGATGAAGCTTTGTCCTCACAAAGATGCCAATTGCTTCAGAAAATATCTCATTTACAAAGGTAATTTCTTGTTACCAAGAGTTATCGTAACAAGAAAATCAAGATAACACAAAGGAGGTAAAAGCTGGCCAAATTCGGATTTTAGAGAGCTGTGGTAACATGCTGGATCGGTTGGATGGGCAATACTTTTCCAATGGAGCTCAAATTTGGATATGTTGTAGTTAACATCCATTGGAACAAGTCTCATGAAGATCATGACCTCATCCGAGCACCGGAGTCTTGACCTACAAAAATGAACAAAAACAGAATTTATAACAAATAATGCACTTTTAGCTCATTTTCATTCCAACCAAGGTAAAATCAAAGAAAACACAAAAAGGAAGTAAAAAGCTATAAAATGTCAAGAACTAACTCAAAATAGTGGTGAATAACATGAAAAATCATGTGTAAAAATGAACCGAACAGCATGTTCTGAAATCGTAGTCCAACATTCACAGTGAAGAATTCAACACCACAGGAGGCTTGGAGTGGTCACAAACCATCAGTTGAACATTTTCGTGTCTTTGGAAGTTTGTCATATGCTCATGTCCTTGATCACAAGAGAAGTAAGCTCGAAGACAAGAGTATGAAGTGTGTACTACTCGGAGTAAGTGAGGAGTTTAAAGCATATAGACTTTATAATCCGATCACTAGAAAGATTCTAATCAGCCGTGATGTTAGATTTGATGAAGGGCAAGGTTGGGAATGGGGTGAAAGCAGCAACCAAAATGTCATTCATGTTGATTTAGAGACCAAGGGAGGAAATGCATGCATAGAAATGGGTGTTGGTGATAAAACAGAAGGTGAGAATAATGATGGAGAAGATTCAAGTCCAAGTCATGTAGAAGAAGAAGTTATTGTTTCTCCACCAAGAACCCGTAAAGCTAGAACAAGAAGACAGCCAGCTTGGATGCAAGATTATGTCAGTGGAGATGAGTTTTCAGAAGAAGAAAGCACAGCTCAGTTTGCTATGTATGTGGACAGCGATCCTGTGGGGTTTGAAGATGTACTCAAGGAGAAAAAATGAAGGACAGCCATGGATTTAGAAATTGAAGCCATTGAGAAAAACAATACTTGGGAACTCATTGATCTACCTGCAAGGGAAAAATCCATTGGAGTAAAATGGATATTCAAAACTAAGTTCAAGGAAGATGGGAAAATTGATAAGTACAAGGCACGACTTGTAGCGAAGGGATATAATCAAAGATATGGAATTGATTACGGAGAAGTGTTTGCACCTGTGGCTCGACTTGATACAATTCGTTTAGTCATTTCTTTAGCAGCTCAGAATGGTTGGAATATCTACCAACTTGATGTGAAATCGGCATTCTTGCATGGAGAGCTCAATGAAGATGTCTATATTGATCAACCTCCTGGCTATGAGAAGAAGGGACAAGAGCAGAAAGTTTATAAACTTAGAAAGGCACTTTACGGACTTAAACAAGCTCCTCGAGCTTGGTATAGTCGGATAGAGTCTTACTTCATGAAGGAGGGTTTCAAAAAGTGTCCTTATGAGCATACACTGTTCATTAAAACTGATAAAGGAGGTAATTTTCTGATTGTTTGCCTTTATGTTGATGATCTTATATTTCCTGGAAATAATGAGCACATGTTTGCAACGTTTAAAAAATCTATGATGGAGGAGTTTGATATGACTGACTTGGGAAGGATGAGATATTTTCTTGGAATAGAAGTTATGCAGACAACCAAAGGGATTTTTATTGGACAGAAAAAGTATGCATTTGAAGTTCTTGAGAGGTTTCAAATTGAGGATTGCAATCCGATTCAAAATCCAATTGTTCCTGGGGTGAAGTTAGTGAAGAATTCAAGTGAAAATAAGGTGGATGCTACTCTTTACAAACAGATTATAGGTAGTCTCATCTATCTAATAGCCACTCGACCTGACTTGATGTATGTAGTCAGCCTCATTAGTAGGTACATGGAGTCACCAACAGTTTCACATCTTCAAGCTGCAAAGAGAGTGCTTCGCTATGTTAAAGGAACAACTAATTTTGGTTTGTTTTACAAGAAGGGAAAAGCTGGGGAGTTGATTGCATTTAGTGACAGTGATTATGCAGGAGATTTAGATGATCGAAAGAGTACTACTGGTTATGTTTTTATGCTTAGCTCAGGAGCTGTGTCTTGGTCTTCAAAGAAGCAACCGGTGGTGACACTTTCAACGACTGAAGCAGAATTCATTGCAGCTACAGCATGTGCTTGCCAAGGTGTATGGTTAAGAAGGTTGCTTGAAGAATTGTGCTGGGCTTAGAAGAATCCAACTATAATTTATTGTGACAATAGTTCTGCAATCAAACTTTCGAAGAATCCTGTGTTGCATGGGAGAAGCAAGCACATAGATGTTCGATTTCATTTTTCTCCGTGACTTAGCAAGGGATAAGATTATGGAGCTTAGTTACTGTCAAAGTCAAGAACAAGTAGCTGATATCTTGACTAAGCCATTGAAGGGTGAAGGCTTTGTTGTGAAAATGGCACTTTCACTTTCACTCTCCCCCTTTTGATCTTGTTGTTGATGGACTTTGTGACAAACACAATAATGGATGAATCCCACACACACACACTTAAGAAACCAACCAAGCACAAAGTGACACAAGAATTTATAGAGGTTCAGCAATTGCCTACATCCTCTTGGTGATCCCCTTGAGAAATTCACTAATAAAAGAATAAGTTACAACTTTGGTTTACAAAGAAACCCCCTTGGAACTCTATTCTCTCCCCAAGATCTCTTTTCTCTCTCACCCCTTACTCAACACTTTGATACACTTGTGAACACTTTCACAACCCTTGATGTTTCCCCCTTTGTGTCTAGACTCTCAAGACCCCAACTCAGCTCCTTCCTCCCTTGATGGTTAAAACACCCTTGGTATTACCCTCACCCTTTGTGAACTTAATCACCCCTTGGAGAATAAAGACCACTCCCTTGATGAACTTAACCACACTAGAGAACTCTTAAGCCATGATTTACTTCTTGCATGCTAAACCCCTTTATATAGCCAAATATGCAAGAGTGTGAATGCAACCTCACATTATTCAAATGTTGGCTACCAAACTTAACCATGGATGGCTACCAAACATTCCACCATTTTGTGCCACCAAACAAGTCACCTATTTTTGACAAAGATGGCAAGCCAATATTTACTCACATGGGCAACTCCAAAATTCTTCTAGAAATGAGTCAACCATGTCATGGAATTTATGTAGAAATCCATAGCACACAAAATAGGACTTTGTATCCTTAGGTGAGCCAATTTTTCCAACAGGCTTCATAAAGCTGCGTGGTTTGCTTGGAGTATGCAGTGATTCTGTAGTAAACTGATCTTGAAGATTCAGTTTAAGGGAGGATGTTGAACGAACTAGCCGTTATTTAAGTTGTTCTATTTTCTAGGATTAGATAAGCAGGTTGTTGCTACTTGCTTAACAATCCCGATTGTTGAGGGATTCTTTTGTTATATGACTTAGTCTTTTACCACGTTTAGGTCTGTTACAACGTGGGTTGCTGTTTGGTTTATCTTGCTTTGTAAGGTTATATAATAACCATTGTTTGCTATTCAATAATACATACAATTCTCCCACTTTCAAAGTCCATCAGTTAAGAGTTCTTAATACGTTAACAACCAGGCCCTATTACGTAAGGGGGGAAGGGGAAAGATTGAATCTTGAAAGACTGAGCCCGGCTAGCAAACTTATTCTTCGTCCTCGACATATAATTGAAGGTAATCCGCCTGAACTTTAGGCTGATATCTTCCAGATCCTGATGGTAGGGAATGAGCTTCTGATCTTTGGTTTTCCAATCACCAGTTGTCTGAAAAGAGTCATTAAGGCAGCCTTCCTCAACATCCGTGTCAGCAGAAAGAAGTGAATCTTCCAGTGAACTGCAATTTAACCAGCAGGCAGGACAGTTAAAGTATCTGAATTAAAGGGTTAGGATTAGGCTGTGAGGGGATCGAGTTTATAAAAGAAGAGATTACAGTATCCTCATTTTAGATTAGGCTGCTAGAATAGCCTTCTAGATAGTCTGCTTCTATTCATTTTGTGCATGCGGTTGTCACTGAACTTCTCAGTTGCATAGGTTCTTGCAACTGCCCGTTGAGTTTCTGTTCAGACCAAAATTTACACGAGGTTAAATTCTAGGGCTATTCTCGGTGGGAACTTCTTTTTGCAAACTTCTTCTTGAGAACACCGTTGGATCAAATCTAACGGCTGCTCAAGAGCAATTGTAACTGAACATGTCTGAAACTGTTCCACTAGAACGCGCCCTCCTCCCTCCAAAACAGATGTATTGTGCTCTTGAAGACCACAATATCTCCCTCCAAAAAAAGTTTGTTCTCTCTGTCCGTTTGTGTCTCTCTCGTCACTCTGTCAAAGAACATGATTTTCTTCTTTTTTCTGGTTTGATATTCTATTTCTTGGAAAAACAGTGAACACATCTACCCCTCCAAAACAGCTGTTCATTTTCTGGTTTGGTCATTCAAAGCATACAAAGCAAGCTATTATCCCGAAGAGCACATGTAGCACTGTAATTATTTTTTCTGTTTTCTTTTTTTTGTTTTCATTTTTCTGGTTTGATGATTGTGTTCCTTGCATTCGTGAAGCCTTGAGGATCCATATGGTTACCAAAAAACTGGTGAGCGTGACACCTTGTTAGAATCGTTGAGCACGGTTGAAGCTGGCGTGAATTCGAATACTTGAGGATTCGAGACCCTCTGGTTCTGGAGTCGTCGGTTTAAAGTGTTGGAGCAAACTGGAACTGGCGTTGAGTTGGAATCGTTGAGGAGAGGAAGGTTGAACTTTTTTTGGGGTAGATGTGCTGCTCTAAATTGATGACATTATCATATTTGTTGAAATTTCGAAGCTCAAAATCAATTACGAGGTAAGCAATATCATGTATTTGTGAATTCCACTGGAGGAAACTTTATTACTCAGTATATATGCATGATTTGGATTGAATTCGAGTAGGTTATTTAATGTTTCACTAGCGAATCCAAATGGTTCATAGCCTATTTCGTTTCAGACTCCATTATTTCCTGATGTTTGATAGTCAGTTTGATATTTGTTGAAAATTTGAAGATCAAAATCACTTAGGAGGTAACTAATACCCTGTATTTGTTAATTTCAATATACTTGAGGAAATGTTTGACCAAGTATATGGACATAATTTACACTAGTTTAGTTTGGATGTAGGTTGTTTAAGGTTTCACTAGAAACTCCAAACGGCCCCGTAGGTGTAGCATTTATATTCACTAATGGGTTCATAGATTATTTCGTTTCAGACTCCACGATTTACTAATGTCGCATAGTCTAGTTGATATTTGTGGAAAATTTGAAGATCAAAATCACTTATGAGGTAATTGATATCTTGTATTTGTTAATTTTGGTATCCTGGAGGAAATGTTTTGACCAAATATAGACTCCAAAATGCGTTTTAGGTGTAGCACTTGTATTCACTAATAGTTGATATTTTTCGTTTTCAGACTTCATTATTTACTAACATTTGATAGTGTATTTGATATTTGTTGAAAATTTGAAGATCAAAATCACTTACTAGGTAACTGATATCCAATATTTGTTAATTAGAGCATACTATAGGAAAATATTTGACCAAGTATCTGGGCATAATTTACACTAGTTTGGATGTGGGTTGTTTAAGGTGTCACTAGAGACTCCAAAAGTATTCTCAGGTAAAGCATGTGTATTCACTAATGATTCATAGAATATTTTGTTTCAGACTCCATTATTACTAAAGTTTTGATAGTATATTTGACATTTGTTGAAATTTTGATATTTCTATGTTTATATTTTGCATATAGTATTGTGTTAAATATATATTTGAAAGCTCTTTGAACATATGTGGCAATATTATTATGATGGTAAAATGATTTCCAGGGTTAAATTGCAAGAATTGTGAAATGGAGTCTGAAGCACAAGTGACATCGGAAGTTAGTATAGAGTTCAAACCAAAATTAGGAATTGAATTTGATTCCCTTGAGGATGCGTTGAAGCTGTATAATCTGTATGCACTAAAAGCAAGATAATATTCACTGAGAAACTCTTTTGTATCATAGCATCATTGTGTATCATGTTTGTTGCATATTTCAGGATGTCTATGGGAATTATGTATCATTATGGTTATCGTTATGCACCCTACAACACATATTCAACATCACTGTATCAAAACATTGTTTAGAAGATTGGATTTTCCGAAGAGCAAAGAAGAAGGCGGAGAAGAGGAGGAGTTGGAGAGATTTGTGTGGGGTTTTAGGGATATATGTGGCACATGCCCCACCCTAAAAAAAAGGGATTATGAATTTTATGAAAACATATATAATCATAATCATATTACACGTGGCACAACAAGAGATTAAAATCAAATCATATCAGTGTTTGTGACATAATATGTATATTAAATTTCCAAAACTTGATAAACTGTTGATAATCTTTGGAGTCATTTATGACACTTTACATTTTTACTAAGGAGAATCTAGGGAGAAAATTAAGTAAAATTACATTTATGACACTCTACACTTTCCAAAACATGATTATCTTCAAATAAATACGCGAAAATCTAAGGAGAAAAATTACGGTGTTTTTTAAAATAATTTTTTTGTGAATTTTGTCAGGTAAAAAAAAACATATGATGACATGTGGCGTTGCAAGAGGAAGAAAATTGAAACTTTGATAAACTATTTGAATTTTTTTATGTGTAAAAATTATATTTTAAAGCTTAAAAGATAAAGAAAATGTCATAATGAGTTTGTGAGAATTTATGGTGATTGTGATTTTTGGAACTTAAAGCATTGCAAAATAGTAATAAATGGAAGATAATGACACATGGTAGCCCCAGATTTATGTATTATCAGAGTTTTCGACATGTGTCAGGATTCGCGTAGCGCCATGTGTCATTAGATGTTCATCTTTGTAACTTAAACTTAAAAGATTCACAAAAATGAATTAAAAAATATTTAAAATGCAGTGAAGATTTCCAGAAAATCCCTTGCAACATTATCTTCAATTATGAGGTGTGAAAACAAAATTTTGACTTTGGGAAATTTGAAGTAATAATTAGAGGAAGAGTTGTTATAAAGTAGTGATCAATACTTTGTAAACCACTTTTTGGACTTGGGATACGAAGTATTGATGTTGAGAAATATGTATGTAATTTTTTTTTGTATTTTTTTCATTTATTTTAATATTTTAAACGATTTTACAACAAAATATGATTAAAATATAACAAACATAACACATGTCAGCACAAGGAGAGCCTAGCATCCAATCCACTTTCATGTGTCGTCAAGGTAAACCGCCACCTGGCATCTCATCCAATTAACTATTTCTTTTTACCTCAAAATTGATTTAAAAATAATTTATAATTCAAAAAATTCCCAAAAAATAATGTCGGGATTGGTATGACATTTTCTTCGAGCACGTATGTCAAATTTCGCCAGTTATTCAAATTTCGATCCGATCCTTATGTGATCAAACAAACAATAGCTTAGGGTTTACAAAATGTAGTTATGTTTTTATTTGCATCATTCACATTTAGGGATGACCCCCAAATTTTAATTTTAAAACAATTGTAAACCACTTTTTGGACTTGGGATACAAGTATTAGTGCTGAGAAATACGTATGTATATTTTTTGTATTTTTTTCATTTTTTCTATATTTTACAACAATTTTACAACAAAAATATGATTAAAATATAACAAATATGATGGATTAGGGTTTATGGGTTTAGGGTTAGGGTTTGGGGTTTAGGGTTTGGGGTTTAGGTTTAGGGTTTAGGGTTTAGGGTTAGGGTTTATGAGTAAAGAGTATTATGGAAAGCGTTTTCATATGACAAACTTTTCATGCTATACATATGTAAGTATTTTTATGCTATCAAAACAGAATAATTTGGGATGTGTATTAAATAATATTCTGCATATGTCATCTTCAAAAACCAAGTTAATGCTAATACTTCTAACCAAAATATAACAAATGTGACACATGTCAGCACAAGGAGAGTCCAAATGTAACAAATATAACAAATGTAACAAATACATGCACCATCATCGATGACAAGTTTCCCTTTTGAGGGAACGCGTGGTCCTATGTTGTATTCTTATTGTGTTTATGTTTTGTATTTAAATTTATTTTATTTTCTTTCATCCAAAAAAAAAATTATTTTATTTTCTTTCCCTATCCCCAATCTTCTATGGATATAGTTGAGATATAGTCTTCATTTTGGGTAATGTCAACTTCTTCAGCCAACACTAAGCCAAAGAGGTGAGCTGAGATGGTTATGTTCATTTCCAAATTTGAAAGGAATCTGGGCAGACCATATTGGAAGTGCTTCACCACATATGTAAGTGTATGGTCTCCAAATGTAATGTATTATGTTGTATTCTAGTTATTTTTAGGGAGCTACTAAGTGCAGTGGATATGAATGAGTGAATACAGCCAACATGCCAAATGAATCTCACCTTCAACAACCTATCGCTTTGCCTTAAAAAAAAATGCATTTCTATAATGTAATACGATGCCCAAAAATGGAGACACCCAAAGCGGATGGAGACATTCATTCCATGCTACGTTGGGAATTCACACCTAATAAAGCAATAGTTGGGAATCACGCTCTCACAAGGTGTCCATATTCATAGGGAAAATTTTATAATTTTATAATAAAATGTGTTCCATATTAAACAATGTTACCTAGAAACCTGATGACAACCAAATTTTTGCTGGAACTTGTGTTCCACACAATAGTATTGATATAGTTGAGATAAGTACACCAGCCATTTCACTTCATATACGAAGTATTCCTCTTTACAAATACGTACGAATTTGTATACTCCTTGTTTTGATTCATTATAAAAAAAATTCAATTAATCGAAAAACCTTATCCTCATATCCAAGCTCCAGTGTTAGGCAAGAGGCCGCCACCTGTCATCATCATAACATATAACAAATGCATCATAATAGATACTAAATGCATCATAACATATAGCAAATGCATCATAAAAGATACCAAATGGATCATAACAGATACCAAATGTATCATAACACTTAGAAAATGCATCATAACAGATAGCAAATGCATCATAGTAGATATAAAATGCATCATAACATATACCAAATAACCCAAATGATACATACCTGGAACATAGTATCTATTATCGTCATGTCCGAACCCAGAAACCCAAATGATACTACAACACAAGTTAATACACAACTACCTCAAAACTTAGAGACCCACGTAGTGGAAAACCAAAATATCCAATTTCAGAAAATCAAAGACATATGTCAAGAATAGAAGCAACACCCATGTCTCAAAAACTTCATATACACTTAATTCACACTAAAGATATTAAATTCCCAAGCTATCAATCCCAAAACGATCAAATTAAGCAATGATATGAACTTCAATAAAAGATTAAAACCCACTAATAATCGTTCAAATTAAGCAAGATATAACAATATTTCACAGAAAACAAAACCCAAAACCCAAAAACGATAATGAAAAAGGAATGGAAGAAGAAGAAAATCGTACTAGGGTCAACTAGATTATACCTGCTAATATAAAATGCAATGAGTATCACAGTCAAAGAACGAGCTTTAGAGCTCACTTTCTTCCCATGTCTTCTATTTTCTCTCAGATTTTCAGTTTTCTCTAGAAAAAAAATATAACGTCAGCTCACAGCTAGTACCGAGAAAGAGTAGTCTTACCTACAGAGAGGGAGCAGCCCATATGTGTAAACCCAGAAAATCAAAGCCTAAAATCCTAAACAAAAATTAAACATTAAAGAATGCAATAGAAAATGCAAAACATAATATCAAACTTTGAAAATATATTACTCACTCAAATAGATCTCAAACATTACCCTTTCATATAGATCTCGATTTTTGAATTGTGATAGTGAAAGCGAACACAGAGAGAGAGAGAGAGAGAGAGAGAGAGAGAGAGGTTGACGCAGAGAAACTAAGAGAGCAAGATATGAAGGAATTGAGTGAGAATTGAGAGAAAGAGAAAGGGAGTTCCAGAGAAATGTATGGATTCTAACATAAGAAAATAGGAGATGGTGGTATTGATGGGGCGAATCTGTTTGAGAGAAATAAGAGGGATTCTGAAACCAAAAAAAAAAGAAAAAAGGACGCGGTTGGAAGGAAGAAGGGTGGGACGAGATTGGAAAATGCGCGCCATGACACGTGGGCTAAGGGGGAAGTGCAGTGTACCCGTTTCTATTGTAAGTTTGGTTTTTCTCTCCAGCCGTTGAGATCACTTAGATGGCTAAGATGGAGCCGCAAGTAAAGGTTTGCAAAAAGAAGTTCCCACCTGAGCCTACGCGTAAATTCTATAGGCCTATTAAGCTGGGCCCAACAGCCAAAAAACCATCACAGCAGATAGAGAAGGCCCAAACAAAGTTATTTCGGCCCAGGCCCATCAAACAGAAAAAAACGCAAATATTGACCAGCGTATGGTCAAACATCGGACAAACTTGTGTCAGATGCTACAGTATCACTTCGGACAGAAGCACATATGATGTCATCATATGTCACTTTCGGACAGACTGATGTCCGATGCTACAGTTCCATTTCGAACAGAAAATATCCGAGGCGATAGCCGAACTAAATGCATTAAAAAGATCCATTTAAGGAGGTTATTAAGAGACACATTTCCCCCACCAATGAATCTTTCCAACGAAACCAATGCTGTTGCTGATGAAATTGAAGTTGCAGATGTTCAGGCAGCACAGCCTAACACAAGCATCATTGGAACAGCTAATGATCCAGATGCTAGAAAAAGTGGATAACCAAGCTAAGGCTTTCCAAAGTTGGCAGGAAACTTATGGTCGAGCAACGGCTTCAACACGCCGAGGAAACAACGGCCCAAGAGAGGCTAAGCTCATCCCACAACCCGTTGAGATACCAGCAGGAACATCAAACTGGTTTCGAGGCCATACTAGTGGCCTGGGATTTCTCGATCTAAGTCCTTCTCCTGTGGATATTCCGAATACTGGACCAATATTTTCTCTCCAATGTCCAATCTATCCCAATGAAAAATAAAACAGCCTGGAGGAATATAAATATTAAATATTATAATAGATTAACATAACAACAAGAAACAACTTCATATGGAGCCTTTTTTCAATCACATTATCCAAATTCACATAAAACTTCTCTACACTTAGACCAATATACCCTTCTGAACACATTATCTCTTCTCCTATCACTGCAAATGATCAAAATACCCTCCCACGTCACGCTCCATCACTTCTTTGCATTGTACATGGACTCCACCTTGCCATCATTCCCTCCCAGCAACAAATACTTGTCCTTCCTCGTCAATCCAGTGCGCTCAAATCCCAGCACATCGCCCAACACCTTCTGCACATAATTGGCCACCTCAATCGCCGACTTCCCAGCCTTGCACGACATGTCGCTCGGCAACCGGTCCAGAAACGTCGCCTCGTAAGTGGGCCTCGGGTTCATGAAGAAGAAATACGGGTCCCAGAACTTCACCCCGCGCACCGTGGTCCCGTAGAACATGTTCTGCTTGCAGTTGACCGCCACGGGAACGATCCTATCGCTCATCTCTGCGAACAGAGCACTGAATCGCAGCAAGAAGGGCTCGCGACACGTGGTGCCCTCAGGGCACACCACGAGGTCGCCCTTTTGGAGAAGCGCTGATAGGCGGGCAGCGTCAGCCTCACGATCGCGGGTCAGAGCAATGGTTGGGATTGGCGACAGAAACCTCGAGAGCCGGCTTACGCTGTACGACACACACGAGACTTTGCGTCCGAGCGCAATGGCGATGATGATTGGGTCGAGCGCTGAACGGTGATTGCACACGTAGAGGTTGCCGGGGGTCCCGGGAGAGGGCGGTGGGGGCCGGTTGCCGCGGATCACGAGCTTGATCCCCAGCATTGCGTAGGTGTACGGTACGATGCGCTCGGGGAGAGGGAGGTTGATGTACACACGCATTATACTGAGGATGAAGCCAAATGGCAGCCAGAGATACGTTATGATGGCGTTGAGTGGGTCCGGGCGCTGCACTAGGCGTCCATCATGGAAAATTATTTGGTTTTTGAGACGGTTTTTGGAGACTGGACGGGCTGATTTGCTTGGGTGCACCATGTAGCCCTCCTGCTCAACATTTGATTAGCCACACCACAGTCAGCAAAAATTCACATGAAACAGCTGAATAAATTAAAGGAGCCAATCTTATATCAAATTAAAAATAAGATATAAATTCCACCAACCAACACAAGGTATTTATGATATAATTTAATTATAATATAATATAATTTTTAAACTTAAAAAGTATTATACAGCCGTGACGGATATTACAACCATACAAAATCAAACTTCACACGAAAACTCATATCAGCAAGAAAATGATGAAACCAAATATAAGTATTATTATTCAACTGCCGCTTCTTAGCCAAAGAATTAAAAACCATATTAGCTTATTTATAAATTTGTTGAATAGATATCTGATCATAATTATGGAACAAGTTTCAAATGTCTTAGAATAATTATCCGCAGTGAATTCAACATGGTATATTGGCATACTTGTAACTAGAGTTTTATTATTATTCTTTTTTAGACTCGACGACAAGATTCCTTGCTTAAAATGTTTCAAGGAGATGTGGTAGGTTATGATCATTTAATGGTTGCATCTCCAAATTATGCATTAACAATAATTGACTTAATGATTTCCTTACCATCACAATTCCATTGAATGGACAGCACACATTTTTAGCTGGCAAGTAGTTGGGGAAGTTAAATTATGTGGATCCCATGCTTTTACTATAACAAATTAGAAAGGACAAAAAAAACCAAATAAATGAAATAATTAATCAAAAATGAGAAGTAGCAGAAGTGCTAGTACTGAACCTTGCAAAGTGACATGTAATCATGGTCGGAGCTCCGATCTCCAATCCCAAGATCCGGAACTTCGTCGCCGAACTCCTTCAGAACCGCCAAACGCTTCAATTTCCCCACTAAAACCCCTGGCTTCTTCACGAACCCGGTCGCCTTCTTCGTCTTGGGGTTCACCTCGATCTCCGTGCCCAGCACCTTATCGCCGCCCAAAAAATCCTTCACGAACGGCTCCACCATCACCGTCGGATTCGCCGTCACCACCACCTTCCTCTTGCACTTGTCGAACACTTCGAAACTCTCCGCCCTCACGTCCGCCGCATAAAACCTGAGCAATTCAAAAAATTAAATCAAAAATGTCAAATTTAAATGCTTATATTCAAATGAAATTGTTTTTTATTTGATTTTTGTGTACGGGGGAGGACGGCGCGGGAGGCGAGCTCGATGTCGCGGATTTTGAGGCCGGAGAAGGAGATGAAGATGAGGATTTGGATGCCGAGGGCTTCGGAGAAGAAGAAGTAGGAGATGATGATGAGAGGGAGGGAGAGGAGGAGGACGAGGCCCCGGAAGAGACTGCCGGCTTCAATGGCGACGAGCATGAAGTAAGGGAACGAGCTCCGGGAGATGAGGAGCGTGCCATCGAGGTCGGCCGCGATCGACTCGTACGACGCCGTTTCGCTCGTGTCGCACGCCGTAATGGACGGGAAGCTCCGCCGTTGCTTCTGCGACGACATCGTTTGGGAAACCGAAGCGTCTCTTCTCTCTCTCTCTCTTTTCTGTGTCTGCTTTTTGAGTGAGGGATGGTGTGTGATAGAAGGCGGGGGTTTTAAATGAGGGAGTTGGGGTTGAAATTACTGTGCCGTCCCTGCTTGCTGGGTCTACAAATTAATTAACGCGGGGGAGTATTTTTCTTGTTTTAGCTGGAAATGTGGTTGGGGTTGAAAATGTGCATGGAAATTTTGCACATTTGCTGGCCTTACTGTTCCCATTGATGGGTCATGGGTCTACATAAAATGCCCATTTATTTAATTATTTGCAAAATTAAATCAACAATACTTGGATTCTTTTTACGTGCAAATTACAGTCAAGCACATACACATACAAAAATATATTTTAAATATAAATATGAAACTGTAATTCGTAAGTGCGGAGATTCAGCCAATTAGTTGTTTATTATTTCCGTGTGGGTTAAAGATAGTACACCCATTGATTTCATGTTTTTCATGCTAAAACATAGAGAATATTGAGAGAAGTGAGTGGAAAGTGTAGAGAGAATGAGAGTTGTAGAATATTTTCTGATTTTCACTTATGCTTCATCCTTACAATCAATACATATATATACAAGCAATCAAGCCCACCAAGTTAGGCAACCAACCTAGTTAGGCAACCAAACTAATTAGGCAACCAAACTATTAGGCTACCAAACTATTAGGCAAAGTTAGGCTTCTATCTACTAACCTCATTAATGACTAAACAAACTAATTCATTAATGAGCTAGTAGACTAATTCAACATATGACAAATGCTAACACTCCCCCTCAAGTTGGTGCATAGATATCACCAATGCCCAACTTGCCAAGAGAGTTGTGGAAAGCTATAACAAGAGACTTCCTTCATTAATATGTCTGCATCGAGCTTCTTCTTAATAAAATGTTGATCCACTTCAACATGCCCCCTCACGTGGGACCACTACATGGTGGGCCACACGTGGAGCAAAGGCCACATCGAAGTTAATCATTTCCGTCTGTCGGTGGCAACACCAAATCCAAGTGCAGCCGATTGGTCGGTAGATCACATAAACCATGCGAACAAGGCAAAGGCAAAGCAAAAAACACAGAAACCATGTGAACACGGTAGAACACAGAAACCCTGTGAACACGGTAAAGGTAAGGTAAAGGACACAGAAACCCTGTGAACACGGCAATGATAAGGTAAAGGACACAGAAACCCTGTGAACATGGCAAGGACACAGAAACCCTGTGAACACGGCAAAGGTAAGGTAAAGGACACAGAAACCCTGTGAACACGGCAAGGACACAACCAAACCCTAAAATAGGGAAAGACACGTCAAGGTAAAACCAAACCCTAAAAAGAAAGGGTAAGGCAAGGTAAGGCAAATAAAGGCCAAGCAAAGGCAAGGTGGCACGACAAAGGCAAGGGCAACCAAACCCTAAAAAATAGGATAAGGCAAGGTAAAGCAAAGGCAAGGTCAACGGGCATGACCACATCGGAAACACACCGGTAAAGGCAAGAACACGGTAGAAGCAACAACAACACTGTCCTCAACAAGAGACAACAACACTGACAACAGCAAGAGCAACATTGGTACCAGCAAGAGCAATATAAGCCACTGGCACCGGCAAGACAAGGCAGGGGCAGACAACTGGCAGGAGCAACAGGCAGAGGCAACTTCTCTTCACTCTCCCTCTCCCCCTGAAGAGAAGGGGTCGATGTAGCCATATGATCAATGGCACTGACACCAGTGAGAGAAATCTAAGACACTGGCACAAGCAAGAGCAATATATAGGCAGCAACAACAATACTAGCAGCATCACAAATACTTCCATTATTGCAGACACAACTTCTCTTCACTCCTCCTCTCCCCCTGAAGATAAGGGGTTGTCAGAACCATAAAAGCAGTGGCACTTGAGAAAGACGGAAGCTGACTGAAGCTCAGATGTAGAAGAATCAGTCATGGCAGACAGGTAAAGAATTGCAGCGGAATAGATGAGCGGCAGTGTCACTCCCCCTCAAATCCGACGACGTATGAGAGTCGAGATTTGGAGAAAGCAACACCGGTAATGACAATAAAGTTGCAGCACCCAAATAAAGTTGCATCTATCTCCCCCTCAAATCTGACACTGGTAGAGGGTCGAGATTTGGAAGAAGAGAAAATGAAATAATAGTAAAGAGATTCAAACATGTCAGTCTCGTGGCAGAAACAAATTAATGCAAGGAAATGTGGAATGGAGATGGGCATCAGACAACTGGAGAAAAGGAATAAAAGATGGAGAGGAGTCTGCAACAACCCAAAAAGAAAGAAGAAATAAAAATGAATGAAGGTGGATGACATGCGTATGCACACATAGAGAGAAAGGGACAAATATTGTATAGATAGGGTAGGTGATGTTGACAAGTGTAAGAGGTGTTGAAACGGAAGAGGCATATGGTGCAAAACAAGTCCAATAAAATAAAGGGAAAAGGAAGCCAAGTTATTGGCGTGAAAGAGAAGAGGTAGCAAAGAAAATATTTTCACATATATATATATATATATATATATGGGTAGACAGAAAACTTTGATACCCACCAAAACATTAGGCACAAATGTGGTGTGCATGAGAACGAAGAGATGAGGAGAAAACACCTTCACTTGGGTAACACAGAGAAAAATGTAAGTCAACAAGGGAGAAGAAATATACCAGACAAAAATGGGATGGAAATAGAGAATATTGAGAGTAGAGAGTGGAAAAAATAATTTAAGGAAATAAAGGGGAATAAAGTAAGAAGTATGTGATAGGTGGTGAGAAAAGAAACCATAAATAAGAAAACACAAGAGAGCTCGTTAGAGCTTGAGAGATGATGCAAACACCAGAGTGGTTGTGCAAAGGGAACATCGGTAGTAGAAAAGCTCGGCAGGGAGAGAGACAAGGCAGAGTAGGAAAAGGCTCACGGAGCAGTGACGAGGCTCGCGGAGGAAAGGAAATGGCTCGGTGAGCGATGACGAGGCTCACTGAGGAAAGAGATCATGGTGATCAAGAGACGTACTGCCCAAAGGAAACAAATTAGGCCATCATAGCCAAGGGACTTATTGCCCCTAAAAGAGAGGAAATTTAATAGAAATAAGGGAATTTACAGCAACATGAAAAAACGCCAACGACTCTCAATTTGATAGAGGATCTTAAGCTCTGATACCATGCTAAAACATAGAGAATATTGAGAGAAGTGAGTGGAAAGTGTAGAGAGAATGAGAGTTGTAGAATATTTTCTGATTTTCACTTATGCTTCATCCTTACAATCAATACATATATATACAAGCAATCAAGCCCACCAAGTTAGGCAACCAAACTAATTAGGCAACCAAACTATTAGGCTACCAAACTATTAGGCAAAGTTAGGCTTCTATCTACTAACCTCATTAATGACTAAACAAACTAATTCATTAATGAGCTAGTAGACTAATTCAACATATGACAAATGCTAACATTTCATGTGCTAGATGAATCACATGCACTCTGTGTTTATGATGAGACCATATTTAGTAACAAAACAATAATGTTATAAGACAGTTCATGTTGACGATCACCTCTCTAGTAGCCCATCCTCGCATAGTAGTATATATAGGATTTATCTTTATTAGAGAGGGTGTCAGTAATGTAAGCAGTAAATGTGGTACAAATAGTAATAATCTAATACCATACAACTTATATATCAGACATTTTAGTGATGGTAATTAGTAATTATTCCAATTGTCGATACAATAACTCACTTACAGATGACTGCAAGGATGAATTAATTGTTCAAACCAAGCAGGTCGAATTCAAAGTGAGCATTAAATAGTCTCACCTGAAAATGGCCATGAGACTAGATTTGGAATAATTGGGCTGGATTTAATTTGGTTCAATCTTTAACGTGAAAAAAAAAGTGTGTTATAACTTATATAAAACACATATGCATTTATGTTTGGACTTTGTTATCTGGGTTGATTTTTCAGAAAAACATTCACATGATGTAGTCACTTGAAGAGAGAGATAAAAACATAATTGTATACCGATAAGGACAAGGAAGTTTTTCTCCATCACTTAAGAGTTTGTCATTTGAAAATTGCAAGACTGATTTGCGGTGAAGAAAATTGTAGCAAAACTTCAACACATGAAAGCAGGGGACGTTGAGGACTGGTTGGGGGTTAGACCATCTTCCGAGCATAGTCAGATAATAATTTCTATGGGGGGGTTGGTTGGAGTAGGTGAAGCCTTGAAGAGTTAAATGATTTTATCACTGCTTTTATTGGTGGCCATACTTTAATCTGGTGTAGGTCTAGACAATTGCAGCTATCTTATCTAAATTTGTGTCTCAAACTTTCAGATTACGTGCAAGAAATTAGTGTTGGGACTTGTTTGGTTGCCTAGAAAACCTCCAATTTTAGATTAGGTATAATAAAACATTACTTAGCTATCTATTCTATCATTCTATCAATACATCAAACAAACTTAAGATCAGCTGCAATTCTTGGTGGGAATTGATTAAGGCAGATGTCGACAGAACCTAAGTACTCTGACTATAAACAACTCTTTTTTCTAGCCCTTTAATATCAAATACAACTATCACATCTACACCTTAATCATAATCAACCGCGGAGATGACTTTTGAGACTGATTGATGCACACAACAACCCGACAGTTGTACACGCGGCAGCGAGCAACTATTGCTCTCTTGTTTATGCATGTAAATTTCACTTTGCATCAACGATTAAAAGTCACCCACTAGCGAAATCAAAGCATAGAAGTTCTCACAAGTTTATTAGTTAGTTTGTTCTCCTTTCACCATATTCGCCATGCTCAACTGTCGACTGTAAATTCGTTTGACATCATAACGGTTAAAAACAGTAGTTTCTGTCGGGTATTCAGTCTGTGAAATGATAGATTTGTTGATAGGATACAATGGACCACCTTGCAATAAATTTCAAGTCGAATCTTTCAAAGCTGTGACAAAAGATTTTATGGAAGGCTGAGAAGCCCTTTACCTGGAAATGCATACAATCAATAGACGCATTAAATACTAGTTGAATTATGTATGTCATTGCCGGCCAGCCTAGCCATTTAGACCTCATTAAATGAGAGGTGTTGGATTGAATTGAACCAACCTCCTCAACATCTACTAACCACGCAGGAAAACTTGTGTGAAACGGTGATAGCAATCATAGTATGTAACAAGTGTTTCTCACTAGCCATGAGCCCTGCTACTATTTGTGATGTGTTCTACATTGTCCTTTATTATATACCTGCATAAAAAATCTACTTTCTTCTCAAAGTTGTTTGGTAGCAGTCTGAAACCTGAAGCCTAATGACAATTCAATTGCCATACTGCAAATTGGATTGGAAAGCAATGGGACTTGAAAAAGCAGACTCATATCAAACCACTAAACCAAGAGGTTAAACCGTCCAAATCCAAACGCTCACAATATATATTGTTGAGTAGGGGTTAGGAAAAGAGTTGAACACGTACGATGCATAGTGTAACCTCCATATAATGCCAATTTCACAAATGTATAGCATTTCTCTAACCTTCGAGAAAAGGGTGCGAAAAGAAAAATATTTGAAAAGAATACTTTTCAACACACTTGTCTAATACCTGATCAAAAGCTAAAGTCAATATAACAAATCTCGGGAGGCTAACTAACCAAAATTATTATTAAAGGATGGCGCATTAAGTTATCAGGAACCTCCTTCCCCTCGGAGTCTGTCCTGCCTCTCGGCTGCATGCTCCTCTTGCAATTTCCTCAAAATTTGCCTAATCCTGGGATTGAAAAAACGGTCGCGAACATACTTCTTTTCCTCAGCTTGTATCTCCTTGACGGCGCTGGGATATGGGTTGGGAGGAGGCTTCTTCCCTTGAAGGCGTGCAATTTTCTTCAAGCGAGAATATGCCATTTTCTTTCCTTTTCTCTCCATACGGTATTCCATCTAGAAGATGACATGAAAAAACAGTTAGAAACAACTTAGAAAGAGTATATATTTCAGGGACAGGAAACGCAAAAATACATACATCAGCTACTGCCATTGCCTCCTGCTCAGAAACCCCTTGCTCTTTCAACTCAAGCACCCTCAAACCAAATATACGGGCTGGAGGAGGATCAAAAGCAGAAAACCTGTTCAAACATAATTGCTATTTTAATATGTCGTGTGTTTTCTGATAACAAGTTAATGTCTTTCTGATTCACGCAACATATTCAATTCTGAAATACTAATCACATTTGTCTGCCAAGGATAAATTATGAAAACACCCCATTTGTAATGAGACCAGAACTCATTTGCTCACACACTGAGAGACTGATAGCACATGAAATGAAGAGGAACATGAACACTGAGTACTGCAACAAAAAACAAAGATAAACCATACTTGATGGCATCCTCATGTTTGGAATCTGGATGCTTTTGGAAAAACTTCTTTATGTAGACATCCTCTGGGAGAGTGATTTTCTGAATTGCATCTGCACGAGGAAATGTTACAGGCGGTACCCTGAGAAATTCCCAAAACATTATGTTTTAAAAAATTAAATAAAAAATAAAAGAAAATGCATTCCAAGAATCACAGAATGGTGAGAAAGAGAGGGACAAACCGTTCCATGGCTTTGAGCCAAACAGGCTCAGCCTTGGCCAGGCCCTTCACCAGCTGTCTGGTTCTTGTAAGTAAATCTCCTTTCATGAACGACATAGTTGCCTTCCTTCAGTTCTCCAGCTATGATTTATTTCTACCTAGAAACTAGAAAGCAGTAGATGAACTCAGCCGTGCACTACGCTGTTTGGTTGACTTAGAAGATCAGGGTTTTTGTTTGGTGTTTCCATATTAAAATTATTTGAATTAACAACCGAAAGAAAAAACACAAAACTCTAATGTAACAGGCGCACTTTTCCTATAATATGTACATAAAATTATGTAAGGCAATTTATAAAAATTTCTCATAAACCGTTATAAGAGAAAGTATGAGCTCTTCCTAGTGATAGAAACTCAGAAAATGATCACCAATTCAACTACCCCGGTATGAGCTCTTCCTAGTCTAATAAAACCCCATTTTAACTACCCCCGGGCATCATCACCAATTCAACTACCCCGGTATCATCATTTAAAAAAAAAAATTACCAAACCACTGGAGAGATATTCCAAAGATAAACTAACTACAAAAACCAGCGAAAACCCATCCAAAATCCATCAATACTCATCCAGATTATTTAGAAAATCCTGGAAGACAATCAATTGATCAATTGATGACAGATTTAATCAAAACCCATCTAATCCCACATCCAAAGTTCAAATCTTTCAGTAAATTTTAGGAGAACAGTACCTACCCACTTCACCAAATTGCTCTTAAGAGCTAGCAGATTAAAAAGAAAACAATTTTAAGACTGTAATTCAAGGAAAAATCGAAGCTTTACATGGGTACAATTTACTTATCAGAGAAAGGCATCCAGCACAAGATCAACAATTATAAAGCAAGAAGGTCCATTTCCGAGAATTGAATATGCATCAGGAAGAAAGAAACCAAATGACAGAAACATATAATTACGTTATTAGAAAACCGAGACAGTGAATTTGAAAGGCTGCTAGTGCAGTCGAAGGAGGGGTTGCTATTACCTGCTAGTGGTAGCGTGAGGCTGAGAGATGGGGAAGTATCGAACGGAGAAAGTTGGAGAACGACTGTCAGTAGGCTAAAGTTGAAGGTGGAGTTTGGGCTTGGGTCAGCTGAATATCAGAAAATTTGAAAGGCCCACGTTAGGAAAATGAAAACTATTTTAATTTTTTGTTTATATTCTATATACTTTTTCTCATCCTTTTTCACCCATTCTAACATTTGTTCTGAATTTCCTCTCTCTTTTTTCCCCCAATAAATCCATTTTCAGAAAATTGGGCCAAGTTTTGCTCTCTTTTGGTCTCTCCTGTCTTTTGTCGATCATGCATGGCTGACAACATGATTTTCTGAGTAGTATAATATAATATGACATAATGTGATGTCCCGGATAGTTTACTAAATAAATATAATAGAATGAAGCAAACATAATGGAAATTGATCATTGCTATGAACTTGTGTTGAGGGTGGAATGGTAATACTGTCAAATATCAACATACCAGTAGAATAATTCTCAAATAACATTGTTACTTTACTTATAATTGATCATTCTCATATGAGATTATAATTGTTTGGTATGGAAATAATTAGACAATATCGACAGTTTCGACAACATATCGAGATAACACCGATATAATTAGTCAGGTTTAGTGTTATTTGAGAGCATTTCCCTATCTTTTAAATTGTTCTTGTTAACTTTGTTACCAAAATAGTGTTATTTAAGAGCATGTCCCTATCTTCTTTTGAATTGTTCTTGCAGTAGGAACTTGAAATAGTATGTCATTGTGTCACATTACAAGTTAACCTTCTGTGTTTTTATTATTTTCCATTATCTAAGATCTTATTCTGATGATTAAACCATTAAAAGGCGGGTTTACAGTGACAAATTCCAGGGTGGTTTAACATCTTATAAATCAGGAAACAACTTCTAGCTAGCCCTTTTTTTTCTTTTTTCTTTTTACTGGTCAGCCACCCTAGCTAGTTTGCTTATTGATTAGGCTAGACCGTACGGTATCAAAGAGATGAACTTGGTGGAGACTAATTAATGCAACAAGGATTACCACAATGAAAGTATAAATTAAATAAAGCTCTCCATTAATGTAACAAGGTAAATAACTTATGCACAATAACACCCCAAATATTCCACTCTCAACATCTGAACATAGTGAAAGCGATAATATAATCGTTGCTGCATAAGACACAAGGCTGAATGGCGAGACACAAGACAACTTCTCAATCCCTGGTCTTGAATGGGATGGCTCTGATGACTATCTGATGGTAGAGTGCAGCAAGTGCAGCTCCAATGAATGGTCCCACCCAGAAGATCCACTGAAACACAACAAAATCATCCAGAGGTTTAGGACACTTATAAATCTCAACCACACGTTTAGATGTAACTTCAAATGATGTTTAACAGTATTACTCACATGATCATTCCATGCATGGTCCTTGTTGTAGATGATGGCAGCCCCAAGGCTCCTAGCAGGGTTGATGCCGGTTCCGGTGATGGGGATGGTTGCCAAGTGCACCAAGAACACTGCAAACCCGATGGGAAGTGGAGCCAAGATCTGCATTTTAATTCGTTGGTTTAGTAATCAGCTGCAAAAAATAATACCACTTGCAACTTCATGCAAGAATTTCATTATGCAACATAAAATTAAACTCAAGAAATCACTAGATTGAGGAGGTATGGATACGATACTAGTTGATCAATATGTATATGGTAAAAATCACAAGAAAGAAGATTTTAACTATCTTATTTTTTTGGAATCATAACAGTTTGGGACCCAAGTACTCCCACAATCAAGTGTGGGGAGTGTGAATAGTGTCACACCAACCACTATTCGCACCCCTACAAATCCATAAGGAGGTCAGATTCATGAACCACACTGCATTAGTTTTAAATACAAACCCACTTTTAACTAAAACTTTAGTGCAAAAGGGTCAACTAGCATAGAACTTTCAAACAAGGACTTTGATTGAAAGTAATGATGAAGATTAAGAGTGCATTGAAAGTTTAATCCATAAGAAAGTCAGATTCATCAGGCTTATGACATTAGCTTTAAATAGAAAACAAATGTTCTACTTAAAATTCAGTGCAAATGACATTAGCTTTAAATAGAAAACACTGTTCTACTAAAAATTCAGTGCAAATGAATGAACCCGCATTTAACTTTCAACCAAATAAGACTTAAAAATTAACAGTAGCTAAGGGTAATCAAAATGGTTAGTTTTACAATAATCTCACTCCAACGGGGATTATGCCCAGTACTATAGCATTGCAACGAGAATATAGTAGACAGGTATGCTTGTACTGACCATACTCTTGGTTGCCTAACTAGTTTGGTTGCCTAACTTGGAGGGCTTGACTAAGTTGGTTGCCTAACTAGTTTGGTTGCCTAATTAGTTTGGTTGCCTAACTTGAGGGGCTTGACTAATGTCTTAGGAATTTGTATATATATATGTGTTGATTGTAAGTAATGAATGCATAAGTGAAAATCAGAAAATATTCCACAACTCTCATTCTCTCTACACTTTCCACTATCTCCTCTCAATATTCTCTATGATTTGACATGGTAGGAAGGTGAGGTGCGGGCCCGTACTGCCACGTGATGGGTGGGTCCCGTTTGGCCCCGCGCGATGGGTGAGTCCCCGTTTGGCTCCACGTAGGCCAAAGGTGCCACGTGATGGGTGGGTCCCCGTCCTGGCCCCGTGCGATAGGTGAGTCCCTACATGGCTCCACGTGGTTGCCGATGTGTGGATCTCCATGTGTGACCCACAAAAATGGGGTCTCACGTGCGGGGGAGTGTTGGAAATCGATTGTCCCACGTGGAAAGAGGGAAGGAAAAATAGTGGTTTAAATAGAAATACCCCACTCTAACTAATCCAGAGGCCTTTCGTGAAAAACCCCACACCTGAGGATTGTGCAGGTGGTTAAGTGGGGAAGTCGGTGTTGTTGGAGTGGGCCCTTGCGATGACCTGGAAAATTTGACAAAAATTGTATCCATGTCACAGAAAATCATAGGAGGACAGTGTCGAAACAAGTGGGCAATCAAAAAACCAGGTAAGAAAAGAAAAGGTGAGATATACTTACAGGGACATGAGAGTCTCTAGCATTTCTCTTGGCATCAGTGGCAGAGAAAACAGTGTACACAAGAACGAAAGTGCCAACAATCTCAGCACCAAGGCCGTCACCCTTGGTATAGCCATGGTTCACCACATTAGCTCCACCTCCCCGCAACTCATACTGGTTCTTTTGGAACCCCTTCACCACCCCAGCACCAGCAATTGCCCCTAGGGTTTGCATGACTATATAGAATACAGCTCTGGTCAGGGAGAGCTTCCTTGCTAGGAAAGACCGAATGTCACAGCTGGGTTTATGTGACCACCTGACCAAATGATCAACAAAGCAAGGTTAATATAATCTTATAACGAATATGATAATTAGTGAGGAAACGAGTATGAGAATATACATATACATACATACATATATATATATTCCTTATACCGTAAACTTTCAAATTTATACTGCATAACAAAAATGAAGATTTTCATTTTCCTGAATGTTGTGAGGTAAAGTGATAAAGGCCATAAAAAGCATCAAGGAGATTAGGAACAAAGCTTGCACCTTTAACAAATCCCATTTTTTCACTCTACCATTCTCAGTTTTAGCGGTAATCATACTAACCAAACAGGAATTTAGAGAAATAAGCCTCTGAAATTTCAGATGATCACAATATCTAAACACAAGATCACTTCTTTTTTATTTTTTCTCTTTTAGTAAGTGGTTTCTTTATTTTTCATCAGCAAGCATACAAACGTAAAGTGATGGCCAGTAAAACTTTCAGTTACCCAACCAAAACAGAAAATCCACACACAAACATGTCTCCTCCTCTATTTGGTTCTCTCTCAGAAAGCAAAAGTAAAAGATTAACTTTTTTTCTTTCTCCGTTGTTATTTTTCCTGCCCTCACTTTCCTAGGAACCAAACATAAATTTAAAAAAACAACTCTTTTTTTTCTTTTTCTTTTTTTGGTATATATCATCAACTTATTTTTTTGTAAGACAAAAACAATGAAAGAAAGGAAGCCTGCCAAGTAGTAGATCAAACCAAAAGAAATAAAAATATGAGAGAAAATTAAAGAAATATACCTGAGATACCAGCAGTGCAGTAAACAAGGGCAAAGATGCTACCACCAAAGGCCCAAGCAATTCCCTGAATACCTACAGTAGTACACTTGCTGGGAGATCTAGAAACACCCATGACAGTCAAGACAGTGATGTAGAGGAACAAGAAGGTGGCTATGAACTCAGCAATTCCAGCCCTCCAAAAAGACCAGGACTTGAGCTCACCAGGCTCAAACAGAGGTGCTGGTGGTGGCTCCTTGTAGTCCTTGTCTGTCTGTGCAGATGTCCCTATGGGCTGCCTCTCTGAGAATTTGTTGGCTCCCAGCTTCACATCTTCTTCTTTCCCTTCCATTTCTCTGTTCTCTCTCTCTCTCTCTCTACAACTCTGGTTTTGGCCTTCTCTCTATACAAAGTTGAAAGCTTTGGTTTTTGGAGTGAGAGCTATGATTTGTTTGAGTGAGCAATGGAGTGAGGTTTATAAAGAGAAACAAATATTATGAGTGTGAGCTGTTAAAGCATGTTAAAGAAATGATAAAAAGCATTTTATTTTTAATTAACCTTAAAATAAAATAAAACTCATTTGCACTTTTTGAGTTGTATTTGCTAAATTGATTAATATATACTCCAGCAGAAAACAGAAAATCACTGACACCCTTTTGGGCTCTTTGGTTGGTGAATATTTGGAACTATTCTATAATTCTCAAAAGTGGAAGCTTAATTCTTAATCTTAACCATTACTTTAATTCCATAGTAAATAAAAATATTAGTGATAATGGAAATTTCTGTGGGTTTAATCAAGAGATGTTTCTGGAAAGTGCAGAAAAGATGAGGACAGCTGCTGTCTGTCACTATGTCAGGGATGGTGGGGTATCTTTATCTTCCTTGCAGACCCTTTTGGATAAATTAATCTTATTCACTCTACCTTTATGTCTCTTTCTTCCTTGGCTTTTAATCCACTTCTTCAATATTTTAAAGTTTTCATTTTTCTTGGTCTGAAGTATTTTAAACCTCAAGTAACAAATCTGTGGTTAAATTGCTGTCTAAACAATACAATATAAGGGCCTTGTACCACTGTTGCTCAAGAGCATTTATCTTTATATCCAATGTCTTAGGTTTCCTTTTTTTAGTATCACGGAAATATTTTTGTTTACCATTTAAATCTAAGGTGTATGTTTATTATTTTTTTAATACTTGACATGCATTCATAAGCATATTCATGATTAACTTTTTACTTTAATTTATGTAACTATGATTATACTTATAAACACGCGTGTAAATGTTTGAGAAATATAATTAACATACACTTTGAGTTATAAAAAATAATAATACCATGTATGGTGGATAATAATGACCGGTCTAAAAAGAAGCAAAAGTTGAACCTATCGCCAAGGCAATTCATTGTTTATAATGTAAAGGCAACTTCTTCTGGTGCAGTGTGATTGAAGAACACAAACCCAGAGAAGAAAGAAAGAAAAAGAAGAAGAAAGTTGTAAAAATTTTAACGGTTGAGGAAATTTGTGGGGCGTTTTAGGACCGTTGAGAAAGGGACGGCAGCCCAAAAAGCATCAAACTTGTGGACGTTTGTCAACAATGGGTCTAAAATCTAAATAAAGAAATGGAATATCACGCAACAACATGGAGGATAACAACGGCTACATACTTTACTTAACTTTCATGAAATTAAAAAGTTCCATTGTCCTTTTTTATTTTTATTTTCAGATAAAATTGAAGTGCTATATCCTTTTCCAAAGCAAAACCTCTCTTTATCTTAATTGCCTGCCCTATATAAATAAAATTAAAATTTTGAGATAAAGGTTGTCAAATATATTGGATATATTTAAATTATTCTCAGATTTCAGTGATATCTAAATCTCAAATTCTAAGTTTTAAACATCAATTATATAATTAATAATTTATTTTCTCGTTCTGAAATAACGATTATATCCTTCTAAGTGATCAACATTGTCTGATCAAAATAAACGCCATCCAAACAATTCAAAGAACATCATTCCAACAACACCACTTCGCACCAATTCTTCCTACAATATTATGTATCAGAATATTAATCTGAATTGTTGATTAAGCAAAGGGTTAATCATTGATCAAAAATAATTCTTATCTGGAAGTATCAGCATTATCCATGCCCTAAATATATTACACACGCAAGAAATGATTGCTAGAAAACATTAATAAGTCGGGAGGCCCGAGGGGACCTCACCATGACCTACTCATTCCCCACAGAAAACTGAAAAATCCTTTTGTCATGAGAATTGGTCGGTCGTTCAAAATCCAACTCACACAATTGCTTTGCTCTTGTGGTATGGGCCCCATCTCAATCATTTTCGAATCTGTACCCTTCATTTTTCTAATCTTCAAAGTTTTCAACCACCACACACTTCACATCGAACCGTCCAAGCAACACCCCTGGATCCACGCGGCAGCCATCCGATGTCATATACACTCGCATGTTTTCTTCCTCCACCCAACAAAGCTCAGCCGACAAACACAAAAACATCATCTGTCTGTCTGTCTGTCTGTCTAGACCTGTGAAATTGGGAGCAAAAACTATGCAAAGCTGCAAAATATAGATGGATGCCTGCATTTATGGATGAATTGAGAAACATGGAGGCAACTAAAACTAGCTGAAATATTTTGTGTTTGTTGATTTGAGTTAAAAAGCTTATGGGCTTAAATATACAAATTGGAAACTGAGGTTCATCATGGCCCAAATTAAATCAT
>CM031918.1:47149507-47208224 GCA_018703695.1 Prunus fruticosa | reverse complement strand
GCAATAAACAGAGGCCTTGCTTCATTAAATGGAGCGTGGGACCCCGCCTGTCACGTGATGATCTAACTTTAATGCCTTTGGCCGTGACTTTGTTCGATCTCGGCCTCGGAGATAACTATGCCTTAGCCACTTCTTCTCTCGTTTCTTTGGAATGCCAAGCATCCTGGCAAAACGCTGCGTTCCCTCGGCCAACTCGTGGCCGTGATTTATTAGGCACACACACAAGACTATTTGGCTACTGAATTTGAGATGAAGAATCTAGGTGGACTCAAATATTTTTTGGGGATTGAGATGACCCGATCACAACAAGGCATATTTCTCTCTCAAAGGAAATATGTCTTGGACTTGTTGACTGACACAGGAATGCTAGATTACAAATCTGTAGACACTCCTACTGTTCAAAATCATAATCTTGGAGAATATTTAGATCAAGTTCAAATTAACAAAGAAAGATACCAAAGGTTAGCGGGAAGATTGATCTACTTCTCTCATACTCTGCCACCAAAGGAATTTGTGAACTCATTTGATTAAAGAGGTTGCTTCCTGAACTTCGGTATAGACCTACATCTATAATGAATCTCTTTTGTGACAATAAGGCTGCAATAGCTATTGCACATAATCCAGTTCAACATGATCGCACCAAACATGTTGAGGTGGATCGACACTATATCAAACAGAAGCTCGAAGCTAAAGTGATTCAGTTTCCTTTCGTAAAGTCCGAGGATCAATTGGCAGATATTTTGACAAAGGCAATTTTCAGTAGAGCGTTCCATAATTCACTGGACTAGTTTGGAATTAGCGACATCTATGCACCAACGTGAGGGAGAGTGTTGGTGTGACTTGTGGACCATTGACTTTCTTTCCTTACATACCAAGGATTCCCATTATAATTATATTTTATTTACTTTAATTCCTGATTTCCTATTGTAAATAGAAATATGAATTTATTATTTACTTGGTCACTAAGGCTTCGTTGTATTACAAATATGACCTCCTACAAGGAGAGGAATATACAGAAAATTCTCACAAACAAATATTATCATATTAGGTTTCATATTTTAGCAAATGTCCCTTAAAACTAAAAACATGAAGGCAGCTTGTGTTGACAATTTTTCACAAGAAAATGTGAGCATGTGAATCAACTTACTTGGTAACAATTTGGATCATGAGATAGAAAACCTATAAACATCCCATCCTATATTTTTTAAAATCCTCACATCTTCCTACAGTGCATAACAATAGAACATTTCATGAGAAAAAAATTAAAAATTAATTAAGGATTTCATCTTCAATGTCAGTGTTTTCTTCATGCTCCAAAATATCGTATGTGCACATTGGGCCTTTCAAAAAAAAAATCTCTAAAGAATAAAATTATGTGATTGTTGGAAAACTGCTCCTATTGAGGACAGCAGTGTCAGAATTGGTGGATGGAACCCCAATATCAGCTTTGCTATTTGTGAATGCAAGGCCAATTAATAGAGCCACACCAAAGAGAAAAGATCCTAATTGTGTTGCCATACCTTTCTGTTGTTGTTAATCATGATCAGTATGAGTTGGCTCTAGCTAGCTGGAATGTTACATGGCCATTATATAGATGAAGTACGTGTTGCTCATGAGAATCGTAAGCAATGATGAAATAAATTTTTTTGCAAAACACATGTGCATGCAATAGAAGGGTACAAAGGGAAAGTTTCATATTTGAATGAATAGTCAAATAATGTACCTACTGATGCACGATGCTTCTCTAACCAATCCATCCCCAAGATGATATCAAGATCCACCAAGTCTAAGGGAATCAAATTAACTTCTAACATTGCATCACCCACTTGGACATAACAGTCTCTAGATACTATGTCCATAAACAGGACATCCCCCGTAAGTAAAGAGATACTAGAACTTCCTGCTATGGGTGTAGGTCTAACACTGTCATATGGTACGAAACTACGTGCAATGAACGAATATGTGGCCCTAGGTTCTATCAGAACACAAGCAAAATAACCAAAAATAAGGACCATACCAGAGATTACGTCAGGTGTTTCATGTGCCTCCTGCTAAGTCATCGAAAATGCATAGGCCTGCATGGTAGAACACCCAGACTGGCCCCTTTAAGGTTTACCACTTCTGCCCCGGAAGGTAGACTGCAGCCCACTACTTGATGATGAACCCGCTGCAGAAGAAGAGGCACCACTCTGAGTCTAACCCTGGCCTCGACTACCTTGCCCCTCCTGGGCCCAGTCCCTGAACTGCTGAACGTCTCAAATAAGGAAATGACCAATTCCTCTTGGTATACCCCACTTTCCCACAAATATAACATTTCAGGCCGCTACTTTGGCCCCATCCTTCACTCTGGGTGAAGTTAGGACAATCCCTCATAAAATGTCCGACCTGCCCACGATTGTGACAGGTTGCACTAGTCTGCCGTGAGGGAACCTTGGTCGTACTACCCATAGACTATTGTCCTGAGTGTTGACTCCAAAAGGACCGAGAACCAGATCTCCCACTACTCGAGCTGGAACCACGTCCTCCAGACCAACCACTTCCTGCAAAACTAGAACTGAATCTTCCCCTCTTTGATGGACCCTGACTCGATCCACTAAAGCCTGATGCGTCTCTCTCGACGCCTACCAGCGCCCGTCCTGTACTTGTTTGCCACTTTATCTGCTATCTGGGCCAGTGCCCTCATAGTGGGATATGTGTTTGCAGTGACCACTGCCTGAATATCTAACCATAGACCCTCTTCAAAGCGTCTACACTTTTCTTCCTTAGTAGCTACCAATTCAGGTGCAAATCTGGACAATTCATTGAATTTGTGCTCATTCTCCAACACTGACATTGATCCCTGCTTCAAATACAAGAACTCAGACTTCTTCGCATTCCGGTATGAAAGCGGATAAAACTGCTTGAAGAAGATGCACTGAAATTCCTCCCAAGTTACAGCGCGGGGATTAGCATAACCTCTCCTGACAGTCTTCCAACAATGATAGGCGTTCCCCTTCAAGAAGAAAGGAGGCCAACCGAACTCTATCTTCATTCGGGCACTATAAGACCTCAAAAACTCGCTCAAGGTCTGTGAAACACAGTTTCTTAATAAAACACATATCATACCATGTATATAGACCTTAAATCCACGAGGTCATCAAATGGAGTTCGCGCTGGAAGCAGAACAGCCCCCTCTTTCATTTGCAGGGTTCACAGAGGTTCCAAGCATCTACGTTGTCACAGTATTCGCCTTTGTGGTGTCATAATTGATACCACTCCTGATTACCCTCACAGTGAATGCAGTGTTGAAAATAACGTTCGTCCCTGTAAACTTTCCAAGCGTTGGAGAAGTCACAATGTCACACATTGTGTACCACATAGTCGATAGATGATTGAATCCCTGCAAGCTTGCCTGTTCATTTTCTTGGTTTTGCTGAGATGGCACAAAAACTCCATCACACCTCCTTGCCCTCACTAGGGTTCAACAGCCCTAGCAAGCCAACAACGTAGGAGGCTTCCATATGCCCTGCCATACCCGCCACCCGCCGGTTCTTCAGCGCCTCATCATCTTTCAATAGGAAGAAGTCATGAATAGCTTCTCTGTAAATGATTTCTGGATTGTTATGTTCTTTGCACTTTTGCAAGAACTCAAAAATTTTGCCTTCATCAAACCCGTACCAGTCCTCATGCCACTGGTACTTATCTACTGACATGGGTCTCCAAACCTCAGGATCATTCAGCATTTGTTGAAATAACTTGCATGTTCCCACCATGTTGTACAGATCTTCATATGAGTGCTTTGCAACCAAGAGCAGCACCTTAAACCATGCCAATTGTGAAATATCCATCTGGGTTGTTGGAGAAGAGGGACTGAAAAGGGTATCTCTGGAGGATTTAATTCACGGTGTCGTTTGTCGACCAAGAAGAAAGTGCCGGATTGTATGTACCCAACTGTTGTCACCCACTTTACAATGGACGAATACAACTTTGGGTTTAGATCAGTTATTATGCTTAAATTATAGGTACCCAACTGTTGTCACCCTATTTACAGCATTTATGAAACTACTTATCACCGTCAACAGTCAAAAAATTATAAATGCTTTTCGTGATAATTATTATGCTTAAATCACATCAGCACTTATGAAGCAAATGACTTAGTTACATTTGAACATGACCAAGTAATCAGTTTCATTTTGCCAACTATGAAACTAAATATCAATGCATCATTAACAGTAAAGTAAATGATCACGTTGTATATGATACTAATAATGCAAAAATGACATCACCACATCTGAAGGTAACTTGCATTTTAACATGACCAAGTAAGCAGTTGCATTTTAACATGACCAAGTAAGCAGATGTCCACAAAGATATTGACTGGGATGCCATAACTCCGTCTCTGCACAGCGAATCATCTCGCGCGTGTACACCCACCAGAGCAAGGGCACCAACCAGCAAAAGCCAACGATAATGACGGCTGGTAGCCATATCAATTGCTAGGCAATCGTTATTCACTTGTTTGTTTTTTGTTAATGCCCGATCTGGGTTTGTGTTTACATGTTGATCTGACTTATGTGCAGCTTATTCAGGTTTACATCTCCTGTCACAGCCTTGGGTTCTATGTTCTTACCAGAGTTCAATCTTATTTCTTCAATCACTAACTCCTGGATTAGCAAAGTTCAGTTACTAATACTGCTCAAATTTTTGGTTTCATTCATTGTCGGTGGGTCGATAATTTTTTTCAAGATTCTCTAACACAGATATTCGGTTCTTTGATAAATAGTGATGGTTTCAAGATTCTCTTACCTGACACACAATGATGGTTTTAAGATTCCCTTACATAGATATTTCATTTTCTTTGCAACCGTTGCAAAGGTGTATAAAACCCACATTGCATGAATCCCAAACGAATCCTTTCAAACAATGGCTTCAAGTTCTGAAAACACCAAAGCCCTATAATGGACATCCACCTCCAACCAAGCATGGTGCCGTTCACGACCGTCCTTGTGGGACGTGCAGGGATCTATTCGCGGTAGGTCCGAGACAATGTTCAATACTATCGGTCCCCAACCCCTTCTCCCCCAAAGCCCCCTTCTCCCATTGTTTGCATGTGTAAACCCCCAAATTTAGAGTGGTGCAAGGATTGCTACAATGACAAACGCATTCTAGATTGGGAGGAACGTGGCCGCTTTGAGTCAAGTGATGACTCTAATGCTGATAACTAAGTGGCTCTTCAAATAATTTATTGTTGACTTTAATGTAGTTTTTAAATTTTTTTTTCTATGTCTGAATGTAAGTCATGCGATACGTGTGTGACACTTAATAATTTTCGAATACAAAAGTTACTTTGTTTTTGGGCGGTTTCATTGTTTCTGTTCACAAACCTTAGTTCGGTATCAACATGAGGCACTTACATAAGATTCACTAACGGTTCTAGATGGTTTCCAAAACAACGCAAATTGGTATCAACAAATATTCAGTGTCCTGTCCTGCGTAAATGAAATCAAACTCTTGCATAAATGACTTTGTCATAGTAGGTTCCCTGTCCTGCGTGCTCTGACTGGGCTGCAAATCTCATCAACTGCAGCACCAACTTCTTCATCGGAAGATGAAGAGCTACAACATTGAAACAAATAAACAAGTCAACAACATTTCTTGTATAAAATTCAAACCCAGACAATTGCATATTCACTTACGGGCTCCCAAGTTTTGGACAACTCCGTCTATCATGATCAGTCTTTCTACATTCATCTAACCGCCGTTTATGTCGTTCCGCTGCCTTCTCTTTTTGTCCTTTCACTCTTCTCGCACGCCATTTTGCTTCTACTCGATGGGGATCTTTCATTCTGACTTGGGGAGAACTAGTTTCGACCTCTCCATTGGGTTCTTCTTCGACACGAGCTATTCATGACAACAACCTTGTAAGCATCCCACGAATGTCGTCAAATGAATTTTCCAGCAACTCAAAACCTTTATCACACAACAAAGCAGAATCTATCATATCACCTGCAACTTTGCAAAGTTTCGATCTCTTAACGAAAACCAAACCGTCCACACAATCTTTAACTTCTTTGTCATTCTTATCATATACTACACCGCAATTTGCACTTTGAAGCCATCGTTTCAATATGTAATTGTCTGGCAGTTCTCCATCTGCTTCATTCTTAAAAATGCTAGGATGTGTCGGCACGGAATTCCCCAAAATTCAAATCCTTTGCAGCTGCAATAAGCTTTATCGGCATCTTTATCATGCACAAGCTCCTTCATCCGTGTCACCCCCAGATTTACCCGCTCACTTACTTTGTACCTGCGCTGGGCCTCATCTTGCTCTACAAGTTCGAACAAGCATAAAAGGCTTTTGAAGTCTACTCTCTCAAACATTTCAAGAATTTTCCGAGTGTAAATGCGTGCCATTTGATGTTGCATTGGTGTTCGAAATGGCAGTGGAGGTTTTTCATTGGTATCAACATGATCAGTCATTAACTCCTTGTGCCTCTCTGAACCAAGAGCTCTTTCAAAACGTACAATGAATTCCATCAATGTGTTTTTCCGGTTAATATATTGATGAAACCTAATTCTCCCGCAAAGCATGAATCGAGCTCAGCCACGGATGGTCTTTCAGCCCATTGCTTGTGATGATTTCATCCCATTTCGCATCAAATTCTTCTTTCGTGTCCATACCCCATATGCATTTGCACATTTCCGAAAAACATTCCCCAATGCCAGGTTTCTCCATAAACTTATTCAAGATATGCCATATGCAATATCTATGGAATGTTGTTGGGAAAGTTAAAGCAATTGCCTTTGACATGGCTGCATCTTGATCAGTGATGATCATTTTGGGTGGCTCACCTGGCATGGATTTCTTGAATTCTTCGAACAACCATACAAATGAATCAATGATTTCACTAGTTAGGAATGCACAACCAAACAACACTGTCTGCTTATGGTTATTAACGCCTAACAAAGGCGCAAAGACCATCTAATGGCGGTTCGTGTTGAACATCATATCAAATACCACCACATCCCCAAAAACCCATAAGCTCGTCTTGACCTTGCATCTGCCTAGAAAACATTTCACATCCTTCCTTCTGAATCTACCTCCATATTGAAATAAAACGATTCATTTTTTCCTTGCTCAGCCAAAAAATGCTCCTTCAGGAGCTCTGCATCATGCCCAATCACCTCTCCACGCACGTCCCTTGCATAATTATAGACATCTCTCATAACAAACCAAACATTTTCCAATCCCCCTACTTGCACCTCAAGAAAGCTTACTTGTTTATGTACAGGGATATTAACTTTGCTCATATGTGCACTATAGGCCTTTGTAGACTATGTTAAGTTACGGTGAGATCTCAATAGATGGACTTTATCAACTGTGGTCATGTCATGGTTGTGTACCTCATTGAATCCTATAACAGTATACTTATTCTTCTCTTTTACGTTCAAAATTGCAAGTTTAGACTTGCACCCAAGTTTGAGTACAACCTCGCTGTCTTCTCTTACGACTAACAGTGCTTGTCAACGAATACCCTTGTTTACAGCATACATATTCTTTCCTTGTTACCTCTCCTGTGAATGTGCACGTTCTTGTTGTAGAACACCGAATGCCGAATCCGACTTTTGCGGCATACATATTATAGAAATTGAACACATCCTCACAACAATCAAATTCAAGTCCCAATTTTGGTTTCAAGTCCAAACTAACTTTCGGTGTCACTTGTCCTTTGCACTCCATTTCACAGTTCTTGCAATTTAACCTTGAATATCACATCACCATCATCATATATGACATGAAAATCACTCTTTGTGAAACATTAAAGACCTACATACACACTAACGTAACTCATGCTGATGCCCAATATTTGGCACATGCTTTCAAACAGCTTTAAAATATATATTAACTAACATATGATATCAAAATGACTCTCTGGTGAAACATTAAAGACATACATACAACCTAATCTGACTCATGTTGATACCCAATATTTATCACATGCTTTCAAACAGCTTTAAAATATATATTAACTAACATATGACATGCAAATGACTCTCTGCTGAAACATTAAAGTCATACATACAACCTAAAGTGACTCATGCTGATGCCCAATAATGAAATTGACAAATACAGTATATGGCTTACCTTGTAACTGATTTCCAACTTCAAAATTTCAACAAATATGACAACGTAACGTAGCCCTTTTAGATCTGGACGTCAACCCCAAAAACTTTTCATCTTCCTCAACCCCTGTTTTCGCCTTGCGCTCAAGGATTTCAAAACCAACAGAGTAGAACCACAACGGTCCAGTAAACACTTTCCAACTCAACGCCAGTTCGACGTTGCTCAAGGATTGACGTATGTTCCGACCCCAAAAACCCAACCACAAAGATGAAATTATAAAATCCAAGATTCCTTTGTTTCACCTAAATGGGAAACCCAAAAAATGAGGGTACCGTTTATGTGTTCTTCATGAAACCAAAAAACGATTAACAGGGGCGCTCTCTCTTCAGTGTTACAGTTCTTCCTCAATCAAAGCTGATAAAAAAAAATGGCATCCTCATTGAACTGAGCGAACAGCTGGTTTAGAGGGGACTTCTATTTTGGAGGGACGTCTGTTTTGGAGGGGACATTTTGGAGGGAGGAGAGAGAAGAAGGCCTTGTTCTAATACAAAACTTACACTTACAATTGCTTTTCATACAGCCATTAGATTAGATCCAACGGTGTTCTTATGTTATGTTCTCACATAGGCATTCTCACTAGATCCTCGTCCTAAAAAGAAACCCCAAACCCTAAGGCCCTGTTTGGTGGGATGGCTTGGATGGTTAGGATAGGCTTTGAAACATTAGATTGGGTTGGCTTGGACTGGCTAGGCTTTGAGTCCAGTCCTATTCATTTTTGTACCAAACAACACACTTGAGTTTTTTTTCTTTTTTTTTAATAAATCAATTTTTAATTTTATTGTTTTGATTAACAATAATTAGATGCAAAATTCCAATTTTTTGCCTCAGTGTTTCCTTTATTTTTTTTTCTTAAGTATCTTTCTTCCTCTTTCAGATCAAAGAAAATACAAACTTAAAACAACATTTGAAAAATAAAAACAAAGGAATGATGCAAAATTTGGATGGGAAACCCGATATGAAAGATCTTCATGTTGAACAAACCAAACTATTCAGAAATGCAATCAGAATATCCCCAATAGCTAGAGAGCCTTAATATTTCTATCCATCCATCTGCATATAAAAAAGATCTAATTAACCACTTCTCAAATTCACAAAACATAACAAATTTTTTTTAATGATTAATTGGGGTTTGCATACAAAAATCATAAACACCCACTTCTCAAATTCCAATTGATCAATCACAAGGAATCAAAGATCCAAAGAAACAAGAATAGAGAAATCAGTTATTAAAAAAAAAATCAGAAGAAGAGAGAGGAGAGATGAGAGAGGAGAGGAGAGACAATACAGACAACATGAAGCAGTTGAGGGAGACGATGCGTGAGAGACGATGCGAGGGAGATGACCTGAAGAGGGAGACAACGGAGACAACCTAAAGAGGGAGGCTTCACGTTTGGCAAGAGGTAGCCGACGAAGAGAGTCTTTGAAACCCATGTCTCGACTTGGGTTTTGATATCCAGCATATGCTGGATTCATATCCTAAACAAAAATTTAAGTCCAAGCCAGTGTGTGATGCAATTAAGCCCACCAAACAACAGACTAGATCTATATCCATTTTAATTAAAAAAGTCTCATCCAATCCAGCCCACCAAACAAGGCCTAAAAGGTAACAGCCGAAACCCACACAAAAAAGGAAACCCATAAAAAACACTAACGTTCGAAACCAAACCCATAAAAAAAACACTAAAGTACGGAACCATGTTGCTTCGATTCAGCTGCATCCTCAACTTGTGATACTCGCAAGTGCACGAGCCGTTTGGTAGTATAGCATATGTAAGTGCGAGGTCGATCCCACAAGGATTGGTGATTGAATGATCCAATTCATTTCCCCTACACAAAACAGAAATGAAAAAGCAAATAAATAAAACAAGAAAAAAAGGAAATAACTCAAGCAAATAAGTTCCCAAGTTCAATTAGATTAACGGATTGATTCTAGCTAAAGTATGTTTAAGCCATGGTGTTTGGTCATAACCTTGTGTTCCTAATTCCCTAATTTGATCATTTGTTGTCTAACCTAAAATTAAGCATTAGGAACCCATTAAGCATAGAAGAACAATTTAAACAACCAAGCATGTATCTAATCCATGTTGTCGAATGTCCATACATACTCTTCCTATTCATAGTTCAATTCGAATTAAAGTATGGTGTCTACTCTTAATTCAAACCAAGATAGCTAACATGCAAGCCTAAATGGTGATCAATCATTCAAACTAGCATATTAACTTATAAGCATAATGAATAAGAACAAAAACCATAATTGAAACTTGGAAACTAATTAAACTTGAATACTTAAGAAAGAATGTACATTACAAATAAAAGTAAAGTGGAACTAAGAAAACTTGAAGGAAAATTTAGTAAAATCATTTTGTTACAACAATTCACAACTTGAAAGGAAACTAAGAGAATTTGAGGGAGAGAAGGGAAGGGAGCTCTAGAGAAGTGTTTGAGAGCTCCCCCCTTGGGGTGTGATTTATGAAGCTTGAAGACTTCTCTATTTATAGGGCTAAGAGGGAGGAACATCATGATGAAATTCAACACCACCATTCCTTCTTTAATACAACCCATAACTCACACTTCATCTTGTCTATGTTAGTGTGGTTTGAATCAACTCCATCTCATACTTCTTTTGCTGCACTCCAAGCTTTCTTCACATGGGATTATCAAAGGTGTTCAATTTTTGGCTGCCTTTTGCTGCCAACCCATGTGGGTTTTCTTCACCTTTGCTTGCTGAAAAAACGATTTTTCTGAACCTGTTTTGGTGTAGGAAGGCCATAGGTTTCAAAACGTATCTAATGGGGCTGAAATTTGGATATGTTATACTAGACACCCATTGGAACAACTTCTATGAAGAAAGTATTCCCATTGGAGCAGTAGAAGTGTACGTTTTGGCCACTGAAAGTTGGCTGCCGAAACAGGGACTGGAATTGACTTCATTTTATTTCTTTTCTTTCTTTTGCTTCACATGCATGCACATGCTTTCTCTTTAATAGCTCCATCATGTACCAACTTTCTCCTTTAGAATTTCATAGCTGGAATGTCTCCCTACTTCACTCATTATGTTGGGTACAAAGTCAGTTATAACTAGGGTAAGGTACATGGCAAAAAAGCTGGCAGCTGCAAATCCTGCTGAGTAAGGTTGAGTGTTGGACAGGCTAAGCACTCCACATATGTCCAATTGGGCTGAAATTTGGATATGTTGTACTAGACACCCATTGGAACAAGTTTCATGAAGATCATCACCTCATTCGAGCCCCATAGCATGCTCATCCAAGGCCAAGAAGTTGACCTACGAAACTGGGCTGGTAAGGAGTTGTAGCCAAAATGAGTTTGTCTTTAAGCTCTTCTTCCATTCACCCAAATAAGGCCTTAACATGCATGGATTGCATCATTTCCTATCCAAAGTCATCATTGTTACCTAAAGCTCAATGAACTGAAATATAAACACAAAAAGGATTAAAAGCACAAGTTTAACTCAAAAACATAACCAAATCATAAGCTAGAGGGGTACAAAATAATATATAAATATGCACCGATCAAACCCACACCCACATGTTTCAGAAGTTTGAAACTTACCGTATTCTAGCGCGATATTTCCTCGAAGCCGACACGATAACCCTAAATTCAGCAAGATTTGCTTACCCTCTGCAATCAACATAATTCGAAGGCTTTTGGTATTTCAAAATTGTTTTGATTAGAAGGCTATGTGAAAAGAAATCGGGGTCTGAGAATAACGTTTGGGGATTTCGGATTTGTTTAGCATTTTTCAACACCTATCGCAAGAGTGGGCGGGGAAAATAGAATTATCCACGACATTTAAAAAAAAAACAAAGAGCCCAGCAAGAGTTGAACACGACAGCAAAAAATAGCCACGTTGAAGCTGCAAAGTCATCACTTAAACGACTCCTAAAATTTGAGTACCAATATGTAGTAGACCCTTTCTTTTCTAAGTTTTTCTTCTTTTTTTATGTATCATCTATCGTAGTAGCTGGTAATTTGAAGCACATCTAACAACATAGCAGGTACTTGTGACCTTTGTTGAACGAGCAAAGGTTATTAATTAGAATGGTTAATTTGTAGGTAGAAGCCTGCATAGCGACGTGCACACCTAGTCTTTTATATTATTTTTTTGTCCGAACTATCTTCTTCAATAAGCAGTTCAAATAAACAATATAAAATTCCAGGAGATAACAACAAGGAAAAAAGAAAAAATCAATTCAAAAAGTAAGTTCTTGAACTTTGGAGGAAAGAAGAGCTAGCGTGAAGAATTGATGATAATTTTCAGATGCCAGTGCTTGAACGAGTCTATATAGCTAGCGTACATGGAAAACTCATCTTTACATAAAGGGGTAGCATTTCATTCATGGCCTTTTTTGTTTTGCTACTCTTTTGACGTTTTCAAGAGATAATTTGCTGTACATTCTTTTTTGAGAATTTTGTACACTGAATCAGCAATTATCACGTGAAAAATATAAGGACCTCGAGATCGTTTCCAATCCAAATATAAGGACCAACAACCGAGCCCATTGGTGTAGAGAAACTCGCTAAATCTCCGACAACATAGCCTGATTATTGATTTTCCAATAAAATACTATATTGCCTTCTCTCCAAACCAAAAAAAAACAAACAAAAAACAAAAAGTAATGTTTGTTGTTTCCATTACAAGGCAATAGAGTAAAGGGTTTTTCTTTTGTTTTTTAGTGAACTGGAAAATTACAGGACCAATTCATAGAATCACAAAATTGGGCTTTCTAAATAAAATGAAGAGGCTCCTCGAAAGAACTAATAAAACAAGAGATTTTCTATTTAAACCCCACACTTCTCTTAATTCATCTCATGTTCTAAGTTCACCACATCTTTTATTTTAAATTTTCACAATTTCTAAGAAAACCTCACTATCTTCCCAAACTACCCTTAAATACACACAAACTTGAAAAAATAAGAAATAAAAGAGATTTTCTATTTAAACCCCACAATTTTCTTTGCTCCCAGCAGAAAAAAACACAAACAAATGGAACCCCCAACCCGAAATTTAATACTTTCTAGAGAAAGAGAACAACTTTATTACCTCTCTCCAAGAACTGTAAATGGAATTCCAACACTTGGGTATTGTTGAGAGAGAGAGAGAGAGAGAGAGAGAGAGAGAGAGAAAGTGAGTGAGTTTGTAAACAGGAAGTTGGAAGGAGCTTATGGTTGGGGAAGGTAGGGGATAATAAGGTGGAGGTGGAAAAATGAAATTTGAAGAATATATGTGGCTGTTTCTTTACCTATCAAAATCTATATGCGATAAGGCAAGGCTTTGATGGGTTTTCTAATTTCTTCATGCGAAACAAATTACAAACAATTTTTAATCTTGTTTAGTTGCAATATCTCATACGCCTTTCAATTCTATCTTGGGTCTAATTGGTTTTCTGATTATCACGTTTCTGCACTCCAATTAAATGTGATAATTAAAACAGAATGGTCATGAAGCCAATGGAAGTTGTTCTTTATAGGGCTGGTCCCATATCATGTTATAAACAAAACCAAGACAAATGCAATAGCAACGTATAAAAGAGAATGGTTAGGAAGCCTATGGAAGTTGTTCGTTATAGAGCTGGTTCCATCCCATAGCATGTTATAAACAAAACCAAGACAAATGCAATAGCAAATACCTCCACCCATTCCATCTCAAGCACCCTACGAGTTGTGTAATCCAGATACATTTCTGGAACCAAAACATCAGGTATAAATTTTAACTCAAAAATCAAAACAACTAAGCAATCAACAACCAAGAGTGCCCCAAAAAAAAAAAAAGCAATCAACAAGGGTAGAGAATAAGATCATTACAGCCAAACAATCAATAAGCATTTCCATCAATTCCCACGTAGATTTAAAGAGGTAGGCTCGTCAATGTTCTACGTCTTTAAAAGAGAAGAGTAATCTGGCAAAGGGATGTAAAGTAGTTTGTATTTTTCTAAAACTTAATATGAAGAGTGGTGGGGTGTGTGAGATGTGTATATAGATGTACTATGGTTAATTATTAAGTTGGATGAATTTTTTGTCTTTTTACACAATAATAAAACTTACAGCTTAATAATTTAAGTATTGAGGTGAACAAAGAGAAGTGCGGGTTTAAATAGAAAATCTCTAAAACAATCCTCTTTAGAGCGAATGTAATTTAATTTATCCTCATATTCATCGTCAAAGTCATGCCTTCCACATACAATTCTCATAGCAATTTTCTTTTCTTTCAAAATTACCTCAAGATCGTTTCAAATAAGATAAATATCTTGCTTACCTTTTCTTTCAGTGAGTTTTAATGCGATTTTTCTTCCCAGAATATAAGATTTCCATCAAGGCATTTTTTTCCTTTTTCCTTATTTTTCGCTGGTCTTTTGACGTTTTTTTTTTCCTTTCTCTTTTCCTTTTTTTACTATCCGTTACATGATAAAGATCTTCTCCTTAAATATATGAAATCCAAAGCTCGTATCGCAGCATTTTTATTTTGTGTTTCTTCCGAAAGGGGCACAAACCAGTGTGACACCAATGTTAACCCTATAACTCCTCTTTGAGATGTGCTTTCCCAATAATATTAAGTTTAGTTGATTTAGAGCCACAAAAAGGTAAAATATATATTCCCCACCCTATTGTATCTTAGTACTACTTACTCATATAGAATTCTCGCAATTAGGATATAATATTATTTCTATAAAAAAAATTGAAAACTAATTAATTGGACCAGATATTTATTCTTGTACAGTTTTGCGGCAATTGCATGAGCAAGGAGTAGGTGATGTGTCACCAAATATGCATGAGAATAGTAAGCAATGATTTTTATAATATTAGATGAAATGGATGCCTACCACACCAATAAATGCTCTGATGACTCACCCCAATTTCTATTCTATAATGTATAAACCTACCACTATGATTATAAGTTATGTATTCCTATGCCTATTTATAGGCTTCAAAGATGAATAAGAATAGACAAAAAGATGAATAAGAATAGACAATAAGAAGTAGAAGAAACCGGATGAACATTCATATAGTTCTTCCTCTATCATACTCCAAATTCTCTCTCTAAATTCCCTCAGTTTTATATCACGTTCTCAGCACGACTTCGCTCTCAAAATACCAACTGAGTTCTCCGTTCAAATTCCTCCACTTCATACTTTTCTTTCTCAACCCCCAACTACCAATCTCTCCAACTGCAGCGGAGAGATCAAACCCATCTCCACCAGAGAAAAAATAAATAAAAGAGAAAGATGCGAAGCTATGGATTAGCAATCTCAGGAAGCGATTCCTAGTTTTATATCCCACAACCCACACAAAATGATAAGATCTCTGCCCCTTATTTTTATTTATTTTATCATTACTCTACACTTCAATATCACTGTCTCATGCTAACCATCCGATTCAAAAAGTAGTACAGGCATGTTGGAACAAGTGGAAAGCAATTGAGATGGGAACTTGGAGCATGCGTCTGCCACTTTCTTTTCTAGTTATATAATATCAATATAATATATAATATGTTATTTGGGTTATATATATAAGTAAAACCGTTTCAGTATATATATATATAGAATATACATTAGTACAATAATATTTTATATCATTACATGTTCAGCTGTATTAGTTTCAGGTGAAGAGAAATTGACTTAGGGAGGCAAGCAAACGTGACATCCTCCAACAATTTTCCATTTTGCAGTTTATGTATAATAAATTAATTATACTATTGATGTTGAGAACCCACCGAAAAAATGGGTGGAAAAGTTGCACAAAGCAAAACTTTATATACCTTAGGTTAATAATATATTGGTATATGGATGTTAGTGAAATCATGATTGCCAGAAGCAATCACTGTCAACTCATTATGTATGGTTCACATTTATACGAAAAGATGATATTAGTTACACTCCATGTGTATTATGAAAAAGGAACTTAAGACCAGAAGATCTTGATCCTTAATATATATAATGAAGGGCCAGAAGTCCTTAAATTCATGTACATCTAAAAATGCCGGAAGATCCCTTTTATATTAAGTGGCGGTTTTATCCCCATATTTATTTATTTTTATTTAAAGTATGGAGTAGAATTAATACCCATACAAGCACATTTATTTTATCGTACATTTACTTTTATTTAAAGTATGGTGCGGAATTAACGCCCATACAGCAAGCAATTTACCTTATGAATTTATTTTACTGCATATTTATTTTGAGAATTTATTTTACAAGTTCATTATGATAAATTGTATATCATGCAACCTGACGTTCCTTGATCCTCATCATACTACATTAGGACCTGAAGATCTTTAATGATGAAATAAAATGAGAGCTGGCAGTCTCTTTGAAATTATATTTGTGAAAATATGATCGGACCCAAAAATCATTGACATGTAAATCAGGACTTGAAGCTCCTTGATAATATGATAATAGTGTCAGACACATGAATAGTAAATATACTGGCAAAAGTATTATACTTGAATATTAACCATTTTGGGTACTCCGTTACTATATACAAAAAGGGACTTGCAGTTCCCTAAACTCATAAAAGAGCAATTAAATGAAAAACCAGAAGTTTCACCTATTTATTTTACAGCACTTTAATTATTGTCTTACTTTTATTGTATCTTATTTATTTCATTTCAGTATTTTATGTGTAATCCAAAACCAGAATTTTTGAGTACATCTACTTAAATATAAATTTGGAATTTAATTCATGAAACCCGAAGTTTTATATATATGAGATAAATTTCCAAGAACCAGAAGTTCTGTAAACAAACATACAAGATGTTTACATAGAATCTGAAGTTCTATATTTTTGATATCACAATTAGGGAATCATAAGACCAAGTTTACAAAGAACATGAAATTTTCTTGGAATGACTTGAAGTTCATATGATTTAAAGGTTTAAGTGGATACTATGAAAATTGGAACTTGCAGTTCTATATTACAAAGGAGAATTATTACATACTCAGAGTTGCTAAAATATTTAATGCCTCAGATTTAGGCATCCGTAGGAGAATCTTTGTGTTCCTCATTCTCCTCATGAACTTGCAACACAGAAACAAGTTCCTCCAAATCTTTATTACTTTTCTCCAGTCTCCTAAGTTTTTGATTAGCCTCAGTCGAGCCTTCTGCGCAATATTATGACTTGAGATCTAAGTGCCTGTACTTCTTGTGATCTGGCCAGGAGCCGTTGTCCTAAATTGGTAACTGATGCAGCATGCTGCATGCTAGCTACCAAAGAATCATTGACAACATCACTATCTGATCTCAGTGCTAACAATATTTGCTCCTGGGAGAGCAGTATTCAAATCAAAATTATTTTGGGCATAGGAAGACATTTTTGAAGGAAAAGATGTGGAAATGAATCACTTAAGTAATGACAGAAAGTGGGGAACGTATTCTCCTAATGAACCGTGCATTGTAAGCATCATATATATAGGTGAGCAACTGACAACCATCCATATAATTCGAATTCTTGTTCCACAAAATCTATTCTGACCACTCAAGCTTGTCGACCATGGTAAGGTATCTGATCCAACCTTTGAGATATTTTAATCTATGAAAAGATTCAATTCTTATCATTTTACTCTTTGCATAATTTACGGATTCTCTTATTGAGAATTTTGTCAAAAGTAATCTGATTGATTAAAGCCTAACGTATGGTTTAAGTTTAGGCCACCTGTTTTCTATATTCTTATTTCTGCTATATATATTCCCTACTCTTGGACGGTTTCATAATACCCCATTGTTGTTGCTTTCTAAAGAAAGAATGAGATATCAACCTGAATTCTCTCAACAGCACTTGGCGTGCTCAGGAATCCTGAAGATTTCCATGGAAGCAAGATTATCTTTGATCAAGACCTTCAAAAGCAAGATTATCTTTGATCATGATCCACTACTTTGTTAGGGTAGTAGTTTGGTCATGGATCAGCCTCGTTCACGGGCTTCTGGGTCAAATTATGATAGAAGAGAGGTATAAGAGATCCATATGCTTCATGGATCAGAATATGGAACATGGAATGTTCCAATCTGAACATATTAATTCCCTTCATCTCTCTCCTCTCTTATCAAGAGTTATGTTTATTTTGATGTAAACTATTCCTCAAAAGGAAGCTTGTTAGCCTTACAGTTTTACGGTTGTTGTACGAAAGAAAATGATTGATACTTATTGTATTGTGTCATAAGCATATTCGCACCTCTAGATGTTAAAAACCAGAAGTTCTATGCTCTGGAATACTTGTTACAATGATCATATTAAGCGGACCTGAAGATTCTGCATGATGTTGTCTTGTTTATTATATGCATCTTTGTCCCTGAAGGATACTACTTATGACACACTTGGTATCATTTTGATGAGGCAAAATTCCAGTCGTTAGGGGGAGAATTGGTTGTTCATGAAAGAATAAAGAACGACATGAATGATTATGGAATATGTTTATTATTGTCTCATCAAACAAATTAGTATAAAAGATAAATGCTATAAGCAAATTCAGACAGATAAAGATGTCGGATGCTTGAAGCATGACAGATAAAGATGTCGGATGCTTGAAGCATGACAGATAAAGATGTTCGGATGCCTGAAGCATGACATATCTATAGGTTCCAAACTCCTCAGAAAAGGAGATTAATTGCAAAGTTTAAGCCTTATTTAAAATAACGCTCTAGAAGAGGTTATGATCCACATTCTATAAATTCTATATCTTAGAAGAGATATTTGTCCATGAAGTGACAATGAAAGCCTCTGAAATGGCACTGGTACCAGAAAATAATGAAAGCAATGAGATGCTTATAAATTATGCATGCGCATGAGAATTGTGGGATCACGAATTGATGATATATTTGTTTTATAGTACGTACTTAAAGTTATCAAGGGCTATACATGATGATAGTGCACCACTTGTTATAATTGTCGACAAATGTAAATAAAGATTGGCCAACTGGAAGAGGCAGTCCAGGACCAGTTGAAAATTTCCTGAAAAAGTGCACAGATTGAATCTATAGATAAAAACACCAAAAGGATCTGAGGATCTGAAAATGTATATGTTGTAAAATGGTGTTTAAGATGAAGTGAAATAAATCGCTTGATGGTATGGCACAACGTTTCCCAGTAAAGATATGGAATTATGATGGTAAACATATGCAGCTATGTTATGCATATTCATGGAAAATTCAGGTGTATGAAAATTCCTGAAAAATTCAAAATGCCTGAAGCAAATGATGGCTTGTAATATCCTTGTGAGGATTAAAGTATTATGGGAGAATATGGTATAATCAACTTAATGAATATCTATATGTATAAATAATCCAAATTTTGGAAATGAGTTTACCATCATTGCAGTATATATATAAAAGAATTTTATTAGAACTCTTGAAGAGTTTACAAAGGCTTCCCCAGATTTAATAAAGGAATTTGATATGAGAAATCTACCCCTGATTTAATAAAGGAATTTGAGATGAGAAATCTATAAAGATTAAAGTGTCTAAAACATATCACCAGAAGCAATTTTCCTGAAGAATACAAAAGAATAAATTCCAAGAGATATAATGTGCCATGCAATATATAAATTGCACAAAGAAATCTAGAAGAAGAGAAAAGAGCCCGAAGCTCAGGATAGAGCCTGACGCTCGTATGATAGAGCCTGACGCTCAATATAGAGCTTGAAGCTCAGTGTAAGTACTCAATCGACTTGAAATGAATAAATTGCCTCAGAGAGTACTTTTGATTGAATTCGAATTCAAAAACGTTGCAACGTATTCAAATATTTGAAGTTATGATAATTAGACTCCCGAAGAGCTTATGAAGAATAGCATATGCAAGTATCCTCAAAACATACAAGAATATGTATGAGTGAGTGATTATACCAGACAAACATTTATAAGTATGAGCTCATAGTTTTTAAATATTTTAGAGTCATTATTCAAGCCATTGTATGTAGTAAAATATTTATAGTCTAGATATTGTTATATTATTCTAACTTCGACAGGGATTAAATAAATGAAGACACACATACATCCTCCAATGATGCTACAAGAGCAAGTTTTATACAGGCATTACTAAAGCTCAATCTGTGAAGAACAAATGTGATAAGCAATATAAGACATGTATGGAGTTATCAGGGGGAGTAACTCTTCAGGGGGAGCATTCCTACAATATTGCAAGAATAATTCACAGGAAGTAATGCCAACTACTACATTTAGAAAGATGGTCAACAATATGGCCTAATGAAATTTTGCAAGCATCAGGGGAGCGTGCCATCAATAAAGATCTTCATACACTGTACTCTTTTTCCTTCGTCCGGGTTTTTGTCCCACTGGGTTTTTCCTGGCAAGGTTTTAACGAGGCAGTGTCGCACGCTTGTCAGTGATCAAAATACACATGAAAAAAGTTTTACATTGCACATGGTTATGTACTCATTTTCCCTTCGACCAGTTTTTATCCCACTGGGTTTTACTGGCAAGGTTTTTAATGAGGCATATTCCATGTATGGTGGCATCCAAGGGGGAGTGTTATAATATTAGATGAAATGGATGCCTACCACACCAATAAATGCTCTGATGACTCACCCCAATTTCTATTCTATAATGTATAAACCTACCACTATGATTATAAGTTATGTATTTCCTATGCCTATTTATAGGCTTCAAAGATGAATAAGAATAGACAATAAGAAGTAGAAGAAACCGGATGAACATTCATATAGTTCTTCCTCTATCATACTCTAAATTCTCTCAGTTTTATATCAATGATGAAATAAATTTCTTTTTGCAAAACACACGTGCATGCAATTAGAAGGGTACAAAGGGAAAGTTTCATATTTGAATGAATAGTCAAACATGGAATATTAGCCGCTGATTCTGGTGGAGTCTCCTAATTAACCACATGCGTCAAATTTTGAAAAGAATTTGACGGACCATTTGTTTTATTGACACTGTAGATTGTTCAAATATTTGTGCATAATATGTGATTTCATTTCTGTTTAACGAATTAGAATTTTTAATTTTATTTAGTTTCTTGAATCCAAGTTGCATAGTCCAAACTACAAAGATTAAGAGTTTCTCACACACACTACTAAAATATTATGAGTTCGAACCTGAAATAACTGATCCGCAAGCCAAAATCATTTTTAACTGGCTAGACCCGTTGGCTTAATTTACTTGATGTCTACATCAGAATGCCATCTACAATTGGTTGGGTTTTTAAAAATTGAAACACTTTGTACCCAATTATTATATAATATACCTAGCTTTAGGCACTTTCATTGGGCTGCTACCCAATTATTATATAATATGGGTAACTTACCATACAAGAAATTAGTGACTTATTGGATAATTATTCAAAACGATTTGCCTTCATGTACAGTATTCTATAAAAGGAATGTACAGCTATTACGAGAAGAAAAAGTCTAGCAAAAGAAACGTCTACAAGGAAAGCTTATTGGATAATGACTCAGCTGTGAATATAATTTATTTCTTGAAACAGAGTGACATTTTGAAAAGCAAAGAAGAACGTGGAGAATTAAGGATAATTTTCATATGCTACTGCTTGAACAAGTCTATGGCTAGCGTAATTGCTAAACTCATCCGTACATAATTCTCATAGCAACTTTCTTTTCATCCTCGTTCAAAATAACCTCAAGATCGTTTCACATGAGATAAATATGTAGTAATGACTTTTTGTTTACGCTTTTCTTTCTGTGCATTTTAATGTTATTTTTCTTCCCATCATAGGCTCCTTCGTGGGGTTTTTCTTTGGGAGATTCACTATTATACCCAATATAGGATTCCACATTTTTAAAAAAAACATATATGAAATGGATTTTAGAAACACATCCAAAGCTCCTTTACAACATAACAAAGAGGCTTTTAACTTCTTGTAAATTACAAAATTGTCATCGATTTTTTAAAACAAGCCCAACCTCAAAACCTCATAAACCCAAAACACTCAATAGGGCATCAAAGTAATTTAATAATCAAAATTAAATTCAATAGGGCCAGCTGCCATTTTTTGAGTTTTTTTGGGTTTATTTATAGAAATTAAATGGTGTAAGGTTTATCCATATTTTTCCTATCGTTTTGACCTTTTAAATTAGATTATTGCTGAGCATGAAGGGCAATTTCATGCAATTATTTGGGTAGGAAATTTGAAATTTTTGAAAAATTTCATTCTTGACAATGGCCAAACTTTTGAATATATTTTTCTAACTAGATTTATTTATATATAAATATGCCACTAATTCCTTATTACGATATATCCTTTGTGTAGGTACAATTACGCTGAAGGAAGTGAAAGAATAAATCAACCCAAAGGAAGTGCCTGAAGCTAAAGTTTATTGGGTACATACGTAGAGTTTTGAACAATTGTGTGTCAAATTTGTTTCCACAGTTTGACCCATTGGTTATAAGAGACTAAATCAGACTTAGCGGCTCTACTCACACATGCACCATTATACATATTACGTGTTTGAATATATGAAAGTTTTGGGATTGGTGGGGGGAGACAAGAACTCATTCAAATATGAAAGTTTTCATTTCCCTTTGTACCATGACATTCTACGTAGTTTCCCCCTCAAACCCATTCAATGCCCATCTGTGTTTTGTTCTCATTTGCAGCACGTACTTCCTCCTCTATATAAAGGCCATGAAGCATGCCATCCAGAGCCAACTTATACTTATCAAGATTATTACCAACAAAAAAAACCTCAAGTTATGGCAATGCAATTACGATCTTTTCTCTTAGGCGTGCTGCTACTAATTGGCTTTGCATTGACAAATAGCAAAGCAGATATTAGAGCTCCACCCACGCATTTTGACACTGCTTCTCTAAATAGGAGCAGTTTTCCAGAAGGGTTCATGTTTGGCGTAGGTTCTGTATCTTACCAAGTAAGTCCTTTCTTCTTCTAGGCTTTAATTTAATTTGTGTTCTGATTGGTTGGCATCGATCCACGCAAGAATATTGACATCTTCTTCATTGTTTCTCTTGTGTATTTCAGTATGAAGGTGCTGCAAACGAAGGGGGTAGAGGACCAAGCATTTGGGATACCTTCACCCACAAATATCCAGGTCTGTCCAATCAAATCATGAATTAGTTAAAATAACAAAATGGTATTACTTTTACTCTTATGCTCTAAATATTTAATTAAATTTTCAATGATTAATTGCAGAAAAGATTAATGATAGCAGTAATGGAGATATCGTTGTTGATCAATATCACCGCTATAAGGTTCATGACCCAATGTGCACATATTAAATTGTGAAGCATGAAGAAAACTCAGGATATTGAAGATAAGCTCCCTATAATGTTTAGCTCTTTCTCATCAAATGTTTTATTGTTATGCACTGTAGGAAGATGTGGGGATTATGAAGAATATGGGGTGGGATGCTTATAGATTCTCTATCTCATGGTCAAGATTATTACCAAGTAAGTTCATCCACATCCTCACATTCGGTTGTGACCAATCTTCAATATTTCTGCCTTCATGTTGATGTTAGTTAAAGTAATGTGTCCAAGTTGTCTACCGAATAATATAACAAAGACTTTTATTTCAATGAAAATAATTAATTGAAATAACTTAAGCAAAAATATATTTTTTTTTCAAAGATAAATTAAATAGAAGTCGAAGTTCAAGTTTCGACATATAATCCAATTTTTTTAAAATTCAATTTAAATTGTATCTGGTCGGTGCACTTATTTCTTTATTTTCTTGTTTTGTTTTAATTATTAGATGGAAAGTTAAGTGGAGGAGTGAACAAGGAAGGAATCAAATATTACAACAATCTCATCAATGAGCTCTTACACAATGGTGAGTCATCCCACCTCAGTACATGATCAATAATTTATACAATAACAGTTTCATGCACTCATAAATAAATAAATAATTCATTTTATCAAACTTGTAACTCGCTTTTATTGATCATGCTATTTATAGGTCTAACGCCATTTGTGACACTCTTCCATTGGGATCTTCCCCAAACTTTAGAAGACGAATATGGTGGTTTCTTAAGCCCTCATATTGTGTAAGTGAATAAATTAATCCTCTGAATCGTATTAATAATTTAATTAATAAATACAATTATGACATTTACATTTTGAAATGTGTATATACAGCAATCATTTTCAAGATTACGCAGAACTTTGTTATAAGGAATTTGGTGATCGAGTAAAGCATTGGAGCACACTAAATGAGCCATATACCTTTAGTAACTTTGGTTATGCAATCGGGTCTCATGCGCCGGGACGATGCTCCACTTGGCAGCAGCTAAACTGCACCGGGGGAGATTCATCTACTGAACCATATTTGGTAACACACCACCTGCTCCTTGCTCATGCAGCTGCCGTAAAATTGTACAAAAATAAATATCATGTACGTTTTTTGGTTTTTCATAATATTGGATTCTAAGTTGCAACAAGAGAGCGACTGCTTTACTTTTTTGTGACTCTAAAAGAAACAAACTACATGTTCTTGTGCAGACATCTCAAAATGGAGTGATAGGGATAACACTGGTGTCACATTGGTTTGAGCCCCTATCAGAAGAAAAACAAAATAAAAATGCTGCATTACGAGCTTTGGATTTTATGTTCGGATGGCAAGTGTATTTTGAATTTACTTATGAATAATATTTACTACTTACTAGCGAGCAATATATAATTTAATGTCAAGTTAATGCTTGAAATTTTTACATTCTTATAGGTTTGTTGAGCCATTGACAAGTGGTGACTATCCTCAAAGCATGAGATCTCTTGTTGGAAGCCGATTACCAAAATTCACGAAAGAACAATCCAAGTTGCTAATTGGTTCATTTGATTTTCTTGGACTAAATTACTATGCTGGTTACTATGCAAGCGATGCACCTCAAAATAACTCTCTATATGCAAGCTACACAACAGATGCTGGCATTAATCTTTCATGTGAGTAAAAATTCAGAATTTAATTCAAGCAATTTAAGTTTATAGACTAATTAGATTCTGATATTCATATGTGTTGTGGCAGCTGAGCGTAACGGGGTCTCCATCGGTTCAAAGGTACACATCAAATTACTAGATTATGCCTTTATGATTTTCACCATTAATCATTTTGCACTTACAAATGTGACTCCTAAAAATCTAAATATCTTCAAATTTGGGTGCAGGGTGCTTCGGAATGGCTAAATGTTTATCCACAAGGAATTCAAGATCTTTTACTCTACACAAAGAAAAAGTATGACAATCCAGTCATTTATGTTACTGAAAATGGTAATTATTTCTGGCCTTAAGTAATTGCATGATGAATGTCTCACATATTTTTGGTGTAAAAACACACACAAGTAGTACAAAGTCTCTAAATTTTAAAATGTATTATATTGTAGGTGTGGATGAGTTCAATGATCCGAAATTATCACTTGCCGAAGCCCTTAATGATACCCATAGAGTTGACTACTACAATCGCCACCTTCATTATGTTCAAAGTTCTATTGAGTAAGTGTATTAACAAATTCGTTTAGAATATATATATATATATATATATGGTCTAGCTTTAGATTTTGAGTTATTAATTCATATTATTGACATAAATATATTTAATTTCTTTTTAGCAATGGTGTCAAAGTGAAGGGATTCTTTCCGTGGACATTGCTAGACAACTTTGAATGGAGTTCGGGATATAGTGTTCGATTTGGTATTACCTATATAGATTACAATGATAGGCTGAAAAGGTACCCAAAACTCTCGGCGCACTGGTTCAAAAGTTTCCTTGAGAAGTACCTGAAAACTTCAGATCACATTCGTCATTCAATATTTGTATTTAATTCAATAATGTGAATAATTTATGTATGTACAATAATTCTAGAGATTCCAAATTTATGTACATACAAAATTTGAATTCCAAATTTGTGTACATACAATAATTTCAATTTTAGTCCTTGTATAAGATTAAATTTCCATTAAACCCTCGTGTAAAATTAAACATTGATTTTTAGTCCTTTGATGATTGTCAACATGCTCATAATTATGAAACTAATTTGTTTGTAGTTCTTTGACTGATTGTTCCTAATTTTCATCAATTTGTTTAAATTCCATTGTACTTTGACCTTTATACCACAGTGACAATTTTTTTTTTTTGAAATTTAGTGGCCCATTGTGAGAGGCTACAGTACGGCTCATGATATATGGCGGCTTGAGTCATGAGCGCGTATGCGCAAACTGATCACTAATCCGACTTGAGGCTAAACCTTAATGACCCAAACTGTCTATTCATTAGAATTTCATAAAACATAATCCTAACAAAAAAATAATCAATCACATTGAAAATTATCTAATTATTTAGTCATGGTCAAATTGTAAGCTTTACATAGAGAAGTTTCTATTCTCTGTGTTTTTTTCTTTACGGGATAAGCATGCTTAGATGGGTTAATGATCATCATAAAGGTTGCCCTTTTTTTTGGTTAATTTGGTAATATCATTAAACCAAGGCAAGGAACACACCAGTTACAAAAGCACTAGTCTAAAAGACAAAGCAGAAGCCTAGACCAACAAAACTGAAATAAACTAGAGCGACGATGTGAAAGCAGGTAGAAGGCCACAATACTTCAAAGTATTGATCTTATAATTGACAAAGACTAAAATATCTTAAGTGATTCGAGTCCACACAAATTTTTTAGTACACAATGGTAAGATGTGAAATTGAGATGGAATATGAGAAGAGGAAAATAGACAACAATATGAGAAGAAGAATTTTCATAAATCTTTTGCAGACAATAGAGAATTTGTGCTTTAAACAAAGAGAAACAAAAAGAAGCTGAACACATGGATTACTACAGAGGTTCAAAACAATCTATCTTGCTTTAACATTTAAAATTTTCACAGTAACAAAATAAATTTATTCTACATCTGCATGTCAAAATTAAAAATAGCCCTGATTCCATATAAAATTCTAGGAAATTAAAAAAAATATTAAAAAAATGATTTCGAAAGGTAAGTTTCAAATTTGGAGGAAAGAAAATGAAGAAGTGATATTAATTTTCAGATATGCTTGCATACGTAGAAAAAGTCAAACAAAGTAGGGCAAATATTCAGTTATGCTAAGATATTTATTCTTCTCCAATATGGAAGTATTTATAAAGAAGTACAATCCTAAATAAAATAGGAAATAAATCCAAATTACAATAGAAAATAAATATAAATTACAATAGGAAATAAATCTCAATTATAATAGGACTAGATAAATGGGTAAGTCACCAAAATCCTAACATAGTAAGGAACCAAAAACCTAACTAAGTAAGGGCTCGCCAACACTCCCCCCTCCAAGTTGGGGCAAAGATGTTTCATGTTCCCAAACGTGACAAGCAAGTCATAGAGCACTGTACTCGACATTGACTCATCGAACAACTGTAGAGAAGGCCTTGTCATAACCCATGAGTGAAACAACTGACAAACCCTAACAAATAGGGCACATGGAAGAACACATAAAAGCATAACACAGAAACCCCTATGAGCATGTCAGGAGGTAAGGCAAAACACAGAAACCCTGAGCAGGGCAGTAGGTAAGGCAAAACATAGAAACCCTGTGAGCAGGGCAGGAAGTAAGGCAGAACACATAAACCCTGTGAGTACGACAGGAGATAAGGCAGAACACAGAAACCTTGTGAGCACGGGAGTAGGTAAGGTAGAACACAGAAATCTTGTGAGCACGGGAGTAGGTAAGGTAGAACACAGAAATCTTGTGAGCACAGCAGTAGGTAAGTATGAAACATATTAAACAAACTAGGTTCCATAGCGCACATCATCCAACTTTTCACGGTAGCATCATCAATTTTGCACTTTCCAAATTATGGATATTTGGAATATGGGCATCAGAGTCACGAGTTAGGTAACCCAATTTTCCGTGTGAAGTAGCATAAAATTCGATCATCAAATCCCAAATCACATAGTTAGATCCATTGAATTTGAATTCCAAGAGTAGGTTGGTGGACGATTCAGGATGAACCATCAAAATAGGGGTAGGAGAAGCAGTAGGTGAATGGAATATTGTGGAATGGTGTTGTGTAGAGATTTCTAAAAACTCTACAACCAAACTTTGAGAGTATAAATCACCTAGCAAGCCATATCTAATATGAAATCAAAGTAAGAGCGGAAGCATTAAATAAACTAGGGATTCATGCAAGTCTCATTTGGTCCCAATCTTTATAAGTCTATGAAAGTGTGTACCAAAGACTCTCTAAATCCTATTTGAGAGAAAGATAAGATGTTCATACCCTTGGAGCGAATCTTGAAACCAAGAATGGTGTTCAAGTAGAGGGAGTGGTCCCTTTGTTGTTGGCTCTCCCTTTGATGTTGATTCTCCACCTTGTAGCTCTCCAAATAGATACAAAGATATGCACCTCCTCAAAGCTCTTCACCAAGAATTGAATGGGATGAGAGAATGAGTAGACAACAAGTGAAAAGTGGTGCTAGCACCCTCACTTGATGTGATAGATTGAAGGGGTTAGGGAGAGAGAGCTTGATGTTTTCTCTCTTCCAATTTCACCAACGTGAAAACCCTAGGATGATAGGATTCCATAGCTACACACTTATAGGATCAAAAATATCACAAGGGTGACAAAAATACCCCCAAACCTAGTGTACCCACACCCCCCCTTTTGTGTGTCAGCTTTTGCTATCTTGGTCCAACACATTAATCCTATAATGTGTCACATATGTGCCTAAGTCCATATGGTCAAATCCCTTTTGAATTTCCAAGTCATATAGGACCTTTAATTAAAGTTTCATAACTTTAATTGAATAATTAAATTAATCTAATCAATTTAATTACTCTAGTGACTTGACTAATTCAATCACTCACTTGTCTAACAAGTGTTGGTCTCTGGTCATCCTTAGTTGACTGTGTCAAGTGTTGGGTCAACTGTTTGACCTTTATCATTTGACTTTTGACCTTGACCTTTGACTTTCACATTGTCTTTGACCAAGTCACAAAATCATTCATTCTCTTCTTAAATTCCCAATCGATTTCTTTTTGGTGATACGATCTTATATGTTCTAATTAGTGAGGCAGTGGGTATGAATGATTCACTCTGAATTAAGTGTGAATTGTATCCCTCCATACAATACTCCATATTGGTGAAGACTAATTATAATTAGTCCTTATAGGACTTCCACAAGCCATTAGTGATACCAAGCAGTATGTCATGGCTACCCAAGCTAAAAAGAATATATTTAGAGAACCTAGTCAGTTTGTGAATACAATGCAATTTGATCCTTCTCTAATTTAATACTCTGTGTCATATTCTCGGGATATGGTAAACTTGTGTCAAAATCCTAAATATGACATCTCTAGATTATATGATTCAATTTGATGAAATTGCAAACGTTCTTGTTTCAATTTCCATCCAATACTTTGGCCAAAGATTCATGAATCATATCTTTAGAGTATTTTCTCTTCTTACTAAGAGCAAAGATTCCTTATTGTACATTCACTTGTCTCTGCGTACACACTAGAATCCTGAGGAACACCTTTAAGTCACATCATTTTGATATGACTGTATAGTGCTCTTAAAGTAAAACAACATATACACAAGACAACTGTGATGTCTCAGGTCTAAGGATTAATTTGCATTATTACAACTTAGAATTCTTTGTTTGACACTTATGAGTAAGACTTGCATACAAGAATTCTAGAGTTGATCGCATACTAGTCTTTGCGGGTCACCATTGTCCAATTAGTGATCTTATGACCAGGAACATTTTAGGATACGATATTTATATGTATGGAAAGGTCTCATGCATCTAACTTCTTTAGACCACTTTCCATTTATATCTTAATCCATGGACTTGTTACTTTGTGTACGTTATGTATCTAAAGCAACATTCTTGCCCATTTGATTATTATATATTATTTCCTTAAAATTATCCATTTTATATTAGCTTCTAGGGCATATATCTAATAGTAGGTGAAGCATAACCAGAAGCAAGTGAAGAAATAAAGGCATCAACATTCGGCATGGTGATGAGTGGCGGGATGGCACCAAAGGCAGTTGTAATAAGGTAGACGGCGGCGGGAAAATAGGTAGTGTTTAGGGTTAGGGTTTTTTTTATGTTGTAGATACGAATCGAAACACAAAAACAACATCGGCAATGACAAAGGAATGACAAAAGAGAATCCCTCCTAATTTAGCAGAAACTTCTCTTCATTCCCTCTTTCCCTCCTGAAGAGAAGGGGTTGTAAGAGCCAAGAAATAGCCAATATCTTCATGAAAAATAGAAACATATCATTTTCACTCCCCTCCCCCCTTGAAGAGGAGAGGAGGAAAGCACTTAATTTGCAAGGAGAACGCAAGCACAGGTTACTTAATTTCCATTAAATTCACACTTAATTTTGATGGTTGTTCCTATGTTGCTCCTTCTTCACAATAATCCCAAAGCTTTGTATACTCGGAAGCCACATTACCCTAGCTAATATTTTGGCTCTATGTGCTTTTATGTGTGAAGCTCCCCTACCCACTCCTTTGAAGCAGCATCCTTGATGTGGAGGAATTCAAGGATTAGACTTGGACTCTGTCCACGAATGTTTAATGAGCTAATGTACAGCTACTAGGTTGTTATCCCATACTCGTACACGTGTATGTTCCAAGCAGCATCCATGAATGTTTAGGATTGTAGATCTTAACAATCAATGTTTTATCCTCAAATGACTTGCTCGAGGCGTATATGTTCCAAGGGCAATGCTTGGTTCTACAAAGTGCCTTTAGCTTGAACCTTGCATTTCTTTTATACCACATTTTGTGTCCATACTTCAGCGAGTAAGTTCTGAGTGCCTCTCTAAACACATGGAAATCTACAAACATCATTCTTAGTTTAAAAATTAGATTATTGTTGTCAGTTTTAGGATTGTATTCTTGGAACCTTCTCCCATTATCTTCACCATCTGATGCACCCCTTAAAGTTGACAGGACCCGTCCCGAATTCCTCGGAACCCGAGAGACGAATCCTGTGGGTTATGGGCCCACTTACTAAAAATTTAGCTTCTTTTCCAAAATTAAGGGAAAAGAGCACGAGACTTTCTGCCGAAATTTCGCAGAGTCTCCCCTGTAAATTGAACATTCCCCAAAAATTCCAACCTGCATAAAACACATTTTAAAACACCAACTGGCAGCATGCACAAGTTAACAACATACAATTCGCATAATAGGCCTCTGGACTTCAGGTAATTCGAAACATAACCAACAATGCTCCTAAGTCAAACAATACATAAACCATACTATTTACGATCTCAAACAATTTTACGATTACCCCCCAAAATGTCATTAAACCGGATTCAAATCCAATAATCCCCATCAAAATCCAATCACAAACACAGAATCAATCAAACATTTTACACACAATAAAATTCGCGGCTCCACCTAGGTGAGACCCCAGGCTGCCTACGTACCCTTGGACAAGGGATCAAGCCACACGCAGTTCTCATCATCAATAGTCACAACTCCGATAATAGACAATTATTTACAACCGAACCAACTATACATTTCTGATCTATTACAATTCTAAATCCGATAAAAACACAATGAAACATTATCACTTTCTTCCCACTTGCATCGTATTAAGAATACATCACAGGCTTGGACTAACTTCGACGGGCCTGGCCAAAATAAATCATCCGAAAGCTTTGACAAACTCCGACGGGCTTGGGCAAAATAAATCAATCTCCGAAGGGCCTGGGCAAACTCCGACGGGCCTGGGTAAAATAAATCATCCGAAAGGCTTGGACAAACTCCGACGGGCCTGGGCAAAATAAATAATCTCTGACGGGCCTGGCCAAAATAAATCAATCTCCGAAGGGCCTGGGCAAACTCCGACGGGCCTGGGCAAAATAAATCAATCTCCGAAGGGCCTGGAAAAACTTCCACGGGCCTGGGAAAAATAAATTTTCAAACATAAAACCCACAACCGGGGAGGTACCTAAGTTAGTGCTAATAGCATTCAAATTAACATTCTAAGTATCCCCACACAAAATCAACAAGGATAGTACTTTCTCAAATATTATATAAAACCTCAAGTAACTCGAATATTAACAATAACAGGATTACTCAGATTAACAATCTACTTATAAATATAAATATAAATCTCATAACAAACTATTAAAACAATATGCATAAACTTTCCATCACAAAATCCTAAAAATAATCTCTTAGACCCGCATACTCAACACAAATCAAATGACGGTCAAGACCCGTCCAAAATGGTCGTTCTAGTACTCTTCAGAGTCAAACTACCTTGGAAGACTTACGGTCAACCGAGGGTCTAACCTTCCAATTTTGGTCAACCGGGCCCGGGGGCCACGACCTCTGTTTTACGATCAGAAAGTTCCTATGGGTTCCACAAGATCTAGAATGCACGTCCTGCAGTTTGGTTTAGATTGGACGGTCAGATCGCTTACGATCGCACGATTCGGACGGTTATCGTAAAACACAAACTTTAACTATTTAAATCGGAACATCCGGGGCTCCGATTCCTGATCTGCAAATTCCTACACGATCCTAGGAATGCCTAGATCAACATATAATAAATGGGAAGTGATCCAACGGTTCTAACATATCGAACCCGGAAATCACACAATATGTAAAATCCGTTCGGGTTCAAACGTTATCCGAACTGAGATCCGTAAAATTCTATGCGCTCGTGACAACCAGGAGATCATTTTAGAATCAAATGTCTGCCTGCTATAGTGCCCATGCGCCGCCACACGCACCGGCAGCGCGTGGGGTGTCCATAGCGATAACCACTCGCCGGAAAAACTTAACATCTTGACTCCAAACTCCTACCCTAGGTAATACACCTAATTTGGAGTCACTTTTGTTCTTGGGCTAAGGCCAAAAAGTTACCGGAAGTGGCTGAAAACGGAGATCGAAACTGGCAGATTTTTCAATCGCTTAATTAACTACCATAACTTCATTAGGTAAACCATAAAAAGAAGATAACATATTCAGATGAGAAGATTTAAGCTCATAGTTTCGAGCTACAGTGGGTAGTAAAATGCTTGAAGGGGATGTTGGAATTGTTGGGATATCAAGGTCTCCCATGAACTCATTGGCAGCCATCATTTCTTCTTCTTGGTCTGAAACTTGCTTCTGAATTTGAAAGTGAAGAACCAGGAAGTTCAGTGTGGAGAGCACGACTTGTAAATGTGGCTAGAGCTTGCTCTTTTGCAGTTGACAACTCTCTTTCTAGACGATTCTGAATTTCAGAGATCACTCGATTGGGTTGTAACGATGGTCTTGCGTTCAAAGATCTGGAATGTAGAAACGAAGACCTCACTTGTTCAAGGAATGGCCTTTTAGACATAAACTACCTGAAACAGAAAATTAGAATAATTAGAAACACTAAAAAGAATAGGGTAACCTTAGGCACATAACCAGGGAAGAACTTTCGCTCAGTCCCGGCAACGGCGCCAAAATTTGTGGTTAATATTATGTTAACTCGCAATTGTACGGGGCAATTAGTAGTATAGCAAGACAAGTATGAGGTCGTACCCACGAAGACTGAGAAGTTAAAACTAGTTATGTACTTAGATTACCAAATTCAAGAAAGTAGGAGGTTATGTCTAAAACAGAATTTAAAACAAGAGTGGTTGTGATTGTTGAACAAAATAAGCAAAATGAAATTGCAAACAAAAACAAGTAAACAAATGTAACAAAGAGTGGTTTTAAGAGATGGAAAACAGATTTGGAGACTAGGGCATTCGAATCACCATAACAATTCAATTCTGGGTTATAAGAAGTCAAGTAACAAGTCTAATTCATATTCAAGGATTGATTCTAGCTAAAGTATGATTAGGCCATGATGTCTGGTTCTAACCTTGTGTTCCTAATTCCCTAATTTGATCATTTGTTGTCTAACCTAAATTAAGCATTAGGAACCCATTAAGCATAGAAGAACAATTTAAACAATCAAGCATGTATCTAATCCCTGTTGTCGAATGTCCATACATACTCTTCTTATTCATAGTTCAATTTGAATCAAAGCATGATGTCTACTCTTGATTCAAACCAAGATAGCTAACATACAAGTTCTAATGGTGATAAATCATTCAAACAAGCATATTAACTGATAAGCATAATGAATAAAAACATGAATCATGAATCAAACTTGAAACTCCAAACTTATAAACCCATAATATTCATGTTAGGTTACATCGAAGCCCTAGTTATGAAATTAGCTGCTCATAATGAAAAATAAACTCAGATAGAAATGAGAAAACATAAGGAATGCAATAAGAATAGAAAAACCCATTTTCTGAAGTTCTTGTGGTGTCCAAGACTTCTTCAAGTGCTTCTCCACGTCTAATGCTTCTCCAAGAGCTTCCCCACGTCTAGAATAATGTATGACAGCTAGTAGGTGATTTGGGATGAGTTTGGGTGAGTGGTGATGGTAGAGAAAGAGGAAATTCGTAGGGAAATGGAAGGGAGGTTTTCTGGAGTTGTTTTGGTGATTTGTGGCAGTTTAGAGTATTAGGTTGCTTGCTAGAGTGTATGGGGTTGATGGGAGTGTATGAGGATGATTTCTAGATGTATTTATGGAATGATGGAAGTGTGGAGGATGGCTCAAGTGAATTTTGTAGCTTGAAGACTTCTCTATTTATAGGGCTAAGAGGGAGGAACATCATGATGAAATCCAACACCACCATTCCTCTTTTAATACAACCCATAACTCCCACTTCATCTTGTCAATGTTAGTGTGGTTGGAATCAACTCCATCCCATACTTCTTTTGTTGCACCTCAAGCTTTCTTCACATGGGAATTCAAAGGTGTTCAATTGTGGCTGCCTTTTGCTGCCAACCCATGTGGGTTTTCTTTTGGTTGCTGGAAATAAAAGATTCTTTTGAACTAGGATTGGTGTAGGAAGGCCTGAGGTTTCAATATGTATCGAATGGGGCTCAAATTTGGATATGTCATAATAGACACCTATTGGAACAACATGTATGAAGAATGTATTCCCAACTGAGCAATATAAGTGTATGTTTTGGGCCTTGAAATTTGACTGCCGAAAATAGACTGGAATTGACTTCATTGCAGTCAGCTTGTGGGCTTGATTTGGGCTTGATCTTCCCTCCTCAAAAATCTGGAAAAATCTGTATCTTTAAGCTCCTTGAATTATCTTTCCAAGCATATGCAGCCCAGCTCAAGGAAAAATCGGAAAGCCCTTCAAATGTGATATTTGGCCCAGTAACGCAGATGCTGCCGAATTTGACCTTAAGTTGCCAAAACTTGTATAACTTTATCTAGAAGACTCGGAATCATGAACCGTAAAATTCTCCAGAAACTAGACTTCCGTATCTTTCCAATGATATAGGGCTCATCATATGGTTCTTCTTGAACAAGTACAGTCCAATTCGTGAAGTTGACTGATCTGCAGACACCGATGAGCTAACTTGTCTCCAAAATGCATTTAATGAATCTCAAGCTTATTACACTTAAACAAACACAAAACTTATTAAAAGCACAAGTTTAACTCAAAAACATAACCAAATCATAAGTTAGAAGGATACAAAATGACATGTAATTATGCACCGATCAAACTCCTTGTATGAATTATTTTCCTCTCCAACTTCATATTTATCCATACCTTTAATTTCAAAGGAATCCAATTGTTGTTCTTCATCTTTTGGGAAATCTCCAACAACGACAGGAGTTTCAATTGTCGTAATCTATTGTTTTTCTTTAATCTCTTCCTCCATCTTGTGGGTTACTATATCATCAATTAATTCAACATCCATCAAAGTTTCTTTTTGTTTGACATCTTCCTCCATCTTTTCTTGACTCACCATGATATTGGGTTGAACAATCCTGTAACCATTCCTTAATAAATATATATCAAATTCAAAATGAAAGAATTTTTTCACCAAAAGTCTCTTCATCCAACGCCAAGAACTTATAGGATTACCTTTTTTTTTTTCCCAAATTTTTGCATCTGATCCCACCAAGAAGCGACATTGTCTTCTAAACGGGACGCAACAATTTTCACCATCTACTCTTCTGCGATCATTATTGAATCAAATATTTCCTCTATGTCCGCAACCCATTGGACAAAGCCTTCAATGCAGTCAATCCCCATGAAGTATGGAACAACTGCAACATCAAATTCGTTGAGAGTGATTGGTTCCTCGTCACCATAGGTACAATCTTCTTTGTTTGGATGAGCCATTAAAGGCACCTCAAGCTAGGCAAAACCTGGCTCTGATACCAATGACGCATTGAGATATAAAAGGATAGGGAGATCGACCGATAACCCTAAAGTAACAATGTCGAAATCCATTAACAGACTTGGAATCCACCAGAAAATTGAGTAAAACTCAAAGGTATTTGATTGATAATAAACTAAATTTTTTAGGATGCCCCAACGCATTCCTTTTATACAAGAGGAAAGTTAATTAGAAAACAAAAAGGAAATAACAAAAGTTTCCCAAAATATAAAATCATATCAAGAAAATAAAATCCTGATAGATAAATTATTCTAAAAATATAAAATTAAACATTAAATTAAACATAAATCTTGACATAATGAATAATTGCTTCAAACTTCCTCAATCAATCAGAAAATCCCAACAATACGCCTTCCTTCTCTTCCTCGCACCATTGATGCTCAAGCATGATTTTATGTATTTGAACCCCAATTCTCTGATTTTGAATTTTCCTTTTCTAAATATCCTTTGTAGGAACAAGCCTATAATTTGTCCTACATGAATGCCTAACCTAACTTTCTGCATTGACTACTTTACCAACCAAGCAAAGTGTCCTTCATTATAAAAAGAAACCCTAAGGCCTCGTTTGGTTCATAGGAAAGGAGACTTGGGGATGGGAAATCAATTGCTTTCCCAGGTTTGGTAAGTCCAGGCATGGGAAATCATTGTCTGGCCCATGGGAAAGTAGGGGGGAAAGTGAAGCCATCCTCCCAACTTGGGTTTTGTTTTCCCTCCTCATGGGAAAGTTTGGGAAAATGAGCCAATATTAAATAAACATTTTTCATGACCATTTTGTGCCCATTAACAATTTAGAATTACAATATATCATTAAATGCATTCTTTTTTTATTTGATTTAATATGGGTATAATTGAAAATTTATACAAACTTTATTTTCCATTCCTACTCAAAACAAACATGGGAAATGAAATAAAGTGATATCTCCCGGTTACTTTTTTAGCATTACCAAACGTGGGAAAAGAATCTTCTATTTCCCATCCCTTGGGAAAAGATTTCCCATCAAATTCGTTCGTGAACCAAACAGGGCCTAAAAGGTAACAGTTGAAACCCTATTTTTGAAAAGGTAACAGCCGAAACAAACACAAAAGGAAACCCATAAAAATAAAATAAAAATCGTTCGAAACCAAACCCATAAAAAAAACACTAAAGTACGGAACCCACACCCACATGTTTCAGAAGTTTGAAACTTACCATATTCTGGCGCGATATTTCCTCGAAGCGACACGATAACCCTAAATTCAGCAAGATTCACTTACTCTCTGCAATCGACATAATTTGAAGGCTTTTGGCAGTTCGAAATTGTTTTGCTTCGAAGGCTATGTGAAAAGAAATCGGGATTTGAGAATAACGTTTGGGGATTAGGGATTTGTTTAACATTCGACATTAGGGTTCAGAGAACACCATATTTCAACACCTATCGCAAGAGTGGGCGGGGAAAATAGAATTATCCACGACATTGAAAAAAAAAATAGAAAATTTGGCATAAGTCCAATTATGAGGCGAGACTTTAGGTGCAATCCACGCAGAAATTGTTGTTGATCCAAGTCCTTTGACTTTTGCGCCACATAAGATTACATGCCTATTTCAATTTATTGATATTTACTTTTTTTTATTTTTTATTTTTTGTTCCAGTTATGCACGTAAAACATAAATAAGGTAAATTATGAATTCCTAAAACTGGTAAGTTATTGATTTGTAGGATATTAATTATCATATTTGATTTGAATTTAATTGCAAATCTATGCATACACCTCGTATGCTGTATGCAGGTAATTAAACTCATAAATTACCTCTGATCCAGGTAATTAAATTCATAAATTACCTCTAGTCTATGTAGTTATACCCTCTAGCCCAGCTAATTGAACTCATATAATATCTTGGTATAGATCTTTAAACTCAACTGAGATAAAAAAATCAATGGAAGACATGTACGTATGTATATAAATATGAACCTCCAGAAAAAACTGCTTAAGAAAACTCAAGAAAAAAACACTTACCTATAAGGCAGGTACATATATACCTGTATGTCAGGTACATACTTTAATGTGGGTGCTTGTCTATCGATTGGTATAATATGTGAGTCTTTACTTTTTATTTATTAAATTGTATTTTATCTATATATTAGGAATATTATCAAGGAAAAAAAATTCAAAATTCAAAATTTGGAATTCAATTTCAAGGAAATAATGCATTAAATTTAGATTTTCAATGTGTTTTCCTTATTTAACTTAAAGGGTAAAATTGACACAACAAAAAGGTAATAAATGTCAAAGGACCTACATCTAAAACCAAAAACACAAGGACTATACCCAATGACAACTAATCGTTTTGGATCTAGATCTAAGAACCCAAAAAAAAAAAAAAAACAAAGAGCCCAGCATGAGTCGAACACGACAGCAAAAGTTAGCCACGTCGAAGCTGCAAAGTCATCACTTAACGACTCCTAAAATTTGAGTACTAATATGTAGTAGACCCTTTCTTTTCTAATTTTTTTTCTTTTTTTATGTATCATCTATCGTAGTAGCTCGTAATTTGAAGCACATCTAACAACATAGCAGGTACTTGTGACCTTCGCTGAACGAGCAAAGGTTATTAATTAGAATGGTTAATTTGTAGGTAGAAGCCTGCATAGAGACGTGCACACCTAACCTTTTATATTATTTTTTGTCCGAACTATCTTCTTCAATAAGCAGTTCAAATAAACAATATAAAATTCCAGGAGATAACAACAAGAAAAAAAAAATGAATTCAAAAAGTAAGTTCTTGAAATTTGGAGGAAAGAAGAGCTAGCGTGAAGAATTGATGATAATTTTCAGATGCCAGTGCTTGAACGAGTCTATATAGCTAGCGTACATGGAAAACTCATCTTTACATAAAGGAGTAGCATTTCATTCATGGCCTTTTTTGTTTTGCTACTCTTTTGACGTTTTCAAGAGATAATTTGCTGTACATTCTTTTTTGAGAATTCTGTACACTGAATCAGCAATTATCACGTGAAAAATATAAGGACCTCAAGATTGTTCCCAATCCAAATATAAGGACCGACAACTGAGCCCACTGGTGTAGAGAAACTCGCTAAATCTCCGACAACATAGCCCGATTACTGATTTTCCGATAAAATATTATATCGCCTTCTCTCCAAACCAAAAAAACAAAACAAAACAAAACAAAAAGTAATGTTTGTTGTTTCCATGACAAGGCAATAGAGTAAAGGGCTTTTTTTTTTCTTTTTCTTTTAAGGGAACCTCGATGTACGGTACGAGGAAAACTTTATTAGTGAACTGGAAAATTATATGACCAATTCATAGAATCACAAAATAGGGCTTCCTGAATAACATGAAGAGGCTCCCCAAACGAACTAATAAAACAATTCTCTTTAGAGCGAAGGTAATTTAATTTATCCTCATATTCGTTGTCAAAATTATGCCTTCAACATACAATTCTCATTGCAATTTTCTCTTCTTTCAAAATTACCTCAAGATCGTTTCAAATAAGATAAATATCTTGCTTACCTTTTCTTTCAGTGAGTTTTAATGCGATTTTTCTTCCCAGAATATAAGGTTTCCATCCAGGCGTTTTTTGTCTTTTTCCTTTTTTTTCGCTGGTCTTTTGACGTTTTTTTTTTCTTTGTCTTTTCCTTTTTTTACTATCCGTTACATGATAAAGATCCTCTCCTTAAATATATGGGAAAGAAAATTTGAAAATTACTCTTTGAGAAACATAGGTTTTTGAACTTTCTTTTGAAAACTACTTTTATGCTGGACACGAATTACTTGAAGGCCAACGACTTCCTCCAAGAAGCTGAAGGTTGTAAGATCGATCAAAGACTCCTAGGTTTGTATATGATCAATCCTGTAATGTTTGTTTAGATGAGTCCCTCAAAATAAGCTTATTTGAGGGAGATTCTTGTAGATCTCACTCTGCATTGTATTCGACTGTCAAATTTTCATGTCTTAATTCATCCCCGAACGAAAAATATCGAACTATTGATTATTAGAAGATAGTCACTCTACTGTTTGTTTGAAAAAACTGTGTTCGTCTATTGATTTCCTCATAATTCGACGTTTTAATATAATAGTTTACGATTTGCCTTCGTGTACGCAAGCAGGGGATCCTTCCAGGGAAGGTTACTTCGTGTACGCATATATACGACTTGGGCTCCTATTAGAGCTCTTCATTTATATTTATTTTTGTTTTCTCCTTATCTATAGAAAATTTCTGTTGGACCTGGGCACCTATTTCTTCTTGTTTTTTTCTTTAATTTTATCATTATCTAAATAATTTTTTTAAAAAACATCATTTATATTTTAATATTGACTATTGTTTTACTTATTTTTCCCTTCTGAATTTTTTTTTTAATAAGAATAATTTTGTGTTATTTGAAAATTTAACAACTAGGGGATTTTGCTTTAGGACGCTGCTTCCAGGGAAGGAGACAAGTATTTTCCTTTACTTTATATATACAGATAACTGTTTTTTTAGTAAAATTTTTACCGAATGGAATTTTTGCCTGTATTAACATGCCTGCAGTGGTGTGTTAACAAACCCTTTGTCGGAGTTGGTTAATATTATCCCTTTGATATGTTAGAGGTACATATGGTTTATGTATAATATTGTCACTAATTTTTTTTTCACTGTCACTAATTTGTTGTTATGGTATATATATCCGTTTTTTAGGTACAATTGGGCTGGAGGAAGTGAGACAATGAATCAACCCAAAGTAAGTGCCTAAAGCTTCAGTACATATATAGTGTTTCAATGTTTGAAAACTCCAACAATTCTAGATGGCATTCGGAGGTAGAAATCAAATAAGAATCACAAAATTTAACAATCTATAAATTAACAATGTCAACGAATCAAGTGTCTGTCAAATTCTTTTCACAATTTGACCCATTTGGTCAGGAGAGTTGATTAGACTTAGCGGCTACTTACACCATTGCGTGTTTCATACTTCATGAAATATGAAACTTCTCTTTGCAATATCTTAATCCCACGTGTGTTTACAAAAAACTAATTTAATTACTTACTATTTCTCATGCGCAGAACGTACTTCCTCCTCTATATAAAGGCCATGCAACCTCGCAAACAGAGCAACCTTATACTTATCAAGATTTCCAACAACAAAAATCTCGAATTATGGCAAGGCAATTAGGATCTTTGGTCTTAGGTGTGGTTCTTCTAATTGGCTTTGCATTGACAAATAGCAAAGCTGATATCGGAGCTACACCCACTAATTATGACATTGCTTCTCTCAATAGGAGCAGTTTTCCAGAAGGGTTCATATTTGGTGTAGGTTCTGCAGCTTACCAAGTAAGTCCTTCTGGTCCTTAATTTACCCTTCAATGCATAATTTGTGCTTTGATTGGTTAGGGTTTTCTTTCAAATTCTGACCATGGATCAATGCAAGAATACTGACATCTTCATTGTGTTCTCTTGTGTGTGTGTGTGTATTTCAGTATGAAGGTGCTGCAAAAGAATATGGTAGAGGACCAAGCATATGGGATATCTACACCCACAAATATCCAGGTTTGTCCATTCAAATCATCTATTAGATCAAATATGAAAATCGAGCCACTTTTCTTTTTTCGCGAAGAAATTAGTTTACATTCTATGATTTCAGTGAACTTTATGCTCTAAATAATTGACATTTTTGGTGATTAATTGCAGAAAGAATTACTAATAGGAGCAATGGAGATATCGCTGTGGATCAATATCACCATTATAAGGTACACCAATCACATAATTTTATCCTCAAGACCTTTTTTTTTTTGGAAGAGCCCAATGTGGAGATATGAAATTTTGAAGCATGAAAAAAACACAACATTGAATACGACATCCTTAATTTTTAGCTTTTTTCTTTCTTTCCTGATGACTTGTTTTATTGTTACATATTGTAGGAAGATGTGGGGATTATGAAGAATATGGGGTGGGATGCGTATAGGTTCTCTATTTCATGGTCCAGATTGTTACCAGGTAAGTTCATCTACATCCTCACATTTGATTTGTGACCAATCGTCAATATTTCTGCCTTCATTGTTTTAACTTAAATAATGTGTTCATGTTGTCTATTGTACAATATAAACAAAAATTTTGTTTTCAATTAAAAGATTTAATTGAAATAATTGAAACAACTATATTATATAGAGGTCGGAGTTCAAGGCCCATAACATATATTCCAACTTTTTTTAACTTGTATAACGATTCTCTTATTTTTTGTATTTTCTGATTTTGTTTTAATTATTAGATGGAAAGTTAAGTGGAGGCGTGAATAAGGAAGGAATCAAATACTACAACAATCTCATCAATGAGCTCCTACGCAATGGAGAGTGATCCCACCTTCCATGATCAATCATCAATACGATAACAATTACATGCACTAATAAACAAATCATTTAATCGAAACATTTTAATTTGCCATATTATAGGTCTGACGCCATTTGTGACACTCTTTCATTGGGATCTTCCCCAAACTTTAGAAGAAGAGTACGGTGGTTTTTTAAGCCCTCGTATTATGTAAGTGAATAAATTTTATCCTCTGAATAATATTGATAATTTATTAAATAAATAGAATTATAACATATTCATTTTCAATTGTGTATATACAGCCATCATTTTCAAGACTATGCAGAACTTTGTTACAAAGAATTCGGTGATAGAGTAAAGCATTGGACCACGTTGAATGAACCATATACCTTTAGTAACTATGGTTATGGAATTGGGTCATTTGCACCTGGACGTTGCTCCGTTTGGCAGCAGCTAAACTGCACTGGCGGAGATTCATCTATTGAACCATACTTGGTAACACACCACCTACTCCTTGCGCATGCAACTGCGGTAAAATTGTACAAGAATAAATATCAGGTGCAGTTAATTAGTTATTTTTTTGTCAGAATATTGGATTCTAATTTGTAACATGAGAGCGACTACGTTAAATTTTTGTGACTCTAAATCAATCAAACTCAATGTTCTTGTGTAGGAATCTCAAAAAGGAGTGATAGGGATAACACTAGTGTCACATTGGTTTGTACCCCTGTCGGAAGAAACAAAAGATAAAAATGCTGCATTACGAGCTTTGGATTTTATGTTTGGATGGCAAGTGCATATTAATTTACTTATGAATATAATATTTACTACTTACTAGCCAGTAGTACATTAGAAACTATCAAGTTAATATTTGAAATTTTCACGCTCTTGTAGGTTTGCGGAGCCATTGACAAGTGGTGACTATCCACAAAGCATGCGATCTTTTGTTGGAAGTCGATTACCAAAATTCACAGAACAACAATCCAAGTTGTTGATTGGGTCATTTGATTTTCTTGGACTAAATTATTACGCTGGTTACTATGCAAGCGATGCATCTCAGAATAACTCTGTATATGCAAGATACATAACAGATGCTCGTGTTAATCTTTCATGTGAGTACAAATTAAGAACTTAGTTCAAGCAATTAAATTTCACATACTAATTAGATTTTGAAATTCATATGTGTTGTGGCAGCTGAACGTAATGGGGTCCCTATTGGTCCAAAGGTACACATCAAAACACTAAATTAATTGCTTATACTTTGGACGATTAATTGTTTTCGACATACAAATGTAAATCCTAACAATCTCACCAATATCTTCAAATGGGGTGCAGGGTGCTTCAGACTGGCTAAATGTTTATCCAAGAGGAATTCAAGATCTTTTACTCTACACAAAGAAAAAGTATCATGATCCACTCATTTACGTTACTGAGAATGGTAATTATTTCTAGCCTTAAATAATTGCATAATTATGTTTCACATATATTTGGTGTAAAACATGCGTAAGTGCTACAAAGACTACATAATAATACATTACATTGTAGGTGTAGATGAGTCCAATGATCCCAAATTATCACTTGCGGAAGCCCTTGATGATACTCATAGAGTTGACTACTACAATGGTCATCTCTATTATGTTCAAAGTGCAATTGAGTAAGTGCTCATTAACAAATTAATTAAGTATATATATAGTCTAGCCTTCTTATATTTGAATTATTGATTCATTTGATTAACATCAATACATTTAACTTCTTCTTGTTTCTTATTTCTTTTTAGAAATGGTGTCAGAGTGAAGGGATATTTTCCGTGGTCATTGCTAGACAACTTTGAATGGAGTTCTGGATACAATGTTCGATTTGGTATCACCTATGTAGATTACAATGACAAGTTGAAAAGGCACCCAAAACTCTCGGCACAATGGTTCAAAAGTTTCCTTAAGAAGTATTGAAAAATTCAAATGATCATATCCCTATTTCAATATTTTTATTTTTATTTTTATTTTTTTCAATAATGTGATTTTTATGTATGTATAATATTGCTATATAGACGCCAAATATTTGTAAAAAATTACAAATGATAGAATGAAAGTAGGAGGTAATTAAATTTCCATCCTTACAGAAGATTGAATTTCATATGTATGTCTTACCGGAGTTTCATGTTCCAAAAAACTCTTGTAGTTAATATGATTTGATTTTAGATTAACTTATGGTTGGCTTAATCTTATTGTACCTAAACATGGAATACAGAAAAAGAAGAAATTCAGTGATGTATTAAAAAACAAATATGAGGATGAAAATGTAACAATCAGTTTTGAACGCTACTATAAAAAAATGAAATGGACGACTGCGATTCACCATCGTTGTGATGCTTTGAAAACCGTCGTTAAATCGACCGCCATCTTTTGGAGTATCAAACTATGACGGCTTTTCACCGTCGTTGTTTATCTACAAAGACGATGGTTTTTAGTAAAACCGTTGATGTCATGATGTAAAGATGACAGTTTTTTGTTAATAACCGTCATTATTTATGGGTAAAGACAAAGGTTTATAAAACTGTCGTCATTTGTTGGTAAAGACAGCGGTTGTTTAAAAAGAACCGTCGCCTATTAGTTGTTTGTGAAAAAACTGTCTTGTATCATATGTAAAACTAACGTAGTGATTTTAGATTTTAGTTTTTTTTTTTTTTTCAATGGTTCTATAGAACGATTTTAACTAGAAAAACAACCACAATACTTTCTAAGCAATAAATTTAGGTCCAAATATGCTATTACCCACACCATACATATATATATACTCAAAAATTGTTTCTTTCATAAAACTTGAATATTCAATAGTAATTACATAGTTTACCAATCTTGATTCCTACTATATCCATACAAAATACCATATCCATAGCATTAACCTATACTTATAAATAAAGGAACTACATGTGGTTGCTCATAAATATTTCCCATTCGTTGCGAACTTCTGCTGGACCTTCAATGTCCACATCATGGCTGCCATTATAGTATAGCTCTACCAATCCTACAGTTCACCATTTACATGACAATAAACAATTAATTCAGGAAAAAAATATAAAAAACAATAACCAGAGCAAAAGTGTTGGAGTTTTTTTATGTAACTAAAGCACTCAAAGCATAATAAAGAAGGAGAAAGCTTAAGGGAAAAAAAAACACTGGAGCCATTTCTTGAACTCTCTGTTTTGTTCCTTCTCTCAATATAGGAGGAGACTATTATTCTCCTTTAACTTCTCTTCCTACATAGTAGTGCACTTAAGACCTCTATGGTCTTGTTCTCTTACAAACTGAAGATCGTGTCCTTGCCATGGTCTTTCTTACAACTCCAATAAAGCAGCAGACAAGGAGTGACTAAAGCTTCACTTTACCCAAAGCCACAAACGTTGCCTTCCTGCGTACAACCTAAAAATGCTCAAAGCATATAATATTACAATTAAGTATTAACATTTAAAAAAAAAGCTTATAAACCAAGCCCTGCAGATGCCCCTCAAAAACGAAAAAACAAATTAAACCATATAAGTTTAGAGAGAAACTGAAGAAAAAATTAAAAACGTATAACAAACAAAGCCTAGAATAATTACCTGGGTAGTGGAAGAACTGCACTAAACAAGAAGATCAATGAATAAAGAAAGACCCTTCTCTGATAAATAAAAGGAAAATTAAAAGATGAACATCAAAAATCACTTTGACAAAGAGAAAGCTATAGCTAGCTCCTGAATCGAAGGTTGCTGCCAAAAACTTGATTGGAAACTTGAAATAGAGCTTTTGCTAAGTGATTAAGCATCATAAATTAGCTACATATGTCAAAAGACAAACGAGAGAAAGCAAGTCAACAAAAATCCACCTGTTATTCAATACTGTAAAAACTAGATGCTACTAGACTAAATGATTATTCACCTGTTATTTTATATTGTAGCTAAGTACCAATCGAGCATTGCAAATCCACAATATTTTGTGTATCTAATTTTCTTGGAAAGAATAATAATGACATAAATAATGGTTAGAAGGTATCAATTCATCACCAATAATCCCTACCAATAATCCTTTCATGGGAGGTGTCCGCTTGGAAGACGTGGACTGCATTCTTGACGGCGATCTAACTGTAGCCTGCACCCTTCTTGATCCCGACATCTTTCATCTCCTTTCTCACAAGAGTGGCCTCTTCCCACCTGCAATGCCTCTATGGCTCCTACATCATAGCTTCAAAACCATAGCTTCTAGCCTCTTAGGATTCTGGGTATAAATTGCTTATGCAACATACAGATGCTAATGGAATTGAAAATGATGAATCTACCATCAAAGTTTTAAATTGCTTATGCAACATATAAACTATTGGGTGGCAATATTTTCCCTTTTGATTAATATCAAATATAAACTTCTCAGCCAATTATACATATTCTTCGATATAAATGGCAGACCAGGTAAAAAAAATTAAGAAACTGAAGAACAGAGAGAGAGAGAGAGAAAATACCCAAAAATAGAAAACGTAGAAACTCTATCTCCCACAACTCTTTAACATTCCGTCTTTCCCAGCGTAAAATCCTCCCCCTTCTTGCTCTGACTCACCTGACCGTGCACAATCTCAGGTCTCTCAGTCTCAATCTTCTCATTGGCCAATTCAAGCTTCAGCAGCACCGAGAGCGGAACCGCCTGATGATTCTCATTCTTGTTGGACATTGTTCATCCACACCTAAACACCTCAACACAGTCTCAATCTTCCATCTCCGATTCTCAAACCAAATCCTGCAAAACAAAGCCACAAAAAATACACGCATGTAAATCAAACTGCGTTTCGTGCATTCTCCAATCTAATCATCGATCTCGTTAATCTAATACGAAATCGTCTGCATCAGTGGCTAAAACGGCCATGACGACAACGAAATCAGCAAGATCTTCAAACGAAACGGCACTCACAAAACGAATCAAGCGATTTTCATCATCTCAAATTTACCAGAGAACGGGTCGACGAAGAGAAGGCGAAGCCTGGAAAAGAAGAGACCAGTGGGCTCGAGAGAGGTGATACTTTTGGCGGCCTCAGTAACCTGGACTCTAGGGATATGAAGACCTCAGTGAATTGAATGCCGAGATCTATGACCTGGATGGCGAGCAATCTGGACGGAGCGATGGAGATGGTGTTTCAGCGATGATAAAGGGAGTTGAGAGAGAGAGGGTTTCTAAAGGTCCGAGAGAGTGGTGAGAGCTGCCTTTAGCGAAAACTTAAAAAGTGAATTTTTTGTCCAGCGCTTTTTAAAGCACAGCGGTTTTTATAAGGAAACGGTCGTAATTTTTAATAGCGCCTTTTAAAAACCGTCTTGGTTTTTCGTGGTTTTTAAACACACGACGCTTTTTAATTTTACTGTCGTTAAATAGGCATCGTAGTTTTCCATTTTTGTAGTAGTAGAATTTTTGTACTATGATCGTTATTCTCTTATGACAGAAATTTGAAATGTAGTAGCACACGTGTTTAGAGGCTAGTGGCAGAATTTTTCTTTGGCCCATGACGTAGAGCTTGAGTTCATAAGCGCTCAAGCGCAAACTAATTAAATAATGACCCAAACTTAGGAATGGCAATGTTGCGTAGATTCAGCACCAAAAATGGGTTCAACTGCATCCTCAACTTGTGATACTCGCAAGTGCACGAGCCGTTGGTAGTTTAGCGTATGTAAGTGCGAGGTCGATTCCACAGGAATTGGTGATTGAATGATCCAACTCAGTTTTCCTACACAAAACAAAAATGAAAACAAAAGAAACAAAACAAGATGAAAGAAAAGAACTAAGACAAGATGGTGAGGTTTTAGAATCCACCCTAATTGTTCTAATCATGTTATGGCAGCAAGTAAACAAATTGATTCACTCATGAAGATGCTCACAAATAAGTCCATGCCTGTTTGGATCAAATTACATTGAACATCACAAGGACCCCAAGTATGGTGTTTACATTAGGAGACCTAGAAACCAAATCACATGAGTTGCTAATGGATGGAATGAAGATGATCTCCAAACCTTCCCAACAAGAGCAAAATGCATAAAACCTCAGGTGATCAATCAAAGGATGCAAAAACAGCTCCATTAAAACAGTGAAGAAGAATTCATGAATGAAATCAAACTTTATAAACTCAAACCATGATACAAGACTAGCAAGATGTTTATTACAACTAATAACAGAAAAACAAAGTAAAAAGAAGGAAATACAAGAAGAAAATAAAAGACAAAGGGAGGAGAAGAAGATAAGGACAGCATGCTAGAGATGGAAAAAATTCATCTCCATGGCTGCTAGGAGGCCAAAGCTTCCCAGCTGCCCTTCTCCTTTCTCTCCCTTTGTGACTCTCAACTTTCCCTTTCTTTGTGTACAATGGAAGTGTAAAATTGGAACTCAGGATATGAATTGAATGTGGAATGGAAGTGGTATTTATAGGGAGAGGGGAGTGGGAAATCTGAATTGAATATGGCAATGACCTAACACACTTGCATTAGATAATCAGAAATGGTTACTCCACTAAATCCCACTAGCAGCCCTAGCTCATCCTCATGTCAGCATGACCAAGCTTCCATTTAGAAACCAATAGCTCATGCCTAGCTCATCATGACCAAGCATGCAATGAGCTCATCTTCCTGTTCAGCATGATGTGTATTTTCATGGGCTCACGAATTGGATTGGGCTAAATCAAATGATGACTTTAAGATGTCCATTTTGAAGTTCAGAATTTCATTGATCCAACCACACAAGTATTGTCCATTTCGGACTTATCTTCTTCATCCGAAATGAACTTCTAACTTCAGGCTCCAGTTTTTGCACGTTTTTGCACCATCTTGCTTCAAATGCCTCAAGTGTATTCCTCTCATGCCAATCAGCCCTTAATATGCATGGATTGCATGAATTATGCTCTTTTGCTCTCTTGGCCTACAAAACACACAAAGAGAGGCAAATAACTTAGAAATCTAAGAAACTAAGCAAAATGAGTAAGTAAATTGGGCATGTATATGTATGAAAATATGAGCTTAACAGGCAATTTTTCGCAGGTAAGGGTCTTCGAGAAGATTCGAACCTAATGAGTAGGATATGAAGGATAAAAAACATGTATGGAGATGAGTACATGGAATTTTTTGGGTATGGTGTTTGGAGAGGGCGGGGATGGTATTTTAATCCCCGATCCGAACACTTCCCATTTAGAATATATATTATAGTATATATAAATATGATATTAAAGTGACTGTGCCAACAAAATTTTATATTTTCAATTATTATATTATATATGTATATAATTTATATGAATCTTAAGCCACACTACTTATATATTTAGTTAAGTTCTAGTCAATATGTAAACATTCTTATATTGTCTTATACGTATATATTATATATATATTCATTATCTTTTCATAATCCTTTTTTTTTCTTTCAACAAAGTAATTTTATATTGGTTTTTTCTTCCGTAATGGGGCAGGTCGGGAACTCATTCCCCAACGAAGGTGGAGATAGGGAATCCCCGATATAAATATCGCAGGTATGAAGGCGGGGATAGGGGAAAAAAGATTGACAAGAATGGGGATGGGAATGACATACCCACCCCCATTCGAACCCATTGCCATTCCTAAACTGCCTATTTATTAGAATTTTATAAAAGATCATCATAACAACAACAACAAAAATCAATCAAATTGGAAGCTACTTAATTATTTAGTATCAATAATGCAATTTAGACACACTTAATTGACAATATTAATTAACTATTTGATGCGGCAGTTGATGCGGGTATGCCATCTCAATTAATGAAAGCTGACATGAATTTTTCTTCTTCTTATTTATCATTTTTTTAAATAATATTTTACAATAAAATATTCTTCCAAAAGAGAAGCACGAGAACCACTACGTTCCACCGTCCGGCAGTGACTGTGTGGGGTAACATTGCTGGCGAGAAGTACACGTGGTGCATTTCGGGTGTGTGCTGAAAACAAAATAGTCAGAGAGCGAAGGGTATGGGGCCCACAAAGTAGAGACGTCGATGTGTCAGTTATAACTCAATCAAGTGGATAGCTCGGAAGAAACACGCGGCGTGTTGGGAATGAACTCGTGAGGCTGACTTGGGAAAAATCTCATTTGGTTGAATGAGGCATGCTGGAGATCCAAGTCTACTGTCAGCTGTGTTCGAACAAAACCAAGTGATTTGGTTTAACTCCAGAAAGTGGCCAGTTTGGTCATGGTTCAGGTGCGACAGTAGCTTTTAATTTGTGATAGCTTTTACATGTATACTTCTTAGCCAAAAGGAAAAATAAAGATAGCTTTTAGGTGTGAGTTTGTGAGTTTTTTCTGATAGTAACAAGTAACAGTTACGAGCTTTAGCGTCAAGATGAAATCATTTACCAAAGAGGCGAAAGGGAACAAACTGAGACATCCTGTAGAACTTTTTTTCTGCTTCTGGAAATTCATGTTTGACCCACTCGTGCCAGTGTTACATTGAGATACATGAGTCAGGATTATTTATCTGTAAATTTTTAGGTTTATATTTTATGTTTTGTTCTGTTTTCTTTTCTTTGTGCATCATGCATGCTACACCTTGTAGATGGATAAAGAGCAATGTTGTGGAAAAACCTTGTATTGGCATTATCATCTAATGCTGTACACAAACTCTGGAAATGGCAAAGAAACGAACGAAACACACGACTGAGGTATTAGAATTCCTAACAGAGATGGTTGCATTTTGTAACTTTTTATGTATCCTTGAGCTTGCCATTTACTAAAATGTTTGTTTCTTGTAGGCCACAGCTAGTACTGTACCATAATTGTGGCAACCTGCAAATTGAATATTGATGACCAATGATATAAGCGATACAAACCCTGAAGATGTTATTCGATGCTTTGCACTTTCAAAGGACTCATATGTTATGTCTACTTCAGGGGGAAAAATATCCCTTTTCAATATGATGACATTTAAGGTAGGTTGTTTCCTCTGAACATTTATCTCATTCGACATATCTAGGGTGCTGGTTGATTAATTGAAGATAAGATACTGAATATGCATCGTCTATGAAACTTTTGAAGTGTCATATATATATATATATATGTTGACAGATTTTCTTCTCATTAGTCATTGACTCATTTCTGAGAGAATTATCTCATATGAAAATGAAAGTATATTAAGCTCCATTATACTTACAGAGTTAAGGTTGAAATTAGAGCTCTATGTATGCAAAATATTACACTGGTACAGGATCTTGTTTGAGGATTTCCTTTCCTGTAATTCCATCTTTCAAAGTTTTAAAGTAAACATTGTAGTCCTTCTCGGGGGGTATTTTGAGGGTCCACTGTAAATGGCTCCCTAAATGGCACAACACTTTTAATGTCAAGGTAAACTAAGTTTAATTTTTCAAAAAATTTCTTCTCCCTCAGATTTTCCCCCTCAACCTGATTTGATGTCTTCAATATAGTCACTAAAACCCTAGCTTGATGTATTTGCAGAGATGCCACACCCACCAGGAAAAAAGAAATCCAAAAAACCAATCGCCATTCAAGTTTTTGAAACATCGGCCACCTAGGCCGGCTAGGCGGCTCCCTCTTTTTTTAATTTCTATAAATAGTATAGCCGCGCGGCTATACGCCTTAAATAATATATTTATAAGGTATAGCCGTGCGACTGTACGTCTTAAATAATATATTAAAAAGTATAGTCGCGCGGCTGTACACCTTAAATAATATATTTTAACAGTATACACAGAGAATGCATTTAACATAGTCTCAGAATATGGGCTATGTTTCTTCAACCACCACAACTACAACCAAACACATAGAATACAGATTGCCTTCAAAAATAAAAAACAAAGAAAATTTGAAAGCATAAGCAAAAGCATGCCATGTCCAAAAATCCTATGTGTTGTATCAAATACAAAATACTTTTCTACATGTCTTTAACATATGAATGCATCCCTCCTTCAAGAACTATGCCACTAAAATAAAATCATGAACACAGACAATCTAAATGTTTCAAACAGGTAGGTCCTAAAATGAAGGAGCTAAAAGAAAGCTAATCCACAATGTTTGACAGCAGTAGTGGGAAATCACTTCAAAAGCCTCAAGACATGGATTCATACCATTAGCATTTTACCGGCTCTTAATTCATTGATATAGAGAATTGGAAAATAATCACTTCAAAGTTGATACGTAAGTACTTACAAATGCAGTTGCCTTCCCCTTGCTGTTTCAATAGCCTCTGGATCTGCAGAATGTAATCAAATCAGAGAACACTACACAAAGTTTATTCCAAAGAAAGCTTAATCATTTTCACAAGGAAACTCACACTAAATAGTAAACAAGACTACATCCCTTGGAGCATTGTTCGGTTCACAATTGTATATCATTTTATACCCTTATAGCTTATGATTTAGTTATGTTTTTGAGTTAACCTTGTGCTTTTAACCTCTTTTGTGTTTGTCATTCAGATCATTAAGCTCTAGGTATCACTTGAGGCATGTGAAGTAAAATGGTGAAAATAATGTGTAAAAACTGGAGACTGAGTTACAAGTTCATTTCGGACTTATCTTCTTCATCCGAACTTGGATTGGGCCAATACTTGTGTGGTTGGATCAATGACATTCTGAACTTCAAAATGGACAGCTCAAAGTCGAAATTTGATTGATCCAAGCCCAATCCGTGAGCCCATCAAATTACACATCATGCTGACTTGCAGATGAGCTCATTGCTTGCTTGGTCATGCTGACATGAAGATGAGCTATTGGTTTCTGAATGGAAGCTTGGTCATGATGACATGAAGATGAGCTATGGCTGCTGGTGGGAATTGTTAATACAAGTGCATCAACCACATTCTGATTTTCAATTGCAAGTGTTGTATGCATTAGCCATAATAAATTCAGATTTATCACTCCCCTCTCCCTATAAATACCTCTTCAATTCCAGATTCAAAGTGTGCAAGCCTGGGATTCACAACCCCACAATTCAGCCATCCTTCACTCCATCCTCCCTCAAACACTTCCATCATTTTCCCAAACACATTCAGAAACTATCCTCAAACACTCTCATAATCCCAAACACTCCAGCAATCAACCAAAAGCTCTAAACAGCCCCAAATCACCAAAACAACTCCAGCAAACCTCTCTTCCATTTCCCTACGAATTTCATCTTTCTTAGCCATCACCACTCACTCAAAATCATCCCAAATCACCTCCATATCCTTCATACATCTTTCTAGAAGTGGGGAAGCTCTTGGAGAAGCATTAGAAGTGGAGAAGCACTTGGAGAAGCCTTGGACACCACAAGAACTTCAAAAAAGGGGTTTTTCTACTCTTATTGCATTCATTATGTTTTCTCATTTCTATTCAAGTCTCTTTTCCATTATGAGTAACTAAATCCATAACTAGGGCTTTGATGTAACCTAACATGAATATTCTGGGTTTATAAATTTCAAGTTTCAAGTTTGATTCATGATTCATGTTCTTATTCATTTTGCCTACTTGCCTATATGCTAATCGGAATGCCTAGCTACCATTTCAGATTTGTATATCTTGGTTTGAATTAAGAGTAGACACCATGCTTTAATTCAAATTGAACTATGAATAGGAAGAGTGTGTACGAGAATTCGACAATCTGGATTAGATACATACTTGGTTGTTTAAAATGTTCTTCTATGCTTAATGGATTCCTAATGCTTAATTTAGGTTAGACAACAAATGTTCAAATTAGGGAATTAGGAATACAAGGTTAGGACCAGACACCATGGCTTAATCATATATTAGCTAGAATCAATCTTTGAATCTGAATTAGACTTGTCACTTGAATCTTTATAACCTGGAATTGAATTGTTATGGTGAATCAAATGCCCTAGTCTCCAAATCTGTTGTTTTTCAATCTTCAAAACCACCTTTGCTGCACTTGTTTACTTGTTTCATTTACAATCTTAGTTTGTTCATTTCCTTTCACAATCACAATCACAATCACTCTCACTTTAAAATTCTGTTTTAGATTTAACTTCCTACTTCTTGAATTTGGTAATCTAAGTACATAACTAATTTTAACTTCTCAGTCCTCGTGGGTACGACCTCGTATTTGTTTTGCTATACTACTAATTGGCACGTACACTTGCGAGTTAACATAATTAAACAACAAGCATGAAGAGCTACATGAAGCACTGATCTATTTTCTGTGCTGTTTCTAGATCTCATCTCTATATAAGAAATTTGGAGGGTATCGGTTATTAGTGGCAATCTACAAGCAGGAGGAACCCTATGAGGGTTCATCAAATGCATACTTACTTGAGTTAAACATTACAGACAATTTGATGAAAATTACATTGCTTAATGTCTCAAAGGAGAATACATCTTCAAGCATCTACCTTTGCCTGCCGCTGGAGATGCATAACTTACGCTGATGTCCCTCATAGTTTTGCACTTACTTTTACTGCTCATATCGGAGAAAATTGATCTTTATGCTCGTTGAACAGTTCTTCAACATCTGAATCCATTGAAATATGATTGAAAGGGATGAAAAAGTGATCAAAACCAATATTCTAGATGCAGTTAATTGAAGAGCTGGAGTCAAACTCATGAGCAATGAAAAAGAACCATTTTGCACTCTAGGCAAACTAAGTTTAATTCTTCAAAAAATGACCCTCACATTTTTCCTCTCAACCTGATTTGATGTCTCCAATATGTCAATATGAAATAGAAATAACAAGGATATCTTTAGAACCTTCGTCCTCATGAACTCAATAAATAGCAGCACCATCAAAATCGAAAAGAAAAAAGCACATAAATTTAGAATTACCAACGGATAATGAAAAATTGTTAATTAAATTTAGTGATAATTTGAATGTTTAATCAACTAAAGGCAAGAGAACAAAGGAAATTTCCATACTGTAAGATTAGCGCTGACTGCTACCATTCCATATGCTTTACAACTTGCAGCAGGCCTGAAATTGTTATGCTCAATTATGAAAAAGAAAAAGGGGCATGCAAATATTCAAAACTTACATTTTATCTAAAAAAATCAATGATTAACTACAAAGACATAATAAACCTTCACTCCATCATACCATCTTGAGGACTAAATTATTCAATTATAAAATTACTAAGCTATTCCAAATATGATTCATTCCCGCCCACTCCCAAGCTCATACACGTTTGTTCAAATGTTCGACATAGTTTCAGCTGTTGTAAAGGTCTTCCAAACTACCACAACTGCAAATATCATAAATGGAATACTGCCACTCTTTATGGGCCATGTTATTGGATTTTTACATAATGCATCTAATTCCTTAACCCAACTTCCAAGACTACAACCAAATATTTACACAGAGAATGCATCTAACATAGTCTCTAAATATGGGCTATGTTTCTTCAACCACCACAACTACAACCAAACACACAGAATACAGATTGCTTTCAAAAATAAAAAAACAAAGAAAATTTGAAAGCATAAGCAAAAACATGCCATGTCCTAAAATCCTATGTGACGTATCAAATACAAAATGCTTCTCTACATGTCTTTAACAAATGAATGCATCCCTCCTTCAAGAACTATGCCTCTGAAATAAACTCATGAACACAGAAAATCTCATAGTTCCAATCAGGTAGGTCCTAAATGAAGGAGCTAAAACAAAGCTAATCCGCAATGTTTGACAGCAGTAGTGGGAAATCACTTCAAAAGCCTCAAGACATGGATTCATACCATTAGCATTTTACCGGCTCTTAATTCATTGATATAGAGAATTGGAATATCTAATATTTAAGTTTCAGATTTTGCCTTTAAAATGTTTTGGTAGCTTCTCATCATATCAAGGCTGGTCTACACAAATGGAGGTGATGCCATTTTGGTGTAGGATCAAATGGCATTCATTTTCTCTGGAAATGGCCACAGGACCTTAATTCTAGTAGAGTGGTAAAGAATGACATGCTTTATAATTCATTCCTATTAGATCATCAAAATTGCTCATTATTTTTCTTGGACATTGACAATAAGAAAAATGGTACAAAACCATCCAAATTTTCTCATGGGTTATCTACCCATGCAAATTTCAATGAGATTAAATTCAAATATCTCAAACACAAATTCTCAATTAGTGAGCCTCACTTACCCATTAATTTTCAATTTTTCCCACCGGTCATCTACCCATGCGAATTTCAATGAGATTAAATTCAAATCTCTCAAACACAAATTCTCAATTAGTGGGCCACACTTGCCCATTAAGTTCAAATTTTTCTCATGGGTCATCTACCCATGCAAATTTCAATGAGATTAAATTCAAATATGTCAAACACAAATTCTCAATTAGTGGGCCACACTTGCCCATTAATTTCCAATTTTTCTCATGGGTTATTTACCTCTGAAAATCTTAAAATCTTAAAATTGTCTCAAAGACACAAATTCTAAATTAGTGGGCCACACTTACCCATTAATTTTTAAATTTGGAACTACGTCCTGTTTGATTCCGTTAAGGGTACGTAGGCAGTCTAGCATCCTACTAGACACAACCGCAACCAAATTTGAATCCTTGGTTTATTCTAACCAAATTCGCCAAAACACTTTTCCAAGTGCGAATGTCAGTTTTAGAAAATTAGTGGGTTAATAAAAATTGCTCATTATTTTTCTTGGACATTGACAAAAAGAAAAAATGGTACAAAACCATCCAATTTTTCCAAGGGTCATCTACCTATGAAATTTTCAACATCTCCAAATTGTCTTAAAGGCACAAATTCTTAATTAGTGGGCCACACTTACCCATTAATTTCCAAATTTTAATCCGAACAGAATCCTTGGTTTATTCTTAACCAAATTCGTCCCTAAACACAATTCTATATCGAATCCCTGGTTTATTAAGCTAAATTCACTCAAACACTTCTCAATACAATTCAAATCAAATTTCCCTTGCAATGAGTCATTTATTCATTGCAATTCTTTGAACTACGAGTGGCTTGATTCCCGTAAGGGATACGTAGGGGCCCTGAGATTCAAACTTAGGGGCAGCAGCAAAACCAAACACACACGTTATATTTTTTAATGATGGAATCAAAGGGTGTTGCCTTGAAGCCAGGGATTGTAATTAAGAGACACCGCGTCTCGAATATGTCAAATCTAAAATAATAAAACCCCATTATTTAATTAGTGGTGATGAAATTATGTTGGGAGGTTCATATTTTTCTTCAGCATATTCAGTTCTAACATGTGTTTTGATCGTAGTCTGAAATATCGATAATATCGACGAAATATCGAGGATATTTCGATTTTTTCAAATCACGGATATTTGGGAACATATCCATGTACATATTGTATAAATATCGACAATATCGACGATAATATCGGAAAATATCAACGTCGATAATTTCGCTGTAAAGGAAAAAAAAAGATAAAAAAAGGGAAAAAAGGGAGAAAAAAACACAAAGGGGATTTGAACCCCTTCCATTTTAATCCTCCAACACCTTAACCAACACATCACTTATGTTTTTGTGATAATATGCTAAAATATTTATATTTATATGGGTGACATGTATTACATGCAAAACTATTTTGGGGATTTATCATTTTGATGACTACTCTTCATAATACACTTACTCTACACATAGAGATGATGAAGATAGTGAAAAATTTGAACCTCATAGGAACTCTATGTGGTACTAAGTCACTCATGTATCTTACCATGCAATGTATAAAGTGTAAAATATTGTAGTAAATCATTATATATAAATGACTATAGTGTGTTTAATCTTTTTTCATTAATTTCTACATATTTTCTACACTCATAGTGTTTGCCAGCTTGCTGTATAATCAACTTAAATCAGTTAAATTCATCATGCAATGCATTTCCTTCTAATTTTTTGTGATAAACTAATAGATAATTGACTAAATAAACATTCTCCAAAGTTTCAATAAAACATTTCCAAGTTTTTCTTACAATTTCAGTGGTTTTTATTCAATTTTTATCGATAATATCCCGATATTTCTATCGAAATTTCCGTATTTTTGAACTACCGATATTTCCGATATCATCAATATTTTAGAACTTGGTTTTGATCCACCTTTAT